>OZ035877.1:9352150-9812376 GCA_964034865.1 Eristalis intricaria | reverse complement strand
TTATGAAAAAAATTCGATCTCGCGCTACGCATTCCAAAGTCTCGGATTCGATTAATATACGTAAGAATACACCACCAAACGTGCGCAGAAGTCATCGGTAGGTCAAACACGGCCGGTTTGGTAGTCAGCAGATGATGTGGAAAAACTGCTAAAAATCTACCTCGAGGCATAGGAAAAATTTTATGAAAAAATTCGATCTCGCGCTACGCATTCCAAAGTCTCGGATTCGATTAATATACGTAAGAATACACCACCAAACGTGCGCAGAGGTCATCGGTAGGTCAAACACGGCCGGTTTGGTAGTCAGGAGATGATGTGGAAAAACTGCTAAAAATCTACCTCGAGGCATAGGAAAAATTTTATGAAAAAAATTCGATCTCGCGCTACGCATTCCAAAGTCTCGATTCGATTAATATACGTAAGAATACACCACCAAACGTGTGCAGAAGTCATCGGTAGGTCAAACGCGGCCGGTTTGGTAGTCAGGAGATGATGTGGAAACCTAAACTGCTAAAAATCTACCTCGAGGCATAGGAAAAATTTTATGAAAAAAATTCGATCTCGCGCTACGCATTCCAAAGTCTCGGATTCGATTAATATACGTAAGAATACACCACCAAACGTGCGCAGAAGTCATCGGTAGGTCAAACACGGCGGTTGGTAGTCAGCAGATGATGTGGAAAAACTGCTAAAAATCTACCTCGAGGCATAGGAAAAATTTTATGAAAAAATTCGATCTCGCGCTACGCATTCCAAAGTCTCGGATTCGATTAATATACGTAAGAATACACCACCAAACGTGCGCAGAAGTCATCGGTAGGTCAAACACGGCCGGTTTGGTAGTCAGGAGATGATGTGGAAAAACTGCTAAAAATCTACCTCGAGGCATAGGAAAAATTTTATGAAAAAAATTCGATCTCGCGCTACGCATTCCAAAGTCTCGGATTCGATTAATATACGTAAGAATACACCACCAAACGTGCGCAGAAGTCATCGGTAGGTCAAACACGGCCGGTTTGGTAGTCAGGCAGATGATGTGGAAAAACTGCTAAAAATCTACCTCGAGGCATAGGAAAAATTTTATGAAAAAAATTCGATCTCGCGCTACGCATTCCAAAGTCTCGGATTCGATTAATATACGTAAGAATACACCACCAAACGTGCGCAGAAGTCATCGGTAGGTCAAACACGGCGGTTTGGTAGTCAGGAGATGATGTGGAAAAACTGCTAAAAATCTACCTCGAGGCATAGGAAAAATTTTATGAAAAAAATTCGATCTCGCGCTACGCATTCCAAAGTCTCGGATTCGATTAATATACGTAAGAATACACCACCAAACGTGCGCAGAAGTCATCGGTAGGTCAAACACGGCCGGTTTGGTAGTCAGCAGATGATGTGGAAAAACTGCTAAAAATCTACCTCGAGGCATAGGAAAAATTTTATGAAAAAAATTCGATCTCGCGCTACGCATTCCAAAGTCTCGGATTCGATTAATATACGTAAGAATACACCACCAAACGTGCGCAGAAGTCATCGTTAGGTCAAACACGGCCGGTTTGGTAGTCAGGAGATGATGTGGAAAAACTGCTAAAAATCTACCTCGAGGCATAGGAAAAATTTTATGAAAAAAATTCGATCTCGCGCTACGCATTCCAAAGTCTCGGATTCGATTAATATACGTAAGAATACACCACCAAACGTGCGCAGAAGTCATCGGTAGGTCAAACACGGCCGGTTTGGTAGTCAGGAGATGATGTGGAAAAACTGCTTAAAATCTACCTCGAGGCATAGGAAAAATTTTATGAAAAAAATTCGATCTCGCGCTACGCATTCCAAAGTCTCGGATTCGATTAATATACGTAAGAATACACCACCAAACGTGCGCAGAAGTCATCGGTAGGTCAAACACGGCCGGTTTGGTAGTCAGCAGATGATGTGGAAAAACTGCTAAAAATCTACCTCGAGGCATAGGAAAAATTTTATGAAAAAATTCGATCTCGCGCTACGCATTCCAAAGTCTCGGATTCGATTAATATACGTAAGAATACACCACCAAACGTGCGCAGAGGTCATCGGTAGGTCAAACACGGCCGGTTTGGTAGTCAGGAGATGATGTGGAAAAACTGCTAAAAATCTACCTCGAGGCATAGGAAAAATTTTATGAAAAAAATTCGATCTCGCGCTACGCATTCCAAAGTCTTGGATTCGATTAATATACGTAAGAATACACCACCAAACGTGCGCAGAAGTCATCGGTAGGTCAAACACGGCCGGTTTTGTAGTCAGCAGATGATGTGGAAAAACTGCTAAAAATCTACCTCGAGGCATAGGAAAAATTTTATGAAAAAAATTCGATCTCGCGCTACGCATTCCAAAGTCTCGGATTCGATTAATATACGTAAGAATACACCACCAAACGTGCGCAGAGGTCATCGGTAGGTCAAACACGGCCGGTTTGGTAGTCAGGAGATGATGTGGAAAAACTGCTAAAAATCTACCTCGAGGCATAGGAAAAATTTTATGAAAAAAAATTCGATCTCGCGCTACGCATTCCAAAGTCTTGGATTCGATTAATATACGTAAGAATACACCACCAAACGTGCGCAGAGGTCATCGGTAGGTCAAACACGGCCGGTTTGGTAGTCAGGAGATGATGTGGAAAAACTGCTAAAAATCTACCTCGAGGCATAGGAAAAATTTTATGAAAAAAATTCGATCTCGCGCTACGCATTCCAAAGTCTTGGATTCGATTAATATACGTAAGAATACACCACCAAACGTGCGCAGAAGTCATCGGTAGGTCAAACACGGCCGGTTTGGTAGTCAGGAGATGATGTGGAAAAACTGCTAAAAATCTACCTCGAGGCATAGGAAAAATTTTATGAAAAAAATTCGATCTCGCGCTACGCATTCCAAAGTCTCGGATTCGATTAATATACGTAAGAATACACCACCAAACGTGCGCAGAAGTCATCGGTAGGTCAAACACGGCCGGTTTGGTAGTCAGGAGATGATGTGGAAAAACTTCTAAAAATCTACCCCGAGGCATAGGAAAAATTTTATGAAAAAAATTCGATCTCGCGCTACGCATTCCAAAGTCTCGGATTCGATTAATATACGTAAGGAATACACCACCAAACGTGCGCAGAGGTCATCGGTAGGTCAAACACGGCCGGTTGGTAGTCAGGAGGTGATGTGGAAAAACTGCTAAAAATCTACCTCGAGGCATAGGAAAAATTTTATGAAAAAATTCGATCTCGCGCTACGCATTCCAAAGTCTTGGATTCGATTAATATACGTAAGAATACACCACCAAACGTGCGCAGAAGTCATCGGTAGGTCAAACACGGCCGGTTTGGTAGTCAGGAGATGATGTGGAAAAACTGCTAAAAATCTACCTCGAGGCATAGGAAAAATTTTATGAAAAAAATTCGATCTCGCGCTACGCATTCCAAAGTCTCGGATTCGATTAATATACGTAAGAATACACCACCAAACGTGCGCAGAAGTCATCGGTAGGTCAAACACGGCCGGTTTGGTAGTCAGGAGATGATGTGGAAAAACTGCTAAAAATCTACCCGAGGCATAGGAAAAATTTTATGAAAAAAATTCGATCTCGCGCTACGCATTCCAAAGTCTCGGATTCGATTAATATACGTAAGAATACACCACCAAAACGTGCGCAGAGGTCATCGGTAGGTCAAACACGGCCGGTTTGGTAGTCAGGAGGTGATGTGGAAAAACTGCTAAAAATCTACCTCGAGGCATAGGAAAAATTTTATGAAAAAATTCGATCTCGCGCTACGCATTCCAAAGTCTCGGATTCGATTAATATACGTAAGAATACACCACCAAACGTGCGCAGAGGTCATCGGTAGGTCAAACACGGCCGGTTTGGTAGTCAGGAGATGATGTGGAAAAACTGCTAAAAATCTACCTCGAGGCATAGGAAAAATTTTATGAAAAAAATTCGATCTCGCGCTACGCATTCCAAAGTCTCGGATTCGATTAATATACGTAAGAATACACCACCAAACGTGCGCAGAGGTCATCGGTAGGTCAAACACGGCCGGTTTGGTAGTCAGGAGATGATGTGGAAAAACTGCTAAAAATCTACCTCGAGGCATTGGAAAAATTTTATGAAAAAAATTCGATCTCGCGCTACGCATTCCAAAGTCTTGGATTCGATTAATATACGTAAGAATACACCACCAAACGTGCGCAGAAGTCATCGGTAGGTCAAACACGGCCGGTTTGGTAGTCAGGAGATGATGTGGAAAAACTGCTAAAAATCTACCCCGAGGCATAGGAAAAATTTTATGAAAAAAATTCGATCTCGCGCTACGCATTCCAAAGTCTCGGATTCGATTAATATACGTAAGAATACACCACCAAACGTGCGCAGAAGTCATCGGTAGGTCAAACACGGCCGGTTTGGTAGTCAGCAGATGATGTGGAAAAACTGCTAAAAATCTACCTCGAGGCATAGGAAAAAATTTTATGAAAAAAATTCGATCTCGCGCTACGCATTCCAAAGTCTCGGATTCGATTAATATACGTAAGAATACACCACCAAACGTGCGCAGAAGTCATCGGTAGGTCAAACACGGCCGGTTTGGTAGTCAGGAGATGATGTGGAAAAACTGCTAAGAATCTACCTCGAGGCATAGGAAAAATTTTATGAAAAAAAATTCGATCTCGCGCTACGCATTCCAAAGTCTCGGATTCGATTAATATACGTAAGAATACACCACCAAACGTGCGCAGAAGTCATCGGTAGGTCAAACACGGCCGGTTTGGTAGTCAGGAGATGATGTGGAAAAACTGCTAAAAATCTACCTCGAGGCATAGGAAAAATTTTATGAAAAAAATTCGATCTCGCGCTACGCATTCCAAAGTCTCGGATTCGATTAATATACGTAAGAATACACCACCAAACGTGCGCAGAGGTCATCGGTAGGTCAAACACGGCCGGTTTGGTAGTCAGGAGATGATGTGGAAAAACTGCTAAAAATCTACCTCGAGGCATAGGAAAAATTTTATGAAAAAAATTCGATCTCGCGCTACGCATTCCAAAGTCTTGGATTCGATTAATATACGTAAGAATACACCACCAAACGTGCGCAGAAGTCATCGGTAGGTCAAACACGGCCGGTTTGGTAGTCAGGAGATGATGTGGAAAAACTGCTAAAAATCTACCTCGAGGCATAGGAAAAATTTTATGAAAAAAATTCGATCTCGCGCTACGCATTCCAAAGTCTCGGATTCGATTAATATACGTAAGAATACACCACCAAACGTGCGCAGAAGGTCATCGGTAGGTCAAACACGGCCGGTTTGGTAGTCAGGAGATGATGTGGAAAAACTGCTAAAAATCTACCTCGAGGCATAGGAAAAATTTTATGAAAAAAATTCGATCTCGCGCTACGCATTCCAAAGTCTCGGATTCGATTAATATACGTAAGAATACACCACCAAACGTGCGCAGAAGTCATCGGTAGGTCAAACACGGCCGGTTTGGTAGTCAGGAGATGATGTGGAAAAACTGCTAAAAATCTACCCGAGGCATAGGAAAAATTTTATGAAAAAAATTCGATCTCGCGCTACGCATTCCAAAGTCTCGGATTCGATTAATATACGTAAGAATACACCACCAAACGTGCGCAGAAGTCATCGGTAGGTCAAACACGGCCGGCTTGGTAGTCAGGAGATGATGTGGAAAAACTGCTAAGAATCTACCTCGAGGCATAGGAAAAATTTTATGAAAAAAATTCGATCTCGCGCTACGCATTCCAAAGTCTCGGATTCGATTAATATACGTAAGAATACACCACCAAACGTGCGCAGAGGTCATCGGTAGGTCAAACACGGCCGGTTTGGTAGTCAGGAGATGATGTGGAAAAACTGCTAAAAATCTACCTCGAGGCATAGGAAAAATTTTATGAAAAAAATTCGATCTCGCGCTACGCATTCCAAAGTCTCGGATTCGATTAATATACGTAAGAATACACCACCAAACGTGCGCAGAAGTCATCGGTAGGTCAAACACGGCCGGTTTGGTAGTCAGCAGATGATGTGGAAAAACTGCTAAAAATCTACCTCGAGGCATAGGAAAAAATTTTATGAAAAAAATTCGATCTCGCGATACGCATTCCAAAGTCTCGGATTCGATTAATATACGTAAGAATACACCACCAAACGTGCGCAGAGGTCATCGGTAGGTCAAACACGGCCGGTTTGGTAGTCAGGAGATGATGTGGAAAAACTGCTAAAAATCTACCTCGAGGCATAGGAAAAATTTATGAAAAAAATTCGATCTCGCGCTACGCATTCCAAAGTCTCGGATTCGATTAATATACGTAAGAATACACCACCAAACGTGCGCAGAAGTCATCGGTAGGTCAAACACGGCCGGTTTGGTAGTCAGCAGATGATGTGGAAAAACTGCTAAAAATCTACCTCGAGGCATAGGAAAAATTTTATGAAAAAAATTCGATCTCGCGCTACGCATTCCAAAGTCTCGGATTCGATTAATATACGTAAGAATACACCACCAAACGTGCGCAGAAGGTCATCGGTAGGTCAAACACGGCCGGTTTGGTAGTCAGGAGATGATGTGGAAAAACTGCTAAAAATCTACCTCGAGGCATAGGAAAAATTTTATGAAAAAAATTCGATCTCGCGCTACGCATTCCAAAGTCTCGGATTCGATTAATATACGTAAGAATACACCACCAAACGTGCGCAGAAGTCATCGGTAGGTCAAACGCGGCCGGTTTGGTAGTCAGGAGATGATGTGGAAAAACTGCTAAAAATCTACCTCGAGGCATATGAAAAATTTTATGAAAAAAATTCGATCTCGCGCTACGCATTCCACAGTCTCGGATTCGATTAATATACGTAAGAATACACCACCAAACGTGCGCAGAAGTCATCGGTAGGTCAAACACGGCCGGTTTGGTAGTCAGCAGATGATGTGGAAAAACTGCTAAAAATCTACCTCGAGGCATAGGAAAAATTTTATGAAAAAAATTCGATCTCGCGCTACGCATTCCAAAGTCTCGGATTCGATTAATATACGTAAGAATACACCACCAAACGTGCGCAGAAGTCATCGGTAGGTCAAACACGGCCGGTTTGGTAGTCAGGAGATGATGTGGAAAAACTGCTAAAAATCTACCTCGAGGCATAGGAAAAATTTATGAAAAAAATTCGATCTCGCGCTACGCATTCCAAAGTCTCGGATTCGATTAATATACGTAAGAATACACCACCAAACGTGCGCAGAAGTCATCGGTAGGTCAAACACGGCCGGTTTGGTAGTCAGCAGATGATGTGGAAAAACTGCTAAAAATCTACCTCGAGGCATAGGAAAAATTTTATGAAAAAAATTCGATCTCGCGCTACGCATTCCAAAGTCTCGGATTCGATTAATATACGTAAGAATACACCACCAAACGTGCGCAGAAGTCATCGGTAGGTCAAACACGGCCGGTTTGGTAGTCAGGAGATGATGTGGAAAAACTGCTAAAAATCTACCTCGAGGCATAGGAAAAATTTTATGAAAAAAATTCGATCTCGCGCTACGCATTCCAAAGTCTCGGATTCGATTAATATACGTAAGAATACACCACCAAACGTGCGCAGAAGTCATCGGTAGGTCAAACACGGCCGGTTTGGTAGTCAGCAGATGATGTGGAAAAACTGCTAAAAATCTACCTCGAGGCATAGGAAAAATTTTATGAAAAAAATTCGATCTCGCGCTACGCATTCCAAAGTCTCGGATTCGATTAATATACGTAAGAATACACCACCAAACGTGCGCAGAAGTCATCGGTAGGTCAAACACGGCCGGTTTGGTAGTCAGGAGATGATGTGGAAAAACTGCTAAAAATCTACCTCGAGGCATAGGAAAAATTTTATGAAAAAAATTCGATCTCGCGCTACGCATTCCAAAGTCTCGGATTCGATTAATATACGTAAGAATACACCACCAAACGTGCGCAGAAGTCATCGGTAGGTCAAACACGGCCGGTTTGGTAGTCAGGAGATGATGTGGAAAAACTGCTAAAAATCTACCTCGAGGCATAGGAAAAATTTTATGAAAAAAATTCGATCTCGCGCTACGCATTCCAAAGTCTCGGATTCGATTAATATACGTAAGAATACACCACCAAACGTGCGCAGAAGTCATCGGTAGGTCAAACACGGCCGGTTTGGTAGTCAGGAGATGATGTGGAAAAACTGCTAAAAATCTACCTCGAGGCATAGGAAAATCTTTATGAAAAAAATTCGATCTCGCGCTACGCATTCCAAAGTCTCGGATTCGATTAATATACGTAAGAATACACCACCAAACGTGCGCAGAAGTCATCGGTACGTCAAACACGGCCGGTTTGGTAGTCAGGAGATGATGTGGAAAAACTGCTAAAAATCTACCTCGAGGCATAGGAAAAATTTTATGAAAAAAATTCGATCTCGCGCTACGCATTCCAAAGTCTCGGATTCGATTAATATACGTAAGAATACACCACCAAAAGTGCGCAGAAGTCATCGGTAGGTCAAACACGGCCGGTTTGGTAGTCAGCAGATGATGTGGAAAAACGGCTTAAAATCTACCTCGAGGCATAGGAACAATTTTATGAAAAAAATTCGATCTCGCGCTACGCATTCCAAAGTCTCGGATTCGATTAATATACGTAAGAATACACCACCAAACGTGCGCAGAAGTCATCGGTAGGTCAAACACGGCCGGTTTGGTAGTCAGGAGATGATGTGGAAAAACTGCTAAAAATCTACCTCGAGGCATATGAAAAATTTTATGAAAAAAATTCGATCTCGCGCTACGCATTCCAAAGTCTCGGATTCGATTAATATACGTAAGAATACACCACCAAACGTGCGCAGAAGTCATCGGTAGGTCAAACACGGCCGGTTTGGTAGTCAGCAGATGATGTGGAAAAACTGCTAAAAATCTACCTCGAGGCATAGGAAAAATTTTATGAAAAAAATTCGATCTCGCGCTACGCATTCCAAAGTCTCGGATTCGATTAATATACGTAAGAATACACCACCAAACGTGCGCAGAAGTCATCGGTAGGTCAAACACGGCCGGTTTGGTAGTCAGGAGATGATGTGGAAAAACGGCTAAAAATCTACCTCGAGGCAAAGGAAAAATTTTATGAAAAAAATTCGATCTCGCGCTACGCATTCCAAAGTCTCGGATTCGATTAATATACGTAGGAATACACCACCAAACGTGCGCAGAAGTCATCGGTAGGTCAAACACGGCCGGTTTGGTAGTCAGGAGATGATGTGGAAGAACGGCTAAAAATCTACCTCGAGGCATAGGAAAAATTTTATGAAAAAAATTCGATCTCGCGCTACGCATTCCAAAGTCTCGGATTCGATTAATATACGTAAGAATACACCACCAAACGTGCGCAGAAGTCATCGGTAGGTCAAACACGGCCGGTTTGGTAGTCAGGAGATGATGTGGAAAAACTGCTAAAAATCTACCTCGAGGCATAGGAAAAATTTTTTGAAAAAAATTCGATCTCGCGCTACGCATTCCAAAGTCTCGGATTCGATTAATATACGTAGGAATACACCACCAAACGTGCGCAGAAGTCATCGGTAGGTCAAACACGGCCGGTTTTGTAGTCAGGAGATGATGTGGAAAAGCTGCTAAAAATCTACCTCGAGGCATAGGAAAAATTTTATGAAAAAAATTCGATCTCGCGCTACGCATTCCAAAGTCTCGGATTCGATTAATATACGTAAGAATACACCACCAAACGTGCGCAGAGGTCATCGGTAGGTCAAACACGGGGGGTTTGGTAGTCAGAAGATGATGTGGAAAAACTGCTAAGAATCTACCTCGAGGCATAGGAAAAATTTTATGAAAAAAATTCGATCTCGCGCTACGCATTCCAAAGTCTCGGATTCGATTAATATACGTAAGAATACACCACCAAACGTGCGCAGAAGTCATCGGTAGGTCAAACACGGCCGGTTTGGTAGTCAGCAGATGATGTGGAAAAACTGCTAAGAATCTACCTCGAGGCATAGGAAAAATTTTATGAAAAAAATTCGATCTCGCGCTACGCATTCCAAAGTCTCGGATTCGATTAATATACGTAAGAATACACCACCAAACGTGCGCAGAGGTCATCGGTAGGTCAAACACGGGCGGTTTGGTAGTCAGAAGATGATGTGGAAAAACTGCTAAGAATCTACCTCGAGGCATAGGAAAAATTTTATGAAAAAAATTCGATCTCGCGCTACGCATTCCAAAGTCTCGGATTCGATTAATATACGTAAGAATACACCACCAAACGTGCGCAGAAGTCATCGGTAGGTCAAACACGGCCGGTTTGGTAGTCAGGAGATGATGTGGAAAAACTGCTAAAAATCTACCTCGAGGCATAGGAAAAATTTTATGAAAAAAATTCGATCTCGCGCTACGCATTCCAAAGTCTCGGATTCGATTAATATACGTAAGAATACACCACCAAACGTGCGCAGAAGTCATCGGTAGGTCAAACACGGCCGGTTTGGTAGTCAGGAGATGATGTGGAAAAACTGCTAAAAATCTACCTCGAGGCATAGGAAAAATTTTATGAAAAAAATTCGATCTCGCGCTACGCATTCCAAAGTCTCGGATTCGATTAATATACGTAAGAATACACCACCAAACGTGCGCAGAAGTCATCGGTAGGTCAAACACGGCCGGTTTGGTAGTCAGGAGATGATGTGGAAAAACTGCTAAAAATCTACCTCGAGGCATAGGAAAAATTTTATGAAAAAAATTCGATCTCGCGCTACGCATTCCAAAGTCTCGGATTCGATTAATATACGTAAGAATACACCACCAAACGTGCGCAGAAGTCATCGGTAGGTCAAACACGGCCGGTTTGGTAGTCAGCAGATGATGTGGAAAAACTGCTAAAAATCTACCTCGAGGCATAGGAAAAATTTTATGAAAAAAATTCGATCTCGCGCTACGCATTCCAAAGTCTCGGATTCGATTAATATACGTAAGAATACACCACCAAACGTGCGCAGAAGTCATCGGTAGGTCAAACACGGCCGGTTTGGTAGTCAGGAGATGATATGGAAAAACTGCTAAAAATCTACCTCGAGGCATAGGAAAAATTTTATGAAAAAAATTCGATCTCGCGCTACGCATTCCAAAGTCTCGGATTCGATTAATATACGTAAGAATACACCACCAAACGTGCGCAGAAGTCATCGGTAGGTCAAACATGGCCGGTTTGGTAGTCAGGAGATGATGTGGAAAAACTGCTAAAAATCTACCTCGAGGCATAGGAAAAATTTTATGAAAAAAATTCGATCTCGCGCTACGCATTCCAAAGTCTCGGATTCGATTAATATACGTAAGAATACACCACCAAACGTGCGCAGAAGTCATCGGTAGGTCAAACACGGCCGGTTTGGTAGTCAGGAGATGATGTGGAAAAACTGCTAAAAATCTACCTCGAGGCATAGGAAAATCTTTATGAAAAAAATTCGATCTCGCGCTACGCATTCCAAAGTCTCGGATTCGATTAATATACGTAAGAATACACCACCAAACGTGCGCAGAAGTCATCGGTACGTCAAACACGGCCGGTTTGGTAGTCAGGAGATGATGTGGAAAAACTGCTAAAAATCTACCTCGAGGCATAGGAAAAATTTTATGAAAAAAATTCGATCTCGCGCTACGCATTCCAAAGTCTCGGATTCGATTAATATACGTAAGAATACACCACCAAAAGTGCGCAGAAGTCATCGGTAGGTCAAACACGGCCGGTTTGGTAGTCAGCAGATGATGTGGAAAAACGGCTAAAAATCTACCTCGAGGCATAGGAACAATTTTATGAAAAAAATTCGATCTCGCGCTACGCATTCCAAAGTCTCGGATTCGATTAATATACGTAAGAATACACCACCAAACGTGCGCAGAAGTCATCGGTAGGTCAAACACGGCCGGTTTGGTAGTCAGGAGATGATGTGGAAAAACTGCTAAAAATCTACCTCGAGGCATAGGAAAATCTTTATGAAAAATATTCGATCTCGCGCTACGCATTCCAAAGTCTCGGATTCGATTAATATACGTAAGAATACACCACCAAACGTGCGCAGAAGTCATCGGTAGGTCAAACACGGCCGGTTTGGTAGTCAGGAGATGATGTGGAAAAACTGCTAAAAATCTACCTCGAGGCATAGGAAAAATTTTATGAAAAAAATTCGATCTCCCGCTACGCATTCCAAAGTCTCGGATTCGATTAATATACGTAAGAATACACCACCAAACGTGCGCAGAAGTCATCGGTAGGTCAAACACGGCCGGTTTGGTAGTCAGCAGATGATGTGGAAAAACTGCTAAAAATCTACCTCGAGGCATAGGAAAAATTTTATGAAAAAAATTCGATCTCGCGCTACGCATTCCAAAGTCTCGGATTCGATTAATATACGTAAGAATACACCACCAAACGTGCGCAGAAGTCATCGGTAGGTCAAACACGGCCGGTTTGGTAGTCAGGAGATGATGTGGAAAAACTGCTAAAAATCTACCTCGAGGCATAGGAAAAATTTTATGAAAAAAATTCGATCTCGCGCTACGCATTCCAAAGTCTCGGATTCGATTAATATACGTAAGAATACACCACCAAACGTGCGCAGAAGTCATCGGTAGGTCAAACACGGCCGCTTTGGTAGTCAGGAAATGATGTGGAAAAACTGCTAAAAATCTACCTCGAGGCATAGGAAAAATTTTATGAAAAAAATTCGATCTCGCGCTACACATTCCAAAGTCTCGGATTCGATTAATATACGTAAGAATACACCACCAAACGTGCGCAGAAGTCATCGGTAGGTCAAACACGGCCGGTTTGGTAGTCAGCAGATGATGTGGAAAAACTGCTAAAAATCTACCTCGAGGCATAGGAAAAATTTTATGAAAAAAATTCGATCTCGCGCTACGCATTCCAAAGTCTCGGATTCGATTAATATACGTAAGAATACACCACCAAACGTGCGCAGAAGTCATCGGTAGGTCAAACACGGCCGGTTTGGTAGTCAGGAGATGATGTGGAAAAACTGCTAAAAATCTACCTCGAGGCATAGGAAAAATTTTATGAAAAAAATTCGATCTCGCGCTACGCATTCCAAAGTCTCGGATTCGATTAATATACGTAAGAATACACCACCAAACGTGCGCAGAAGTCATCGGTAGGTCAAACACGGCCGGTTTTGTAGTCAGGAGATGATGTGGAAAAACGGCTAAAAATCTACCTCGAGGCATAGGAAAAATTTTATGAAAAAAATTCGATCTCGCGCTACGCATTCCAAAGTCTCGGATTCGATTAATATACGTAAGAATACACCACCAAACGTGCGCAGAAGTCATCGGTAGGTCAAACACGGCCGGTTTGGTAGTCAGCAGATGATGTGGAAAAACTGCTTAAAATCTACCTCGAGGCATAGGAAAAATTTTATGAAAAAAATTCGATCTCGCGCTACGCATTCCAAAGTCTCGGATTCGATTAATATACGTAAGAATACACCACCAAACGTGCGCAGAAGTCATCGGTAGGTCAAACACGGCCGGTTTGGTAGTCAGGAGATGATGTGGAAAAACGGCTAAAAATCTACCTCGAGGCATAGGAAAAATTTTATGAAAAAAATTCGATCTCGCGCTACGCATTCTAAAGTCTCGGATTCGATTAATATACGTAAGAATACACCACCAAACGTGCGCAGAAGTCATCGGTAGGTCAAACACGGCCGGTTTTGTAGTCAGGAGATGATGTGGAAAAACGGCTAAAAATCTACCTCGAGGCATAGGAAAAATTTTATGAAAAAAATTCGATCTCGCGCTACGCATTCCAAAGTCTCGGATTCGATTAATATACGTAAGAATACACCACCAAACGTGCGCAGAAGTCATCGGTAGGTCAAACACGGCCGGTTTGGTAGTCAGCAGATGATGTGGAAAAACTGCTAAAAATCTACCTCGAGGCATAGGAAAAATTTTATGAAAAAAATTCGATCTCGCGCTACGCATTCCAAAGTCTCGGATTGGATTAATATACGTAAGAATACACGACCAAACGTGCGCAGAAGTCATCGGTAGGTCAAACACGGCCGGTTTGGTAGTCAGCAGATGATGTGGAAAAACTGCTTAAAATCTACCTCGAGGCATAGGAAAAATTTTATGAAAAAAATTCGATCTCGCGCTACGCATTCCAAAGTCTCGGATTCGATTAATATACGTAAGAATACACCACCAAACGTGCGCAGAAGTCATCGGTAGGTCAAACACGGCCGGTTTGGTAGTCAGGAGATGATGTGGAAAAACGGCTAAAAATCTACCTCGAGGCATAGGAAAAATTTTATGAAAAAAATTCGATCTCGCGCTACGCATTCTAAAGTCTCGGATTCGATTAATATACGTAAGAATACACCACCAAACGTGCGCAGAAGTCATCGGTAGGTCAAACACGGCCGGTTTTGTAGTCAGGAGATGATGTGGAAAAACGGCTAAAAATCTACCTCGAGGCATAGGAAAAATTTTATGAAAAAAATTCGATCTCGCGCTACGCATTCCAAAGTCTCGGATTCGATTAATATATGTAAGAATACACCACCAAACGTGCGCAGAAGTCATCGGTAGGTCAAACACGGCCGGTTTGGTAGTCAGGAGATGATGTGGAAAAACTGCTAAAAATCTACCTCGAGGCATAGGAAAAATTTTATGAAAAAAATTCGATCTCGCGCTACGCATTCCAAAGTCTCGGATTGGATTAATATACGTAAGAATACACGACCAAACGTGCGCAGAAGTCATCGGTAGGTCAAACACGGCCGGTTTGGTAGTCAGCAGATGATGTGGAAAAACTGCTTAAAATCTACCTCGAGGCATAGGAAAACTTTTATGAAAAAAATTCGATCTCGCGCTACGCATTCCAAAGTCTCGGATTCGATTAATATACGTAAGAATACACCACCAAACGTGCGCAGTCATCAGTCACTCACCGGTGAGGCGATAATTTACATTATTTTACAACTCAAAGTCCCTTATTCATTAAAAATTATACCCTTATAACGGTATATTTTTCCGTTCTCCTATTCCATCCACTAGATCAAGTCAAGAGCTACAATATCGGCCTGAGTCAGTTTGCTATAGGACGCACGGTTTTTGAGATATGAGCAAAGTAAGACAAACATTCATAATTTTTTCAATGCAGAAAAATCGACATCTGTAGGGGTTCTGGCGGCTCGTATGGAATTTTCGACAGCTTATATCTCGAGAACGGTGCGTCCTACGAGAAAAAAGCAGTATACTTTTTTGTAGCTCATGACTTGATCTAGGGGATGGCATTGAAAAATTTACAAAATTACCGTTATTTGGGCAAATTTTTGAAAATAACAGGGAAATTTGTTTCTCTGGCGAAAATTATATGAAATTTTACATCGGCTTTGAAGGAAGGTCAATCTGAATTGTTGCTCTTGACGTGAATTTACATTGTGCGAGTTTTCATCACTCTCACTCACCGGTGAGGCGATAATTTACATTATTTTACAACTCAAAGTCCCTTATTCATTAAAAATTATACCCTTATAACGGTATATTTTTGCGTTCTCCTATTCCATCCTCTAGATCAAGTCAAAAGCTACAATATCGGCCTCTGTCACTTTGCTATAGGACGCACGGTTTTTGAGATATGAGCAAAGTAAGACAAACATTCATAATTTTTTCAATGCAGAAAAAGCGACATCTGTAGGGGTTCTGGCGGCTCGTATGGAATTTTCGACATCTTTTATCTCGAGAACGGTGCGTCCTACGAGAAAAAAGCAGTATACTTTTTTGTAGCTCATGACTTGATCTAGGGGATGGCATTGAAAAATTTACAAAATTACCGTTATTTGGGCAAATTTTTGAAAATAACAGGGAAATTTGTTTCTCTGGCGAAAATTATATGAAATTTTACATCGGCTTTGAAGGAAGGTCAATCTGAATTGTTGCTCTTGACGTGAATTTACATTGTGCGAGTTTTCATCACTCTCACTCACCGGTGAGGCGATAATTTACATTATTTTACAACTCAAAGTCCCTTATTCATTAAAAATTATACCCTTATAACGGTATATTTTTGCGTTCTCCTATTCCATCCTCTAGATCAAGTCAAAAGCTACAATATCGGCCTCTGTCACTTTGCTATAGGACGCACGGTTTTTGAGATATGAGCAAAGTAAGACAAACATTCATAATTTTTTCAATGCAGAAAAAGCGACATCTGTAGGGGTTCTGGCGGCTCGTATGGAATTTTCGACATCTTTTATCTCGAGAACGGTGCGTCCTACGAGAAAAAAGCAGTATACTTTTTTGTAGCTCATGACTTGATCTAGGGGATGGCATTGAAAAATTTACAAAATTACCGTTATTTGGGCAAATTTTTGAAAATAACAGGGAAATTTGTTTCTCTGGCGAAAATTATATGAAATTTTACATCGGCTTTGAAGGAAGGTCAATCTGAATTGTTGCTCTTGACGTGAATTTACATTGTGCGAGTTTTCATTACTCTCACTCACCGGTGAGGCGATAATTTACATTATTTTACAACTCAAAGTCCCTTATTCATTAAAAATTATACCCTTATAACGGTATATTTTTCCGTTCTCCTATTCCATCCTCTAGATCAAGTCAAAAGCTACAATATCGGCTACAGTCACTTTGCTATAGGACGCACGGTTTTTGAGATATGAGCAAAGTAAGACAAACATTCATAATTTTTTCAATGCAGAAAAATCGACATCTGTAGGGGTTCTGGCGGCTCGTATGGAATTTTCGACAGCTTATATCTCGAGAACGGTGCGTCCTACGAGAAAAAAGCAGTATACTTTTTTGTAGCTCATGACTTGATCTAGGGGATGGCATTGAAAAATTTACAAAATTATCGTTATTTGGGCAAATTTTTGAAAATAACAGGGAAATTTGTTTCTCTGGCGAAAATTATATGAAATTTTACATCGGCTTTGAAGGAAGGTCAATCTGAATTGTTGCTCTTGACGTGAATTTACATTGTGCGAGTTTTCATTACTCTCACTCACCGGTGAGGCGATAATTTACATTATTTTACAACTCAAAGTCCCTTATTCATTAAAAATTATACCCTTATAACGGTATATTTTTCCGTTCTCCTATTCCATCCTCTAGATCAAGTCAAAAGCTACAATATCGGCTACAGTCACTTTGCTATAGGACGCACGGTTTTTGAGATATGAGCAAAGTAAGACAAACATTCATAATTTTTTCAATGCAGAAAAATCGACATCTGTAGGGGTTCTGGCGGCTCGTATGGAATTTTCGACAGCTTATATCTCGAGAACGGTGCGTCCTACGAGAAAAAAGCAGTATACTTTTTTGTAGCTCATGACTTGATCTAGGGGATGGCATTGAAAAATTTACAAAATTATCGTTATTTGGGCAAATTTTTGAAAATAACAGGGAAATTTGTTTCTCTGGCGAAAATTATATGAAATTTTACATCGGCTTTGAAGGAAGGTCAATCTGAATTGTTGCTCTTGACGTGAATTTACATTGTGCGAGTTTTCATTACTCTCACTCACCGGTGAGGCGATAATTTACATTATTTTACAACTCAAAGTCCCTTATTCATTAAAAATTATACCCTTATAACGGTATATTTTTCCGTTCTCCTATTCCATCCTCTAGATCAAGTCAAAAGCTACAATATCGGCTACAGTCACTTTGCTATAGGACGCACGGTTTTTGAGATATGAGCAAAGTAAGACAAACATTCATAATTTTTTCAATGCAGAAAAATCGACATCTGTAGGGGTTCTGGCGGCTCGTATGGAATTTTCGACAGCTTATATCTCGAGAACGGTGCGTCCTACGAGAAAAAAGCAGTATACTTTTTTGTAGCTCATGACTTGATCTAGGGGATGGCATTGAAAAATTTACAAAATTATCGTTATTTGGGCAAATTTTTGAAAATAACAGGGAAATTTGTTTCTCTGGCGAAAATTATATGAAATTTTACATCGGCTTTGAAGGAAGGTCAATCTGAATTGTTGCTCTTGACGTGAATTTACATTGTGCGAGTTTTCATTACTCTCACTCACCGGTGAGGCGATAATTTACATTATTTTACAACTCAAAGTCCCTTATTCATTAAAAATTATACCCTTATAACGGTATATTTTTCCGTTCTCCTATTCCATCCTCTAGATCAAGTCAAAAGCTACAATATCGGCTACAGTCACTTTGCTATAGGACGCACGGTTTTTGAGATATGAGCAAAGTAAGACAAACATTCATAATTTTTTCAATGCAGAAAAATCGACATCTGTAGGGGTTCTGGCGGCTCGTATGGAATTTTCGACAGCTTATATCTCGAGAACGGTGCGTCCTACGAGAAAAAAGCAGTATACTTTTTTGTAGCTCATGACTTGATCTAGGGGATGGCATTGAAAAATTTACAAAATTATCGTTATTTGGGCAAATTTTTGAAAATAACAGGGAAATTTGTTTCTCTGGCGAAAATTATATGAAATTTTACATCGGCTTTGAAGGAAGGTCAATCTGAATTGTTGCTCTTGACGTGAATTTACATTGTGCGAGTTTTCATCACTCTCACTCACCGGTGAGGCGATGATTTACATTATTTTACAACTCAAAGTCCCTTATTCATTACAAATTATAGCCTTATAACGGTATATTTTTTCGTTCTCCTATTCCATCCACAAGATCAAGTCAAAAGCTACAATATCGGCCTGAGTCAGTTTGCTATAGGACGCACGGTTTTTGAGATATGAGCAAAGTAAGACAAACATTCATAATTTTTTCAATGCAGAAAAATCGACATCTGTAGGGGTTCTGGCGGCTCGTATGGAATTTTCGACAGCTTATATCTCGAGAACGGTGCGTCCTACGAGAAAAAAGCAGCATACTTTTTTGTAGCTCATGACTTGATCTAGGGGATGGCATTGAAAAATTTACAAAATTACCGTTATTTGGGCAAATTTTTGAAAATAACAGGGAAATTTGTTTCTCTGGCGAAAATTATATGAAATTGTACATCGGCTTTGAAGGAAGGTCAATCTGAATTGTTGCTCTTGACGTGAATTTACATTGTGCGAGTTTTCATCACTCTCACTCACCGGTGAGGCGATGATTTACATTATTTTACAACTCAAAGTCCCTTATTCATTAAAAATTATACCCTTATAACGGTATATTTTTCCGTTCTCCTATTCCATCCACTAGATCAAGTCAAAAGCTACAATATCGGCCTCAGTCACTTTGCTATAGGACGCACGGTTTTTGAGATATGAGCAAAGTAAGACAAACATTCATAATTTTTTCAATGCAGAAAAATCGACATCTGTAGGGGTTCTGGCGGCTCGTATGGAATTTTCGACAGCTTATATCTCGAAAACGGTGCGTCCTACGAGAAAAAAGCAGTATACTTTTTTGTAGCTCATGACTTGATCTAGGGGATGGCATTGAAAAATTTACAAAATTACCGTTATTTGGGCAAATTTTTGAAAATAACAGGGAAATTTGTTTCTCTGGTGAAAATTATATGAAATTTTGCATCGGCTTTGAAGGAAGGTCAATCTGAATTGTTGCTCTTGGCGTGAATTTACATTGTGCGAGTTTTCATTACTCTCACTCACCGGTGAGGCGATAATTTACATTATCTTACAACTCAAAGTCCCTTATTCATTAAAAATTATACCCTTATAACGGTATATTTTTCCGTTCTCCTATTCCATCCTCTAGATCAAGTCAAAAGCTACAATATCGGCCTCAGTCACTTTGCTATAGGACACACGGTTTTTGAGATATGAGCAAAGTAAGACAAACATTCATAATTTTTTCAATGCAGAAAAATCGACATCTGTAGGGGTTCTGGCGGCTCGTATGGAATTTTCGACAGCTTATATCTCGAGAACGGTGCGTCCTACGAGAAAAAAGCAGTATACTTTTTTGTAGCTCATGACTTGATCTAGGGGATGGCATTGAAAAATTTACAAAATTACCGTTATTTGGGCAAATTTTTGAAAATAACAGGGAAATTTGTTTCTCTGGCGAAAATTATATGAAATTTTACATCGGCTTTGAAGGAAGGTCAGTCTGAATTGTTGCTCTTGACGTGAATTTACATTGTGCGAGTTTTCATCACTCTCACTCACCGGTGAGGCGATAATTTACATTATTTTACAACTCAAAGTCCCTTATTCATTAAAAATTATACCCTTATAACGGTATATTTTTCCGTTCTCCTATTCCATCCTCTAGATCAAGTCAAAAGCTACAATATCGGCCTCAGTCACTTTGCTATAGGACGCACGGTTTTTGAGATATGAACAAAGTAAGACAAACATTCATAATTTTTTCAATGCAGAAAAATCGACATCTGTAGGGGTTCTGGCGGCTCGTATGGAATTTTCGACAGCTTATATCTCGAGAACGGTGCGTCCTACGAGAAAAAAGCAGTGCACTTTTTTGTAGCTCATGACTTCATCTAGGGGATGGCATTGAAAAATTTACAAAATTACCGTTATTTGGGCAAACTTTTGAAAATATCAGGGAAATTTGTTTCTCTGGCGAAAATTATATGAAATTTTACATCGCCTTTGAAAGAAGGTCAATCTGAATTGTTGCTCTTGACGTGAATTTACATTGTGCGAGTTTTCATCACACTCACTCACCGGCGAGGCGATAATTTACATTATTTTACAACTCAAAGTCCCTTATTCATTAAAAATTATACCCTTATAACGGTATATTTTTCCGTTCTCCTATTCCATCCTCTAGATCAAGTCAAAAGCTACAATATCGGCCTGAGTCACTTTGCTTTAGGACGCACGGTTTTTGAGATATGAGCAAAGTAAGACAAACATTCATGATTTTTTCAATGCAGAAAAATCGACATCTGTAGGGGTTCTGGCGGCTCGTATGGAATTTTCGACAGCTTATATCTCGAGAACGGTGCGCCCTACGAGAAAAAAGCAGTACACTTTTTTGTAGCTCATGACTTGATCTAGGGGATGGCATTGAAAAATTTACAAAATTACCGTTATTTGGGCAAATTTTTGAAACATAACAGGGAAATTTGTTTCTCTGGCGAAAATTATATGAAATTTTACATCGGCTTTGAAGGAAGGTCAATCTGAATTGTTGCTCTTGACGTGAATTTACATTGTGCGAGTTTTCATCACTCTCACTCACCAGTGAGGCGATAATTTACATTATCTTACAACTCAAAGTCCCTTATTCATTAAAAATTATACCCTTATAACGGTATATTTTTCCGTTCTCCTATTCCATCCTCTAGATCAAGTCAAAAGCTACAATATCGGCCTGAGTCACTTTGCTATAGGACGCACGGTTTTTGAGATATGAGCAAAGTTAGACAAACATTCATGATTTTTTCAATGCAGAAAAAGCGACATCTGTAGGGGTTCTGGCGGCTCGTATGGAATTTTCGACATCTTTTATCTCGAGAACGGTGCGTCCTACGAGAAAAAAGCAGTATACTTTTTTGTAGCTCATGACTTGATCTAGGGGATGGCATTGAAAAATTTACAAAATTACCGTTATTTGGGCAAATTTTTGAAACATAACAGGGAAATTTGTTTCTCTGGCGAAAATTATATGAAATTTTACATCGGCTTTGAAGGAAGGTCAATCTGAATTGTTGCTCTTGACGTGAATTTACATTGTGCGAGTTTTCATCACTCTCACTCACCGGTGAGGCGATGATTTACATTATTTTACAACTCAAAGTCCCTTATTCATTAAAAATTATACCCTTATAACGGTATATTTTTCCGTTCTCCTATTCCATCCTCTAGATCAAGTCAAAAGCTACAATATCGGCCTCAGTCACTTTGCTATAGGACGCACGGTTTTTGAGATATGAACAAAGTAAGACAAACATTCATAATTTTTTCAATGCAGAAAAATCGACATCTGTAGGGGTTCTGGCGGCTCGTATGGAATTTTCGACAGCTTATATCTCGAGAACGGTGCGTCCTACGAGAAAAAAGCAGTATACTTTTTTGTAGCTCATGACTTGATCTAGGGGATGGCATTGAAAAATTTACAAAATTACCGTTATTTGGGCAAATTTTTGAAAATAACAGGGAAATTTGTTTCTCTGGTGAAAATTATATGAAATTTTACATCGGCTTTGAAGGAAGTTCAATCTGAATTGTTGCTCTTGACGTGAATTTACATTGTGCGAGTTTTCATCACTCTCACTCACCGGTGAGGCGATAATTTACATTATTTTACAACTCAAAGTCCCTTATTCATTAAAAATTATACCCTTATAACGGTATATTTTTCCGTTCTCCTATTCCATCCTCTAGATCAACTCAAAAGCTACAATATCGGCCTCAGTCACTTTGCTATAGGACGCACGGTTTTTGAGATATGAGCAAAGTAAGACAAACATTCATAATTTTTTCAATGCAGAAAAATCGACATCTGTAGGGGTTCTGGCGGCTCGTATGGAATTTTCGACAGCTTATATCTCGAGAACGGTGCGTCCTACGAGAAAAAAGCAGTATACTTTTTGGTAGCTCATGACTTGATCTAGGGGATGGCATTGAAAAATTTACAAAATTACCGTTATTTGGGCAAACTTTTGAAAATATCAGGGAAATTTGTTTCTCTGGCGAAAATTATATGAAATTTTACATCGCCTTTGAAAGAAGGTCAATCTGAATTGTTGCTCTTGACGTGAATTTACATTGTGCGAGTTTTCATCACTCTCACTCACCGGTGAGGCGATGATTTACATTATTTTACAACTCAAAGTCCCTTATTCATTAAAAATTATACCCTTATAACGGTATATTTTTCCGTTCTCCTATTCCATCCTCTAGATCAAGTCAAAAGCTACAATATCGGCCTCAGTCACTTTGCTATAGGACGCACGGTTTTTGAGATATGAGCAAAGTAAGACAAACATTCATGATTTTTTCAATGCAGAAAAATCGACATCTGTAGGGGTTCTGGCGGCTCGTATGGAATTTTCGACAGCTTATATCTCGAGAACGGTGCGCCCTACGAGAAAAAAGCAGTGCACTTTTTTGTAGCTCATGACTTCATCTAGGGGATGGCATTGAAAAATTTACAAAATTACCGTTATTTGGGCAAATTTTTGAAACATAACAGGGAAATTTGTTTCTCTGGCGAAAATTATATGAAATTTTACATCGGCTTTGAAGGAAGGTCAATCTGAATTGTTGCTCTTGACGTGAATTTACATTGTGCGAGTTTTCATCACTCTCACTCACCGGTGAGGCGATAATTTACATTATCTTACAACTCAAAGTCCCTTATTCATTAAAAATTATACCCTTATAACGGTATATTTTTCCGTTCTCCTATTCCATCCTCTAGATCAAGTCAAAAGCTACAATATCGGCCTGAGTCAGTTTGCTATAGGACGCACGGTTTTTGAGATGTGAGCAAAGTAAGACAAACATTCATGATTTTTTCAATGCAGAAAAATCGACATCTGTAGGGGTTCTGGCGGCTCGTATGGAATTTTCGACAGCTTATATCTCGAGAACGGTGCGCCCTACGAGAAAAAAGCAGTGCACTTTTTTGTAGCTCATGACTTCATCTAGGGGATGGCATTGAAAAATTTACAAAATTACCGTTATTTGGGCAAATTTTTGAAACATAACAGGGAAATTTGTTTCTCTGGCGAAAATTATATGAAATTTTACATCGGCTTTGAAGGAAGGTCAATCTGAATTGTTGCTCTTGACGTGAATTTACATTGTGCGAGTTTTCATCACTCTCACTCACCGGTGAGGCGATAATTTACATTATCTTACAACTCAAAGTCCCTTATTCATTAAAAATTATACCCTTATAACGGTATATTTTTCCGTTCTCCTATTCCATCCTCTAGATCAAGTCAAAAGCTACAATATCGGCCTGAGTCAGTTTGCTATAGGACGCACGGTTTTTGAGATGTGAGCAAAGTAAGACAAACATTCATAATTTTTTCAATGCAGAAAAATCGACATCTGTAGGGGTTCTGGCGGCTCGTATGGAATTTTCGACAGCTTATATCTCGAGAACGGTGCGTCCTACGAGAAAAAAGCAGTATACTTTTTTGTAGCTCATGACTTGATCTAGGGGATGGCATTGAAAAATTTACAAAATTACCGTTATTTGGGCAAATTTTTGAAAATAACAGGGAAATTTGTTTCTCTGGCGAAAATTATATGAAATTTTACATCGGCTTTGAAGGAAGGTCAATCTGAATTGTTGCTCTTGACGTGAATTTACATTGTGCGAGTTTTCATCACTCTCACTCACCGGTGAGGCGATGATTTACATTATTTTACAACTCAAAGTCCCTTATTCATTAAAAATTATACCCTTATAACGGTATATTTTTCCGTTCTCCTATTCCATCCCCTAGATCAAGTCATGAGCTACAAAAAAGTATACTGCTTTTTTCTCGTAGGACGCACCGTTCTCGAGATATAAGCTGTCGAAAATTCCATACGAGCCGCCAGAACCCCTACAGATGTCGATTTTTCTGCATTGAAAAAATCATGAATGTTTGTCTAACTTTGCTCATATCTCAAAAACCGTGCGTCCTATAGCAAAGTAAAAATTTACATAATTACCGTTATTTGGGCAAATTTTTGAAAATAACAGGGAAATTTGTTTCTCTGGCGAAATTTATATGAAATTTTACATCGGCTTTGAAGGAAGGTCAATCTGAATTGTTGCTCTTGACGTGAATTTACATTGTGCGAGTTTTCATCACTCTCACTCACCAGTGAGGCGATAATTTACATTATCTTACAACTCAAAGTCCCTTATTCATTAAAAATTATACCCTTATAACGGTATATTTTTCCGTTCTCCTATTTCATCCTCTAGATCAAGTCAAAAGCTACAATATCGGCCTGAGTCACTTTGCTATAGGACGCACGGTTTTTGAGATATGAGCAAAGTTAGACAAACATTCATGATTTTTTCAATGCAGAAAAATCGACATCTGTAGGGGTTCTGGCGGCTCGTATGGAATTTTCGACAGCTTATATCTCGAGAACGGTGCGTCCTACGAGAAAAAAGCAGTATACTTTTTTGTAGCTCATGACTTGATCTAGGGGATGGCATTGAAAAATTTACATAATTACCGTTATTTGGGCAAATTTTTGAAAATAACAGGGAAATTTGTTTCTCTGGCGAAATTTATATGAAATTTTACATCGGCTTTGAAGGCAGGTCAATCTGAATTGTTGCTCTTGACGTGAATTTACATTGTGCGAGTTTTCATCGTTCTCACTGGCCAGTGAGGCGATAATTTACATTATTTTACAACTCAAAGTCCCTTATTCATTAAAAATTATACCCTTATAACGGTATATTTTTCCGTTCTCCTATTCCATCCTCTAGATCAAGTCAAAGGCTACAATATCGGCCTGAGTCACTTTGCTTTAGGACGCACGGTTTTTGAGATATGAGCAAAGTAAGACAAACATTCATGATTTTTTCAATGCAGAAAAATCGACAACTGTAGGGGTACTGGCGGCTCGCATGGAATTTTCGACAGCTTATATCTCGAGAACGGTGCGTCCTACGAGAAAAAAGCAGTACACTTTTTTGTAGCTCATGACTTGATCTAGGGGATGGCATTGAAAAATTTACAAAATTACCGTTATTTGGGCAAATTTTTGAAAATAACAGGGAAATTTGTTTCTCTGGCGAAAATTATATGAAATTTTACATCGGCTTTGAAGGAAGGTCAATCTGAATTGTTGCTCTTGACGTGAATTTACATTGTGCGAGTTTTCATCACTCTCACTCACCGGTGAGGCGATAATTTACATTATTTTACAACTCAAAGTCCCTTATTCATTAAAAATTATACCCTTATAACGGTATATTTTTCCGTTCTCCTATTCCATCCTCTAGATCAAGTCAAAAGCTACAATATCGGCCTCAGTCACTTTGCTATAGGACGCACGGTTTTTGAGATATGAGCAAAGTAAGACAAACATTCATAATTTTTTCAATGCAGAAAAATCGACATCTGTAGGGGTTCTGGCGGCTCGTATGGAATTTTCGACAGCTTATATCTCGAGAACGGTGCGTCCTACGAGAAAAAAGCAGTGCACTTTTTTGTAGCTCATGACTTCATCTAGGGGATGGCATTGAAAAATTTACAAAATTACCGTTATTTGGGCAAACTTTTGAAAATATCAGGGAAATTCGTTTCTCTGGCGAAAATTATATGAAATTTTACATCGCCTTTGAAAGAAGGTCAATCTGAATTGTTGCTCTTGACGTGAATTTACATTGTGCGAGTTTTCATCACTCTCACTCACCGGTGAGGCGATGATTTACATTATTTTACAACTCAAAGTCCCTTATTCATTAAAAATTATACCCTTATAACGGTATATTTTTCCGTTCTCCTATTCCATCCTCTAGATCAAGTCAAAAGCTACAATATCGGCCTCAGTCACTTTGCTATAGGACGCACGGTTTTTGAGATATGAGCAAAGTAAGACAAACATTCATGATTTTTTCAATGCAGAAAAATCGACATCTGTAGGGGTTCTGGCGGCTCGTATGGAATTTTCGACAGCTTATATCTCGAGAACGGTGCGCCCTACGAGAAAAAAGCAGTACACTTTTTTGTAGCTCATGACTTGATCTAGGGGATGGCATTGAAAAATTTACAAAATTACCGTTATTTGGGCAAATTTTTGAAACATAACAGGGAAATTTGTTTCTCTGGCAAAAATTATATGAAATTTTACATCGGCTTTGAAGGAAGGTCAATCTGAATTGTTGCTCTTGACGTGAATTTACATTGTGCGAGTTTTCATCACTCTCACTCACCAGTGAGGCGATAATTTACATTATCTTACAACTCAAAGTCCCTTATTCATTAAAAATTATACCCTTATAACGGTATATTTTTCCGTTCTCCTATTCCATCCTCTAGATCAAGTCAAAAGCTACAATATCGGCCTGAGTCACTTTGCTATAGGACGCACGGTTTTTGAGATATGAGCAAAGTTAGACAAACATTCATGATTTTTTCAATGCAGAAAAAGCGACATCTGTAGGGGTTCTGGCGGCTCGTATGGAATTTTCGACATCTTTTATCTCGAGAACGGTGCGTCCTACGAGAAAAAAGCAGTATACTTTTTTGTAGCTCATGACTTGATCTAGGGGATGGCATTGAAAAATTTACAAAATTACCGTTATTTGGGCAAATTTTTGAAACATAACAGGGAAATTTGTTTCTCTGGCGAAAATTATATGAAATTTTACATCGGCTTTGAAGGAAGGTCAATCTGAATTGTTGCTCTTGACGTGAATTTACATTGTGCGAGTTTTCATCACTCTCACTCACCGGTGAGGCGATGATTTACATTATTTTACAACTCAAAGTCCCTTATTCATTAAAAATTATACCCTTATAACGGTATATTTTTCCGTTCTCCTATTCCATCCACTAGATCAAGTCAAAAGCTACAATATCGGCCTGAGTCAGTTTGCTATAGGACGCACGGTTTTTGAGATGTGAGCAAAGTAAGACAAACATTCATAATTTTTTCAATGCAGAAAAATCGACATCTGTAGGGGTTCTGGCGGCTCGTATGGAATTTTCGACAGCTTATATCTCGAGAACGGTGCGTCCTACGAGAAAAAAGCAGTATACTTTTTGGTAGCTCATGACTTGATCTAGGGGATGGCATTGAAAAATTTACAAAATTACCGTTATTTGGGCAAATTTTTGAAAATAACAGGGAAATTTGTTTCTCTGGCGAAAATTATATGAAATTTTACATCGGCTTTGAAGGAAGGTCAATCTGAATTGTTGCTCTTGACGTGAATTTACATTGTGCGAGTTTTCATCACTCTCACTCACCGGTGAGGCGATGATTTACATTATTTTACAACTCAAAGTCCCTTATTCATTAAAAATTATACCCTTATAACGGTATATTTTTCCGTTCTCCTATTCCATCCCCTAGATCAAGTCATGAGCTACAAAAAAGTATACTGCTTTTTTCTCGTAGGACGCACCGTTCTCGAGATATAAGCTGTCGAAAATTCCATACGAGCCGCCAGAACCCCTACAGATGTCGATTTTTCTGCATTGAAAAAATCATGAATGTTTGTCTAACTTTGCTCATATCTCAAAAACCGTTCGTCCTATAGCAAAGTAAAAATTTACATAATTACCGTTATTTGGGCAAATTTTTGAAAATAACAGGGAAATTTGTTTCTCTGGCGAAATTTATATGAAATTTTACATCGGCTTTGAAGGAAGGTCAATCTGAATTGTTGCTCTTGACGTGAATTTACATTGTGCGAGTTTTCATCACTCTCACTCACCAGTGAGGCGATAATTTACATTATTTTACAACTCAAAGTCCCTTATTCATTAAAAATTATACCCTTATAACGGTATATTTTTCCGTTCTCCTATTTCATCCTCTAGATCAAGTCAAAAGCTACAATATCGGCCTGAGTCACTTTGCTATAGGACGCACGGTTTTTGAGATATGAGCAAAGTTAGACAAACATTCATGATTTTTTCAATGCAGAAAAATCGACATCTGTAGGGGTTCTGGCGGCTCGTATGGAATTTTCGACAGCTTATATCTCGAGAACGGTGCGTCCTACGAGAAAAAAGCAGTATACTTTTTTGTAGCTCATGACTTGATCTAGGGGATGGCATTGAAAAATTTACATAATTACCGTTATTTGGGCAAATTTTTGAAAATAACAGGGAAATTTGTTTCTCTGGCGAAATTTATATGAAATTTTACATCGGCTTTGAAGGCAGGTCAATCTGAATTGTTGCTCTTGACGTGAATTTACATTGTGCGAGTTTTCATCGTTCTCACTGGCCAGTGAGGCGATAATTTACATTATTTTACTACTCAAAGTCCCTTATTCATTAAAAATTATACCCTTATAACGGTATATTTTTCCGTTCTCCTATTCCATCCTCTAGATCAAGTCAAAGGCTACAATATCGGCCTGAGTCACTTTGCTTTAGGACGCACGGTTTTTGAGATATGAGCAAAGTAAGACAAACATTCATGATTTTTTCAATGCAGAAAAATCGACAACTGTAGGGGTACTGGCGGCTCGCATGGAATTTTCGACAGCTTATATCTCGAGAACGGTGCGTCCTACGAGAAAAAAGCAGTACACTTTTTTGTAGCTCATGACTTGATCTAGGGGATGGCATTGAAAAATTTACAAAATTACCGTTATTTGGGCAAATTTTTGAAAATAACAGGGAAATTTGTTTCTCTGGCGAAAATTATATGAAATTTTACATCGGCTTTGAAGGAAGGTCAATCTGAATTGTTGCTCTTGACGTGAATTTACATTGTGCGAGTTTTCATCACTCTCACTCACCGGTGAGGCGATAATTTACATTATTTTACAACTCAAAGTCCCTTATTCATTAAAAATTATACCCTTATAGCGGTATATTTTTCCGTTCTCCTATTCCATCCTCTAGATCAAGTCAAAAGCTACAATATCGGCCTCAGTCACTTTGCTATAGGACGCACGATTTTTGAGATATGAGCAAAGTAAGACAAACATTCATGATTTTTTCAATGCAGAAAAATCGACATCTGTAGGGGTTCTGGCGGCTCGTATGGAATTTTCGACAGCTTATATCTGGAGAACGGTGCGTCCTACGAGAAAAAAGCAGTATACTTTTTTGTAGCTCATGACTTGATCTAGGGGATGGCATTGAAAAATTTACAAAATTACCGTTATTTGGGCAAATTTTTGAAAATAACAGGGAAATTTGTTTCTCTGGCGAAATTTATATAAAATTTTACATCGGCTTTGAAGGCAGGTCAATCTGAATTGTTGCTCTTGACGTGAATTTACATTGTGCGAGTTTTCATCGTTCTCACTGGCCAGTGAGGCGATAATTTACATTATTTTACAACTCAAAGTCCCTTATTCATTAAAAATTATACCCTTATAACGGTATATTTTTCCGTTCTCCTATTCCATCCTCTAGATCAAGTCAAAAGCTACAATATCGGCCTCAGTCACTTTGCTATAGGACGCACGGTTTTTGAGATATGAGCAAAGTAAGACAAACATTCATGATTTTTTCAATGCAGAAAAATCGACATCTGTAGGGGTTCTGGCGGCTCGTATGGAATTTTCGACAGCTTATATCTAGAGAACGGTGCGCCCTACGAGAAAAAAGCAGTACACTTTTTTGTAGCTCATGACTTCATCTAGGGGATGGCATTGAAAAATTTACAAAATTACCGTTATTTGGGCAAATTTTTGAAACATAACAGGGAAATTTGTTTCTCTGGCGAAAATTATATGAAATTTTACATCGGCTTTGAAGGAAGGTCAATCTGAATTGTTGCTCTTGACGTGAATTTACATTGTGCGAGTTTTCATCACTCTCACTCACCGGTGAGGCGATGATTTACATTATTTTACAACTCAAAGTCCCTTATTCATTAAAAATTATACCCTTATAACGGTATATTTTTCCGTTCTCCTATTCCATCCACTAGATCAAGTCAAAAGCTACAATATCGGCCTGAGTCAGTTTGCTATAGGACGCACGGTTTTTGAGATGTGAGCAAAGTAAGACAAACATTCATAATTTTTTCAATGCAGAAAAATCGACATCTGTAGGGGTTCTGGCGGCTCGTATGGAATTTTCGACAGCTTATATCTCGAGAACGGTGCGTCCTACGAGAAAAAAGCAGTATACTTTTTGGTAGCTCATGACTTGATCTAGGGGATGGCATTGAAAAATTTACAAAATTACCGTTATTTGGGCAAATTTTTGAAAATAACAGGGAAATTTGTTTCTCTGGCGAAAATTATATGAAATTTTACATAGGCTTTGAAGGAAGGTCAATCTGAATTGTTGCTCTTGACGTGAATTTACATTGTGCGAGTTTTCATCACTCTCACTCACCGGTGAGGCGATGATTTACATTATTTTACAACTCAAAGTCCCTTATTCATTAAAAATTATACCCTTATAACGGTATATTTTTCCGTTCTCCTATTCCATCCCCTAGATCAAGTCATGAGCTACAAAAAAGTATACTGCTTTTTTCTCGTAGGACGCACCGTTCTCGAGATATAAGCTGTCGAAAATTCCATACGAGCCGCCAGAACCCCTACAGATGTCGATTTTTCTGCATTGAAAAAATCATGAATGTTTGTCTAACTTTGCTCATATCTCAAAAACCGTGCGTCCTATAGCAAAGTAAAAATTTACATAATTACCGTTATTTGGGCAAATTTTTGAAAATAACAGGGAAATTTGTTTCTCTGGCGAAATTTATATGAAATTTTACATCGGCTTTGAAGGAAGGTCAATCTGAATTGTTGCTCTTGACGTGAATTTACATTGTGCGAGTTTTCATCACTCTCACTCACCGGTGAGGCGATGATTTACATTATTTTACAACTCAAAGTCCCTTATTCATTAAAAATTATACCCTTATAACGGTATATTTTCCGTTCTCCTATTCCATCCACTAGATCAAGTCAAAAGCTACAATATCGGCCTGAGTCAGTTTGCTATAGGACGCACGGTTTTTGAGATGTGAGCAAAGTAAGACAAACATTCATAATTTTTTCAATGCAGAAAAATCGACATCTGTAGGGGTTCTGGCGGCTCGTATGGAATTTTCGACAGCTTATATCTCGAGAACGGTGCGTCCTACGAGAAAAAAGCAGTATACTTTTTTGTAGCTCATGACTTGATCTAGGGGATGGAATAGGAGAACGGAAAATATACCGTTATAAGGGTATAATTTTTAATGAATAAGGGACTTTGAGTTGTAAAATAATGTAAATCATCGCCTCACCGGTGAGTGAGAGTGATGAAAACTCGCACAATGTAAATTCACGTCAAGAGCAACAATTCAGATTGACCTTCCTTCAAAGCCGATGTAAAATTTCATATAAATTTCGCCAGAGAAACAAATTTCCCTGTTATTTTCAAAAATTTGCCCAAATAACGGTAATTATGTAAATTTTTACTTTGCTATAGGACGCACGGTTTTTGAGATATGAGCAAAGTTAGACAAACATTCATGATTTTTTCAATGCAGAAAAATCGACATCTGTAGGGGTTCTGGCGGCTCGTATGGAATTTTCGACAGCTTATATCTCGAGAACGGTGCGTCCTACGAGAAAAAAGCAGTATACTTTTTTGTAGCTCATGACTTGATCTAGGGGATGGAATAGGAGAACGGAAAAATATACCGTTATAAGGGTATAATTTTTAATGAATAAGGGACTTTGAGTTGTAAAATAATGTAAATTATCGCCTCACTGGCCAGTGAGAACGATGAAAACTCGCACAATGTAAATTCACGTCAAGAGCAACAATTCAGATTGACCTGCCTTCAAAGCCGATGTAAAATTTCATATAAATTTCGCCAGAGAAACAAATTTCCCTGTTATTTTCAAAAATTTGCCCAAATAACGGTAATTATGTAAATTTTTACTTTGCTATAGGACGCACGATTTTTGAGATATGAGCAAAGTAAGACAAACATTCATGATTTTTTCAATGCAGAAAAATCGACATCTGTAGGGGTTCTGGCGGCTCGTATGGAATTTTCGACAGCTTATATCTGGAGAACGGTGCGTCTTACGAGAAAAAAGCAGTATACTTTTTTGTAGCTCATGACTTGATCTAGGGGATGGCATTGAAAAATTTACAAAATTACCGTTATTTGGGCAAATTTTTGAAAATAACAGGGAAATTTGTTTCTCTGGCGAAATTTATATGAAATTTTACATCGGCTTTGAAGGCAGGTCAATCTGAATTGTTGCTCTTGACGTGAATTTACATTGTGCGAGTTTTCATCGTTCTCACTGGCCAGTGAGGCGATAATTTACATTATTTTACAACTCAAAGTCCCTTATTCATTAAAAATTATACCCTTATAACGGTATATTTTTCCGTTCTCCTATTCCATCCTCTAGATCAAGTCAAAAGCTACAATATCGGCCTCAGTCACTTTGCTATAGGACGCACGGTTTTTGAGATATGAGCAAAGTAAGACAAACATTCATGATTTTTTCAATGCAGAAAAATCGACATCTGTAGGGGTTCTGGCGGCTCGTATGGAATTTTCGACAGCTTATATCTAGAGAACGGTGCGCCCTACGAGAAAAAAGCAGTACACTTTTTTGTAGCTCATGACTTCATCTAGGGGATGGCATTGAAAAATTTACAAAATTACCGTTATTTGGGCAAATTTTTGAAAATAATAGGGAAATTTGTTTCTCTGGCGAAAATTATATGAAATTTTACATCGGCTTTGAAGGAAGGTCAATCTGAATTGTTGCTCTTGACGTGAATTTACATTGTGCGAGTTTTCATCACTCTCACTCACCGGTGAGGCGATGATTTACATTATTTTACAACTCAAAGTCCCTTATTCATTAAAAATTATACCCTTATAACGGTATATTTTTCCGTTCTCCTATTCCATCCTCTAGATCAAGTCAAAAGCTACAATATCGGACTCAGTCACTTTGCTATAGGACGCACGGTTTTTGAGATATGAGCAAAGTAAGACAAACATTCATAATTTTTTCAATGCAGAAAAATCGACATCTGTAGGGGTTCTGGCGGCTCGTATGGAATTTTCGACAGCTTATATCTCGAGAACGGTGCGTCCTACGAGAAAAAAGCAGTGCACTTTTTTGTAGCTCATGACTTCATCTAGGGGATGGCATTGAAAAATTTACAAAATTACCGTTATTTGGGCAAATTTTTGAAAATAATAGGGAAATTTGTTTCTCTGGCGAAAATTATATGAAATTTTACATCGGCTTTGAAGGAAGGTCAATCTGAATTGTTGCTCTTCACGTGAATTTACATTGTGCGAGTTTTCATCACACTCACTCACCGGCGAGGCGATAATTTACATTATTTTACAACTCAAAGTCCCTTATTCATTAAAAATTATACCCTTATAACGGTATATTTTTCCGTTCTCCTATTCCATCCTCTAGATCAAGTCAAAAGCTACAATATCGGCCTCAGTCACTTTGCTATAGGACGCACGGTTTTTGAGATATGAGCAAAGTAAGACAAACATTCATGATTTTTTCAATGCAGAAAAATCGACATCTGTAGGGGTTCTGGCGGCTCGTATGGAATTTTCGACAGCTTATATCTAGAGAACGGTGCGCCCTACGAGAAAAAAGCAGTACACTTTTTTGTAGCTCATGACTTCATCTAGGGGATGGCATTGAAAAATTTACAAAATTACCGTTATTTGGGCAAATTTTTCAAAATAATAGGGAAATTTGTTTCTCTGGCGAAAATTATATGAAATTTTACATCGGCTTTGAAGGAAGGTCAATCTGAATTGTTGCTCTTGACGTGAATTTACATTGTGCGAGTTTTCATCACTCTCACTCACCGGTGAGGCGATAATTTACATTATTTTACAACTCAAAGTCCCTTATTCATTAAAAATTATACCCTTATAACGGTATATTTTTCCGTTCTCCTATTCCATCCTCTAGACCAAGTCAAAAGCTACAATATCGGCCTCAGTCACTTTGCTATAGGACGCACGGTTTTTGAGATATGAGCAAAGTAAGACAAACATTCATGATTTTTTCAATGCAGAAAAATCGACATCTGTAGGGGTTCTGGCGGCTCGTATGGAATTTTCGACAGCTTATATCTCGAGAACGGTGCGTCCTACGAGAAAAAAGCAGTATACTTTTTTGTAGCTCATGACTTCATCTAGGGGATGACATTGAAAAATTTACAAAATTACCGTTATTTGGGCAAACTTTTGAAAATAACAGGGAAATTTGTTTCTCTGGCGAAATTTATATGAAATTTTACATCGGCTTTGAAGGCAGGTCAATCTGAATTGTTGCTCTTGACGTGAATTTACATTGTGCGAGTTTTCATCGTTCTCACTGGCCAGTGAGGCGATAATTTACATTATTTTACAACTCAAAGTCCCTTATTCATTAAAAATTATACCCTTATAACGGTATATTTTTCCGTTCTCCTATTCCATCCTCTAGATCAAGTCAAAAGCTACAATATCGGCCTGAGTCACTTTGCTTTAGGACGCACGGTTTTTGAGATATGAGCAAAGTAAGACAAACATTCATGATTTTTTCAATGCAGAAAAATCGACATCTGTAGGGGTTCTGGCGGCTCGTATGGAATTTTCGACAGCTTATATCTAGAGAACGGTGCGTCCTACGAGAAAAAACCAGTATACTTTTTTGTAGCTCATGACTTGATCTAGGGGATGGCATTGAAAAATTTACAAAATTACCGTTATTTGGGCAAATTTTTGAAAATAACAGGGAAATTTGTTTCTCTGGCGAAAATTATATGAAATTTTACATCGGCTTTGAAGGAAGGTCAATCTGAATTGTTGCTCTTGACGTGAATTTACATTGTGCGAGTTTTCATCACTCTCACTCACCAGTGAGGCGATAATTTACATTATTTTACAACTCAAAGTCCCTTATTCATTAAAAATTATACCCTTATAACGGTATATTTTTCCGTTCTCCTATTCCATCCTCTAGATCAAGTCAAAAGCTACAATATCGGCCTCAGTCACTTTGCTATAGGACGCACGATTTTTGAGATATGAGCAAAGTAAGACAAACATTCATGATTTTTTCAATGCAGAAAAATCGACATCTGTAGGGGTTCTGGCGGCTCGTATGGAATTTTCGACAGCTTATATCTCGAGAACGGTGCGTCCTACGAGAAAAAAGCAGTATACTTTTTTGTAGCTCATGACTTCATCTAGGGGATGGCATTGAAAAATTTACAAAATTACCGTTATTTGGGCAAATTTTTGAAAATAACAGGGAAATTTGTTTCTCTGGCGAAAATTATATGAAATTTTACATCGGCTTTGAAGGAAGGTCAATCTGAATTGTTGCTCTTGACGTGAATTTACATTGTGCGAGTTTTCATTACTCTCACTCACCGGTGAGGCGATAATTTACATTATTTTACAACTCAAAGTCCCTTATTCATTAAAAATTATACCCTTATAACGGTATATTTTTCCGTTCTCCTATTCCATCCTCTAGACCAAGTCAAAAGCTACAATATCGGCCTCAGTCACTTTGCTATAGGACGCACGGTTTTTGAGATATGAGCAAAGTAAGACAAACATTCATGATTTTTTCAATGCACAAAAATCGACATCTGTAGGGGTTCTGGCGGCTCGTATGGAATTTTCGACAGCTTATATCTAGAGAACGGTGCGCCCTACGAGAAAAAAGCAGTACACTTTTTTGTAGCTCATGACTTCATCTAGGGGATGGCATTGAAAAATTTACAAAATTACCGTTATTTGGGCAAATTTTTGAAAATAATAGGGAAATTTGTTTCTCTGGCGAAAATTATATGAAATTTTACATCGGCTTTGAAGGAAGGTCAATCTGAATTGTTGCTCTTGACGTGAATTTACATTGTGCGAGTTTTCATCACTCTCACTCACCGGTGAGGCGATAATTTACATTATTTTACAACTCAAAGTCCCTTATTCATTAAAAATTATACCCTTATAACGGTATATTTTTCCGTTCTCCTATTCCATCCTCTAGATCAAGTCAAAAGCTACAATATCGGCCTGAGTCACTTTGCTTTAGGACGCACGGTTTTTGAGATATGAGCAAAGTAAGACAAACATTCATGATTTTTTCAATGCAGAAAAATCGACATCTGTAGGGGTTCTGGCGGCTCGTATGGAATTTTCGACAGCTTATATCTAGAGAACGGTGCGTCCTACGAGAAAAAACCAGTATACTTTTTTGTAGCTCATGACTTGATCTAGGGGATGGCATTGAAAAATTTACAAAATTACCGTTATTTGGGCAAATTTTTGAAAATAACAGGGAAATTTGTTTCTCTGGCGAAAATTATATGAAATTTTACATCGGCTTTGAAGGAAGGTCAATCTGAATTGTTGCTCTTGACGTGAATTTACATTGTGCGAGTTTTCATCACTCTCACTCACCAGTGAGGCGATAATTTACATTATTTTACAACTCAAAGTCCCTTATTCATTAAAAATTATACCCTTATAACGGTATATTTTTCCGTTCTCCTATTCCATCCTCTAGATCAAGTCAAAAGCTACAATATCGGCCTCAGTCACTTTGCTATAGGACGCACGGTTCTTGAGATATGAGCAAAGTAAGACAAACATTCATGATTTTTTCAATGCAGAAAAATCGACAACTGTAGGGGTTCTGGCGGCTCGTATGGAATTTTCGACAGCTTATATCTCGAGAACGGTGCGTCCTACAAGAAAAAACCAGTATACTTTTTTGTAGCTCATGACTTGATCTAGGGGATGGCATTGAAAAATTTACAAAATTACCGTTATTTGGGCAAATTTTTGAAAATAACAGGGAAATTTGTTTCTCTGGCGAAAATTATATGAAATTTTACATCGGCTTTGAAGGAAGGTCAATCTGAATTGTTGCTCTTGACGTGAATTTACATTGTGCGAGTTTTCATCACTCTCACTCACCAGTGAGGCGATAATTTACATTATTTTACAACTCAAAGTCCCTTATTCATTAAAAATTATACCCTTATAACGGTATATTTTTCCGTTCTCCTATTCCATCCTCTAGATCAAGTCAAAAGCTACAATATCGGCCTCAGTCACTTTGCTATAGGACGCACGATTTTTGAGATATGAGCAAAGTAAGACAAACATTCATGATTTTTTCAATGCAGAAAAATCGACATCTGTAGGGGTTCTGGCGGCTCGTATGGAATTTTCGACAGCTTATATCTCGAGAACGGTGCGTCCTACGAGAAAAAAGCAGTATACTTTTTTGTAGCTCATGACTTCATCTAGGGGATGGCATTGAAAAATTTACAAAATTACCGTTATTTGGGCAAATTTTTGAAAATAATAGGGAAATTTGTTTCTCTGGCGAAAATTATATGAAATTTTACATCGGCTTTGAAGGAAGGTCAATCTGAATTGTTGCTCTTGACGTGAATTTACATTGTGCGAGTTTTCATCACTCTCACTCACCGGTGAGGCGATAATTTACATTATTTTACAACTCAAAGTCCCTTATTCATTAAAAATTATACCCTTATAACGGTATATTTTTCCGTTCTCCTATTCCATCCTCTAGATCAAGTCAAAAGCTACAATATCGGCCTCAGTCACTTTGCTATAGGACGCACGATTTTTGAGATATGAGCAAAGTAAGACAAACATTCATGATTTTTTCAATGCAGAAAAATCGACATCTGTAGGGGCTCTGGCGGCTCGTATGGAATTTTCGACAGCTTATATCTCGAGAACGGTGCGTCCTACGAGAAAAAAGCAGTATACTTTTTTGTAGCTCATGACTTGATCTAGGGGATGGCATTGAAAAATTTACAAAATTACCGTTATTTGGGCAAATTTTTGAAAATAACAGGGAAATTTGTTTCTCTGGCGAAAATTATATGAAATTTTACATCGGCTTTGAAGGAAGGTCAATCTGAATTGTTGCTCTTGACGTGAATTTACATTGTGCGAGTTTTCATTACTCTCACTCACCGGTGAGGCGATAATTTACATTATTTTACAACTCAAAGTCCCTTATTCATTAAAAATTATACCCTTATAACGGTATATTTTTCCGTTCTCCTATTCCATCCTCTAGACCAAGTCAAAAGCTACAATATCGGCCTCAGTCACTTTGCTATAGGACGCACGGTTTTTGAGATATGAGCAAAGTAAGACAAACATTCATGATTTTTTCAATGCACAAAAATCGACATCTGTAGGGGTTCTGGCGGCTCGTATGGAATTTTCGACAGCTTATATCTAGAGAACGGTGCGCCCTACGAGAAAAAAGCAGTACACTTTTTTGTAGCTCATGACTTCATCTAGGGGATGGCATTGAAAAATTTACAAAATTACCGTTATTTGGGCAAATTTTTGAAAATAATAGGGAAATTTGTTTCTCTGGCGAAAATTATATGAAATTTTACATCGGCTTTGAAGGAAGGTCAATCTGAATTGTTGCTCTTGACGTGAATTTACATTGTGCGAGTTTTCATCACTCTCACTCACCGGTGAGGCGATAATTTACATTATTTTACAACTCAAAGTCCCTTATTCATTAAAAATTATACCCTTATAACGGTATATTTTTCCGTTCTCCTATTCCATCCTCTAGATCAAGTCAAAAGCTACAATATCGGCCTCAGTCACTTTGCTATAGGACGCACGGTTTTTGAGATATGAGCAAAGTAAGACAAACATTCATGATTTTTTCAATGCAGAAAAATCGACAACTGTAGGGGTTCTGGCGGCTCGTATGGAATTTTCGACAGCTTATATCTCGAGAACGGTGCGCCCTACGAGAAAAAAGCAGTACACTTTTTTGTAGCTCATGACTTCATCTAGGGGATGGCATTGAAAAATTTACAAAATTACCGTTATTTGGGCAAATTTTTGAAAATAATAGGGAAATTTGTTTCTCTGGCGAAAATTATATGAAATTTTACATCGGCTTTGAAGGAAGGTCAATCTGAATTGTTGCTCTTGACGTGAATTTACATTGTGCGAGTTTTCATCACACTCACTCACCGGCGAGGCGATAATTTACATTATTTTACAACTCAAAGTCCCTTATTCATTAAAAATTATACCCTTATAACGGTATATTTTTCCGTTCTCCTATTCCATCCTCTAGATCAAGTCAAAAGCTACAATATCGGCCTCAGTCACTTTGCTATAGGACGCACGGTTTTTGAGATATGAGCAAAGTTAGACAAACATTCATGATTTTTTCAATGCAGAAAAATCGACATCTGTAGGGGTTCTGGCGGCTCGTATGGAATTTTCGACAGCTTATATCTCGAGAACGGTGCGTCCTACGAGAAAAAAGCGGTATACTTTTTTGTAGCTCATGACTTCATCTAGGGGATGACATTGAAAAATTTACAAAATTACCGTTATTTGGGCAAACTTTTGAAAATAACAGGGAAATTTGTTTCTCTGGCGAAATTTATATGAAATTTTACATCGGCTTTGAAGGCAGGTCAATCTGAATTGTTGCTCTTGACGTGAATTTACATTGTGCGAGTTTTCATCGTTCTCACTGGCCAGTGAGGCGATAATTTACATTATTTTACAACTCAAAGTCCCTTATTCATTAAAAATTATACCCTTATAACGGTATATTTTTCCGTTCTCCTATTCCATCCTCTAGATCAAGTCAAAAGCTACAATATCGGCCTGAGTCACTTTGCTTTAGGACGCACGGTTTTTGAGATATGAGCAAAGTAAGACAAACATTCATGATTTTTTCAATGCAGAAAAATCGACAACTGTAGGGGTACTGGCGGCTCGCATGGAATTTTCGACAGCTTATATCTCGAGAACGGTGCGTCCTACGAGAAAAAAGCAGTACACTTTTTTGTAGCTCATGACTTGATCTAGGGGATGGCATTGAAAAATTTACAAAATTACCGTTATTTGGGCAAATTTTTGAAAATAACAGGGAAATTTGTTTCTCTGGCGAAAATTATATGAAATTTTACATCGGCTTTGAAGGAAGGTCAATCTGAATTGTTGCTCTTGACGTGAATTTACATTGTGCGAGTTTTCATCACTCTCACTCACCAGTGAGGCGATAATTTACATTATTTTACAACTCAAAGTCCCTTATTCATTAAAAAGTATACCCTTATAACGGTATATTTTTCCGTTCTCCTATTCCATCCTCTAGATCAAGTCAAAAGCTACAATATCGGCCTCAGTCACTTTGCTATAGGACGCACGATTTTTGAGATATGAGCAAAGTAAGACAAACATTCATGATTTTTTCAATGCAGAAAAATCGACATCTGTAGGGGTTCTGGCGGCTCGTATGGAATTTTCGACAGCTTATATCTCGAGAACGGTGCGTCCTACGAGAAAAAAGCAGTATACTTTTTTGTAGCTCATGACTTGATCTAGGGGATGGCATTGAAAAATTTACAAAATTACCGTTATTTGGGCAAATTTTTGAAAATAACAGGGAAATTTGTTTCTCTGACGAAAATTATATGAAATTTTACATCGGCTTTGAAGGAAGGTCAATCTGAATTGTTGCTCTTGACGTGAATTTACATTGTGCGAGTTTTCATCACTCTCACTCACCAGTGAGGCGATAATTTACATTATTTTACAACTCAAAGTCCCTTATTCATTAAAAAGTATACCCTTATAACGGTATATTTTTCCGTTCTCCTATTCCATCCTCTAGATCAAGTCAAAAGCTACAATATCGGCCTCAGTCACTTTGCTATAGGACGCACGATTTTTGAGATATGAGCAAAGTAAGACAAACATTCATGATTTTTTCAATGCAGAAAAATCGACAACTGTAGGGGTACTGGCGGCTCGCATGGAATTTTCGACAGCTTATATCTCGAGAACGGTGCGTCCTACGAGAAAAAAGCAGTACACTTTTTTGTAGCTCATGACTTGATCTAGGGGATGGCATTGAAAAATTTACAAAATTACCGTTATTTGGGCAAATTTTTGAAAATAACAGGGAAATTTGTTTCTCTGGCGAAAATTATATGAAATTTTACATCGGCTTTGAAGGAAGGTCAATCTGAATTGTTGCTCTTGACGTGAATTTACATTGTGCGAGTTTTCATCACTCTCACTCACCAGTGAGGCGATAATTTACATTATTTTACAACTCAAAGTCCCTTATTCATTAAAAAGTATACCCTTATAACGGTATATTTTTCCGTTCTCCTATTCCATCCTCTAGATCAAGTCAAAAGCTACAATATCGGCCTCAGTCACTTTGCTATAGGACGCACGATTTTTGAGATATGAGCAAAGTAAGACAAACATTCATGATTTTTTCAATGCAGAAAAATCGACAACTGTAGGGGTACTGGCGGCTCGCATGGAATTTTCGACAGCTTATATCTCGAGAACGGTGCGTCCTACGAGAAAAAAGCAGTACACTTTTTTGTAGCTCATGACTTGATCTAGGGGATGGCATTGAAAAATTTACAAAATTACCGTTATTTGGGCAAATTTTTGAAAATAACAGGGAAATTTGTTTCTCTGGCGAAAATTATATGAAATTTTACATCGGCTTTGAAGGAAGGTCAATCTGAATTGTTGCTCTTGACGTGAATTTACATTGTGCGAGTTTTCATCACTCTCACTCACCAGTGAGGCGATAATTTACATTATTTTACAACTCAAAGTCCCTTATTCATTAAAAAGTATACCCTTATAACGGTATATTTTTCCGTTCTCCTATTCCATCCTCTAGATCAAGTCAAAAGCTACAATATCGGCCTCAGTCACTTTGCTATAGGACGCACGATTTTTGAGATATGAGCAAAGTAAGACAAACATTCATGATTTTTTCAATGCAGAAAAATCGACATCTGTAGGGGTTCTGGCGGCTCGTATGGAATTTTCGACAGCTTATATCTAGAGAACGGTGCGTCCTACGAGAAAAAACCAGTATACTTTTTTGTAGCTCATGACTTGATCTAGGGGATGGCATTGAAAAATTTACAAAATTACCGTTATTTGGGCAAATTTTTGAAAATAACAGGGAAATTTGTTTCTCTGGCGAAAATTATATGAAATTTTACATCGGCTTTGAAGGAAGGTCAATCTGAATTGTTGCTCTTGACGTGAATTTACATTGTGCGAGTTTTCATCACTCTCACTCACCAGTGAGGCGATAATTTACATTATTTTACAACTCAAAGTCCCTTATTCATTAAAAATTATACCCTTATAACGGTATATTTTTCCGTTCTCCTATTCCATCCTCTAGATCAAGTCAAAAGCTACAATATCGGCCTCAGTCACTTTGCTATAGGACGCACGATTTTTGAGATATGAGCAAAGTAAGACAAACATTCATGATTTTTTCAATGCAGAAAAATCGACATCTGTAGGGGTTCTGGCGGCTCGTATGGAATTTTCGACAGCTTATATCTCGAGAACGGTGCGTCCTACGAGAAAAAAGCAGTATACTTTTTTGTAGCTTATGACTTGATCTAGGGGATGGCATTGAAAAATTTACAAAATTACCGTTATTTGGGCAAATTTTTGAAAATAACAGGGAAATTTGTTTCTCTGGCGAAAATTATATGAAATTTTACATCGGCTTTGAAGGAAGGTCAATCTGAATTGTTGCTCTTGACGTGAATTTACATTGTGCGAGTTTTCATTACTCTCACTCACCGGTGAGGCGATAATTTACATTATTTTACAACTCAAAGTCCCTTATTCATTAAAAATTATACCCTTATAACGGTATATTTTTCCGTTCTCCTATTCCATCCTCTAGACCAAGTCAAAAGCTACAATATCGGCCTCAGTCACTTTGCTATAGGACGCACGGTTTTTGAGATATGAGCAAAGTAAGACAAACATTCATGATTTTTTCAATGCACAAAAATCGACATCTGTAGGGGTTCTGGCGGCTCGTATGGAATTTTCGACAGCTTATATCTAGAGAACGGTGCGCCCTACGAGAAAAAAGCAGTACACTTTTTTGTAGCTCATGACTTCATCTAGGGGATGGCATTGAAAAATTTACAAAATTACCGTTATTTGGGCAAATTTTTGAAAATAATAGGGAAATTTGTTTCTCTGGCGAAAATTATATGAAATTTTACATCGGCTTTGAAGGAAGGTCAATCTGAATTGTTGCTCTTGACGTGAATTTACATTGTGCGAGTTTTCATCACTCTCACTCACCGGTGAGGCGATAATTTACATTATTTTACAACTCAAAGTCCCTTATTCATTAAAAATTATACCCTTATAACGGTATATTTTTCCGTTCTCCTATTCCATCCTCTAGATCAAGTCAAAAGCTACAATATCGGCCTCAGTCACTTTGCTATAGGACGCACGGTTTTTGAGATATGAGCAAAGTAAGACAAACATTCATGATTTTTTCAATGCAGAAAAATCGACAACTGTAGGGGTTCTGGCGGCTCGTATGGAATTTTCGACAGCTTATATCTCGAGAACGGTGCGCCCTACGAGAAAAAAGCAGTACACTTTTTTGTAGCTCATGACTTCATCTAGGGGATGGCATTGAAAAATTTACAAAATTACCGTTATTTGGGCAAATTTTTGAAAATAATAGGGAAATTTGTTTCTCTGGCGAAAATTATATGAAATTTTACATCGGCTTTGAAGGAAGGTCAATCTGAATTGTTGCTCTTGACGTGAATTTACATTGTGCGAGTTTTCATCACACTCACTCACCGGCGAGGCGATAATTTACATTATTTTACAACTCAAAGTCCCTTATTCATTAAAAATTATACCCTTATAACGGTATATTTTTCCGTTCTCCTATTCCATCCTCTAGATCAAGTCAAAAGCTACAATATCGGCCTCAGTCACTTTGCTATAGGACGCACGGTTTTTGAGATATGAGCAAAGTTAGACAAACATTCATGATTTTTTCAATGCAGAAAAATCGACATCTGTAGGGGTTCTGGCGGCTCGTATGGAATTTTCGACAGCTTATATCTCGAGAACGGTGCGTCCTACGAGAAAAAAGCGGTATACTTTTTTGTAGCTCATGACTTCATCTAGGGGATGACATTGAAAAATTTACAAAATTACCGTTATTTGGGCAAACTTTTGAAAATAACAGGGAAATTTGTTTCTCTGGCGAAATTTATATGAAATTTTACATCGGCTTTGAAGGCAGGTCAATCTGAATTGTTGCTCTTGACGTGAATTTACATTGTGCGAGTTTTCATCGTTCTCACTGGCCAGTGAGGCGATAATTTACATTATTTTACAACTCAAAGTCCCTTATTCATTAAAAATTATACCCTTATAACGGTATATTTTTCCGTTCTCCTATTCCATCCTCTAGATCAAGTCAAAAGCTACAATATCGGCCTGAGTCACTTTGCTTTAGGACGCACGGTTTTTGAGATATGAGCAAAGTAAGACAAACATTCATGATTTTTTCAATGCAGAAAAATCGACAACTGTAGGGGTACTGGCGGCTCGCATGGAATTTTCGACAGCTTATATCTCGAGAACGGTGCGTCCTACGAGAAAAAAGCAGTACACTTTTTTGTAGCTCATGACTTGATCTAGGGGATGGCATTGAAAAATTTACAAAATTACCGTTATTTGGGCAAATTTTTGAAAATAACAGGGAAATTTGTTTCTCTGGCGAAAATTATATGAAATTTTACATCGGCTTTGAAGGAAGGTCAATCTGAATTGTTGCTCTTGACGTGAATTTACATTGTGCGAGTTTTCATCACTCTCACTCACCAGTGAGGCGATAATTTACATTATTTTACAACTCAAAGTCCCTTATTCATTAAAAAGTATACCCTTATAACGGTATATTTTTCCGTTCTCCTATTCCATCCTCTAGATCAAGTCAAAAGCTACAATATCGGCCTCAGTCACTTTGCTATAGGACGCACGATTTTTGAGATATGAGCAAAGTAAGACAAACATTCATGATTTTTTCAATGCAGAAAAATCGACATCTGTAGGGGTTCTGGCGGCTCGTATGGAATTTTCGACAGCTTATATCTCGAGAACGGTGCGTCCTACGAGAAAAAAGCAGTATACTTTTTTGTAGCTCATGACTTGATCTAGGGGATGGCATTGAAAAATTTACAAAATTACCGTTATTTGGGCAAATTTTTGAAAATAACAGGGAAATTTGTTTCTCTGACGAAAATTATATGAAATTTTACATCGGCTTTGAAGGAAGGTCAATCTGAATTGTTGCTCTTGACGTGAATTTACATTGTGCGAGTTTTCATCACTCTCACTCACCAGTGAGGCGATAATTTACATTATTTTACAACTCAAAGTCCCTTATTCATTAAAAAGTATACCCTTATAACGGTATATTTTTCCGTTCTCCTATTCCATCCTCTAGATCAAGTCAAAAGCTACAATATCGGCCTCAGTCACTTTGCTATAGGACGCACGATTTTTGAGATATGAGCAAAGTAAGACAAACATTCATGATTTTTTCAATGCAGAAAAATCGACATCTGTAGGGGTTCTGGCGGCTCGTATGGAATTTTCGACAGCTTATATCTCGAGAACGGTGCGTCCTACGAGAAAAAAGCAGTATACTTTTTTGTAGCTCATGACTTGATCTAGGGGATGGCATTGAAAAATTTACAAAATTACCGTTATTTGGGCAAATTTTTGAAAATAACAGGGAAATTTGTTTCTCTGACGAAAATTATATGAAATTTTACATCGGCTTTGAAGGAAGGTCAATCTGAATTGTTGCTCTTGACGTGAATTTACATTGTGCGAGTTTTCATCACTCTCACTCACCAGTGAGGCGATAATTTACATTATTTTACAACTCAAAGTCCCTTATTCATTAAAAAGTATACCCTTATAACGGTATATTTTTCCGTTCTCCTATTCCATCCTCTAGATCAAGTCAAAAGCTACAATATCGGCCTCAGTCACTTTGCTTTAGGACGCACGGTTTTTGAGATATGAGCAAAGTAAGACAAACATTCATGATTTTTTCAATGCAGAAAAATCGACAACTGTAGGGGTACTGGCGGCTCGCATGGAATTTTCGACAGCTTATATCTCGAGAACGGTGCGTCCTACGAGAAAAAAGCAGTACACTTTTTTGTAGCTCATGACTTGATCTAGGGGATGGCATTGAAAAATTTACAAAATTACCGTTATTTGGGCAAATTTTTGAAAATAACAGGGAAATTTGTTTCTCTGGCGAAAATTATATGAAATTTTACATCGGCTTTGAAGGAAGGTCAATCTGAATTGTTGCTCTTGACGTGAATTTACATTGTGCGAGTTTTCATCACTCTCACTCACCAGTGAGGCGATAATTTACATTATTTTACAACTCAAAGTCCCTTATTCATTAAAAAGTATACCCTTATAACGGTATATTTTTCCGTTCTCCTATTCCATCCTCTAGATCAAGTCAAAAGCTACAATATCGGCCTCAGTCACTTTGCTATAGGACGCACGATTTTTGAGATATGAGCAAAGTAAGACAAACATTCATGATTTTTTCAATGCAGAAAAATCGACATCTGTAGGGGTTCTGGCGGCTCGTATGGAATTTTCGACAGCTTATATCTAGAGAACGGTGCGTCCTACGAGAAAAAACCAGTATACTTTTTTGTAGCTCATGACTTGATCTAGGGGATGGCATTGAAAAATTTACAAAATTACCGTTATTTGGGCAAATTTTTGAAAATAACAGGGAAATTTGTTTCTCTGGCGAAAATTATATGAAATTTTACATCGGCTTTGAAGGAAGGTCAATCTGAATTGTTGCTCTTGACGTGAATTTACATTGTGCGAGTTTTCATCACTCTCACTCACCAGTGAGGCGATAATTTACATTATTTTACAACTCAAAGTCCCTTATTCATTAAAAATTATACCCTTATAACGGTATATTTTTCCGTTCTCCTATTCCATCCTCTAGATCAAGTCAAAAGCTACAATATCGGCCTCAGTCACTTTGCTATAGGACGCACGATTTTTGAGATATGAGCAAAGTAAGACAAACATTCATGATTTTTTCAATGCAGAAAAATCGACATCTGTAGGGGTTCTGGCGGCTCGTATGGAATTTTCGACAGCTTATATCTCGAGAACGGTGCGTCCTACGAGAAAAAAGCAGTATACTTTTTTGTAGCTTATGACTTGATCTAGGGGATGGCATTGAAAAATTTACAAAATTACCGTTATTTGGGCAAATTTTTGAAAATAACAGGGAAATTTGTTTCTCTGGCGAAAATTATATGAAATTTTACATCGGCTTTGAAGGAAGGTCAATCTGAATTGTTGCTCTTGACGTGAATTTACATTGTGCGAGTTTTCATCACACTCACTCACCGGCGAGGCGATAATTTACATTATTTTACAACTCAAAGTCCCTTATTCATTAAAAATTATACCCTTATAACGGTATATTTTTCCGTTCTCCTATTCCATCCTCTAGATCAAGTCAAAAGCTACAATATCGGCCTCAGTCACTTTGCTATAGGACGCACGGTTTTTGAGATATGAGCAAAGTTAGACAAACATTCATGATTTTTTCAATGCAGAAAAATCGACATCTGTAGGGGTTCTGGCGGCTCGTATGGAATTTTCGACAGCTTATATCTCGAGAACGGTGCGTCCTACGAGAAAAAAGCAGTATACTTTTTTGTAGCTCATGACTTCATCTAGGGGATGACATTGAAAAATTTACAAAATTACCGTTATTTGGGCAAACTTTTGAAAATAACAGGGAAATTTGTTTCTCTGGCGAAATTTATATGAAATTTTACATCGGCTTTGAAGGCAGGTCAATCTGAATTGTTGCTCTTGACGTGAATTTACATTGTGCGAGTTTTCATCGTTCTCACTGGCCAGTGAGGCGATAATTTACATTATTTTACAACTCAAAGTCCCTTATTCATTAAAAATTATACCCTTATAACGGTATATTTTTCCGTTCTCCTATTCCATCCTCTAGATCAAGTCAAAAGCTACAATATCGGCCTGAGTCACTTTGCTTTAGGACGCACGGTTTTTGAGATATGAGCAAAGTAAGACAAACATTCATGATTTTTTCAATGCAGAAAAATCGACAACTGTAGGGGTACTGGCGGCTCGCATGGAATTTTCGACAGCTTATATCTCGAGAACGGTGCGTCCTACGAGAAAAAAGCAGTACACTTTTTTGTAGCTCATGACTTGATCTAGGGGATGGCATTGAAAAATTTACAAAATTACCGTTATTTGGGCAAATTTTTGAAAATAACAGGGAAATTTGTTTCTCTGGCGAAAATTATATGAAATTTTACATCGGCTTTGAAGGAAGGTCAATCTGAATTGTTGCTCTTGACGTGAATTTACATTGTGCGAGTTTTCATCACTCTCACTCACCAGTGAGGCGATAATTTACATTATTTTACAACTCAAAGTCCCTTATTCATTAAAAATTATACCCTTATAACGGTATATTTTTCCGTTCTCCTATTCCATCCTCTAGATCAAGTCAAAAGCTACAATATCGGCCTCAGTCACTTTGCTATAGGACGCACGATTTTTGAGATATGAGCAAAGTAAGACAAACATTCATGATTTTTTCAATGCAGAAAAATCGACATCTGTAGGGGTTCTGGCGGCTCGTATGGAATTTTCGACAGCTTATATCTCGAGAACGGTGCGTCCTACGAGAAAAAAGAAGTATACTTTTTTTTAGCTCATGACTTGATCTAGGGGATGGCATTGAAAAATTTACAAAATTACCGTTATTTGGGCAAATTTTTGAAAATAACAGGGAAATTTGTTTCTCTGGCGAAAATTATATGAAATTTTACATCGGCTTTGAAGGAAGGTCAATCTGAATTGTTGCTCTTGACGTGAATTTACATTGTGCGAGTTTTCATCACTCTCACTCACCAGTGAGGCGATAATTTACATTATTTTACAACTCAAAGTCCCTTATTCATTAAAAATTATACCCTTATAACGGTATATTTTTCCGTTCTCCTATTCCATCCTCTAGATCAAGTCAAAAGCTACAATATCGGCCTCAGTCACTTTGCTATAGGACGCACGGTTTTTGAGATATGAGCAAAGTAAGACAAACATTCATGATTTTTTCAATGCAGAAAAATCGACAACTGTAGGGGTTCTGGCGGCTCGTATGGAATTTTCGACAGCTTATATCTCGAGAACGGTGCGCCCTACGAGAAAAAAGCAGTACACTTTTTTGTAGCTCATGACTTGATCTAGGGGATGGCATTGAAAAATTTACAAAATTACCGTTATTTGGGCAAATTTTTGAAAATAACAGGGAAATTTGTTTCTCTGGCGAAAATTATATGAAATTTTACATCGGCTTTGAAGGAAGGTCAATCTGAATTGTTGCTCTTGACGTGAATTTACATTGTGCGAGTTTTCATCACTCTCACTCACCAGTGAGGCGATAATTTACATTATTTTACAACTCAAAGTCCCTTATTCATTAAAAATTATACCCTTATAACGGTATATTTTTCCGTTCTCCTATTCCATCCTCTAGATCAAGTCAAAAGCTACAATATCGGCCTCAGTCACTTTGCTATAGGACGCACGATTTTTGAGATATGAGCAAAGTAAGACAAACATTCATGATTTTTTCAATGCAGAAAAATCGACATCTGTAGGGGTTCTGGCGGCTCGTATGGAATTTTCGACAGCTTATATCTCGAGAACGGTGCGTCCTACGAGAAAAAAGCAGTATACTTTTTTGTAGCTTATGACTTGATCTAGGGGATGGCATTGAAAAATTTACAAAATTACCGTTATTTGGGCAAATTTTTGAAAATAACAGGGAAATTTGTTTCTCTGGCGAAAATTATATGAAATTTTACATCGGCTTTGAAGGAAGGTCAATCTGAATTGTTGCTCTTGACGTGAATTTACATTGTGAGAGTTTTCATCACACTCACTCACCGGCGAGGCGATAATTTACATTATTTTACAACTCAAAGTCCCTTATTCATTAAAAATTATACCCTTATAACGGTATATTTTTCCGTTCTCCTATTCCATCCTCTAGATCAAGTCAAAAGCTACAATATCGGCCTCAGTCACTTTGCTATAGGACGCACGGTTTTTGAGATATGAGCAAAGTTAGACAAACATTCATGATTTTTTCAATGCAGAAAAATCGACATCTGTAGGGGTTCTGGCGGCTCGTATGGAATTTTCGACAGCTTATATCTCGAGAACGGTGCGTCCTACGAGAAAAAAGCAGTATACTTTTTTGTAGCTCATGACTTCATCTAGGGGATGACATTGAAAAATTTACAAAATTACCGTTATTTGGGCAAACTTTTGAAAATAACAGGGAAATTTGTTTCTCTGGCGAAATTTATATGAAATTTTACATCGGCTTTGAAGGCAGGTCAATCTGAATTGTTGCTCTTGACGTGAATTTACATTGTGCGAGTTTTCATCGTTCTCACTGGCCAGTGAGGCGATAATTTACATTATTTTACAACTCAAAGTCCCTTATTCATTAAAAATTATACCCTTATAACGGTATATTTTTCCGTTCTCCTATTCCATCCTCTAGATCAAGTCAAAAGCTACAATATCGGCCTGAGTCACTTTGCTTTAGGACGCACGGTTTTTGAGATATGAGCAAAGTAAGACAAACATTCATGATTTTTTCAATGCAGAAAAATCGACAACTGTAGGGGTACTGGCGGCTCGCATGGAATTTTCGACAGCTTATATCTCGAGAACGGTGCGTCCTACGAGAAAAAAGCAGTACACTTTTTTGTAGCTCATGACTTGATCTAGGGGATGGCATTGAAAAATTTACAAAATTACCGTTATTTGGGCAAATTTTTGAAAATAACAGGGAAATTTGTTTCTCTGGCGAAAATTATATGAAATTTTACATCGGCTTTGAAGGAAGGTCAATCTGAATTGTTGCTCTTGACGTGAATTTACATTGTGCGAGTTTTCATCACTCTCACTCACCAGTGAGGCGATAATTTACATTATTTTACAACTCAAAGTCCCTTATTCATTAAAAATTATACCCTTATAACGGTATATTTTTCCGTTCTCCTATTCCATCCTCTAGATCAAGTCAAAAGCTACAATATCGGCCTCAGTCACTTTGCTATAGGACGCACGATTTTTGAGATATGAGCAAAGTAAGACAAACATTCATGATTTTTTCAATGCAGAAAAATCGACATCTGTAGGGGTTCTGGCGGCTCGTATGGAATTTTCGACAGCTTATATCTCGAGAACGGTGCGTCCTACGAGAAAAAAGAAGTATACTTTTTTTTAGCTCATGACTTGATCTAGGGGATGGCATTGAAAAATTTACAAAATTACCGTTATTTGGGCAAATTTTTGAAAATAACAGGGAAATTTGTTTCTCTGGCGAAAATTATATGAAATTTTACATCGGCTTTGAAGGAAGGTCAATCTGAATTGTTGCTCTTGACGTGAATTTACATTGTGCGAGTTTTCATCACTCTCACTCACCAGTGAGGCGATAATTTACATTATTTTACAACTCAAAGTCCCTTATTCATTAAAAATTATACCCTTATAACGGTATATTTTTCCGTTCTCCTATTCCATCCTCTAGATCAAGTCAAAAGCTACAATATCGGCCTCAGTCACTTTGCTATAGGACGCACGGTTTTTGAGATATGAGCAAAGTAAGACAAACATTCATGATTTTTTCAATGCAGAAAAATCGACAACTGTAGGGGTTCTGGCGGCTCGTATGGAATTTTCGACAGCTTATATCTCGAGAACGGTGCGCCCTACGAGAAAAAAGCAGTACACTTTTTTGTAGCTCATGACTTCATCTAGGGGATGGCATTGAAAAATTTACAAAATTACCGTTATTTGGGCAAATTTTTGAAAATAATAGGGAAATTTGTTTCTCTGGCGAAAATTATATGAAATTTTACATCGGCTTTGAAGGAAGGTCAATCTGAATTGTTGCTCTTGACGTGAATTTACATTGTGCGAGTTTTCATCACACTCACTCACCGGCGAGGCGATAATTTACATTATTTTACAACTCAAAGTCCCTTATTCATTAAAAATTATACCCTTATAACGGTATATTTTTCCGTTCTCCTATTCCATCCTCTAGATCAAGTCAAAAGCTACAATATCGGCCTCAGTCACTTTGCTATAGGAAGCACGGTTTTTGAGATATGAGCAAAGTTAGACAAACATTCATGATTTTTTCAATGCAGAAAAATCGACATCTGTAGGGGTTCTGGCGGCTCGTATGGAATTTTCGACAGCTTATATCTCGAGAACGGTGCGTCCTACGAGAAAAAAGCAGTATACTTTTTTGTAGCTCATGACTTCATCTAGGGGATGACATTGAAAAATTTACAAAATTACCGTTATTTGGGCAAACTTTTGAAAATAACAGGGAAATTTGTTTCTCTGGCGAAATTTATATGAAATTTTACATCGGCTTTGAAGGCAGGTCAATCTGAATTGTTGCTCTTGACGTGAATTTACATTGTGCGAGTTTTCATCGTTCTCACTGGCCAGTGAGGCGATAATTTACATTATTTTACAACTCAAAGTCCCTTATTCATTAAAAATTATACCCTTATAACGGTATATTTTTCCGTTCTCCTATTCCATCCTCTAGATCAAGTCAAAAGCTACAATATCGGCCTGAGTCACTTTGCTTTAGGACGCACGGTTTTTGAGATATGAGCAAAGTAAGACAAACATTCATGATTTTTTCAATGCAGAAAAATCGACAACTGTAGGGGTACTGGCGGCTCGCATGGAATTTTCGACAGCTTATATCTCGAGAACGGTGCGTCCTACGAGAAAAAAGCAGTACACTTTTTTGTAGCTCATGACTTGATCTAGGGGATGGCATTGAAAAATTTACAAAATTACCGTTATTTGGGCAAATTTTTGAAAATAACAGGGAAATTTGTTTCTCTGGCGAAAATTATATGAAATTTTACATCGGCTTTGAAGGAAGGTCAATCTGAATTGTTGCTCTTGACGTGAATTTACATTGTGCGAGTTTTCATCACTCTCACTCACCAGTGAGGCGATAATTTACATTATTTTACAACTCAAAGTCCCTTATTCATTAAAAAGTATACCCTTATAACGGTATATTTTTCCGTTCTCCTATTCCATCCTCTAGATCAAGTCAAAAGCTACAATATCGGCCTCAGTCACTTTGCTATAGGACGCACGATTTTTGAGATATGAGCAAAGTAAGACAAACATTCATGATTTTTTCAATGCAGAAAAATCGACATCTGTAGGGGTTCTGGCGGCTCGTATGGAATTTTCGACAGCTTATATCTAGAGAACGGTGCGTCCTACGAGAAAAAACCAGTATACTTTTTTGTAGCTCATGACTTGATCTAGGGGATGGCATTGAAAAATTTACAAAATTACCGTTATTTGGGCAAATTTTTGAAAATAACAGGGAAATTTGTTTCTCTGGCGAAAATTATATGAAATTTTACATCGGCTTTGAAGGAAGGTCAATCTGAATTGTTGCTCTTGACGTGAATTTACATTGTGCGAGTTTTCATCACTCTCACTCACCAGTGAGGCGATAATTTACATTATTTTACAACTCAAAGTCCCTTATTCATTAAAAATTATACCCTTATAACGGTATATTTTTCCGTTCTCCTATTCCATCCTCTAGATCAAGTCAAAAGCTACAATATCGGCCTCAGTCACTTTGCTATAGGACGCACGATTTTTGAGATATGAGCAAAGTAAGACAAACATTCATGATTTTTTCAATGCAGAAAAATCGACATCTGTAGGGGTTCTGGCGACTCGTATGGAATTTTCGACAGCTTATATCTGGAGAACGGTGCGTCCTACGAGAAAAAAGCAGTATACTTTTTTGTAGCTCATGACTTGATCTAGGGGATGGCATTGAAAAATTTACAAAATTACCGTTATTTGGGCAAATTTTTGAAAATAACAGGGAAATTTGTTTCTCTGGCGAGAATAATATGAAATTTTACATCGGCTTTGAAGGAAGGTCAATCTGAATTGTTGCTCTTGACGTGAATTTACATTGTGCGAGTTTTCATCACTCTCACTCACCGGCGAGGTGATAGTTTACATTATTTTACAACTCAAAGTCCCTTATTCATTAAAAATTATACCCTTATAACGGTATATTTTTCCGTTCTCCTTTTCCATCCTCTAGATCAAGTCAAAAGCTACAATATCGGCCTCAGTCACTTTGCTATAGGACGCACGGTTTTTGAGATATGAGCAAAGTAAGACAAACATTCATGATTTTTTCAATGCAGAAAAATCGACATCTGTAGGGGTTCTGGCGGCTCGTATGGAATTTTCGACAGCTTATATCTGGAGAACGGTGCGTCCTACGAGAAAAAACCAGTATACTTTTTTGTAGCTCATGACTTGATCTAGGGGATGGCATTGAAAAATTTACAAAATTACCCGTTATTTGGGCAAATTTTTGAAAATAACAGGGAAATTTGTTTCTCTGGCGAAAATTATATGAAATTTTACATCGGCTTTGAAGGAAGGTCAATCTGAATTGTTGCTCTTGACGTGAATTTACATTGTGCGAGTTTTCATCACTCTCACTCACCAGTGAGGCGATAATTTACATTATTTTACAACTCAAAGTCCCTTATTCATTAAAAATTATACCCTTATAACGGTATATTTTTCCGTTCTCCTATTCCATCCTCTAGATCAAGTCAAAAGCTACAATATCGGCCTCAGTCACTTTGCTATAGGACGCACGGTTTTTGAGATATGAGCAAAGTAAGACAAACATTCATGATTTTTTCAATGCAGAAAAATCGACATCTGTAGGGGTTCTAGCGGCTCGTATGGAATTTTCGTCAGCTTATATTTCGAGAACGGTGCGTCCTACGAGAAAAAAGCAGTATACTTTTTTGTAGCTCATGACTTGATCTAGGGGATGGCATTGAAAAATTTACAACAATTTTTGAAAATAACAGGGAAATTTGTTTCTCTGGCGAGAATTATATGAAATTTTACAGCGGCTTTGAAGGAAGGTCAATCTGAATTGTTGCTCTTGACGTGAATTTAGATTGTGCGAGTTTTCATCACTCTCACTCACCGGCGAGGCGATAGTTTACATTATTTTACAACTCAAAGTCCCTTATTCATTAAAAAGTATACCCTTATAACGGTATATTTTTCCGTTCTCCTTTTCCATCCTCTAGATCGAGTCAAAAGCTACAATATCGGCCTCAGTCACTTTGCTATAGGACGCACGGTTTTTGAGATATGAGCAAAGTAAGACAAACATTCATGATTTTTTCAATGCAGAAAAATCGACATTTGTAGGGGTTCTGGCGGCTCGTATGGAATTTTCGACAGCTTATATCTGGAGAACGGTGCGTCCTACGAGAAAAAACCAGTATACTTTTTTGTAGCTCATGACTTGATCTAGGGGATGGCATTGAAAAATTTACAAAATTACCGTTATTTGGGCAAATTTTTGAAAATAACAGGGAAATTTGTTTCTCTGGCGAAAATTATATGAAATTTTACATCGGCTTTGAAGGAAGGTCAATCTGAATTGTTGCTCTTGACGTGAATTTACATTGTGCGAGTTTTCATCACTCTCACTCACCAGTGAGGCGATAATTTACATTATTTTACAACTCAAAGTCCCTTATTCATTAAAAATTATACCCTTATAACGGTATATTTTTCCGTTCTCCTATTCCATCCTCTAGATCAAGTCAAAAGCTACAATATCGGCCTCAGTCACTTTGCTATAGGACGCACGGTTTTTGAGATATGAGCAAAGTAAGACAAACATTCATGATTTTTTCAATGCAGAAAAATCGACATCTGTAGGGGTTCTAGCGGCTCGTATGGAATTTTCGTCAGCTTATATCTCGAGAACGGTGCGTCCTACGAGAAAAAAGCAGTATACTTTTTTGTAGCTCATGACTTGATCTAGGGGATGGCATTGAAAAATTTACAACAATTTTTGAAAATAACAGGGAAATTTGTTTCTCTGGCGAGAATTATATGAAATTTTACAGCGGCTTTGAAGGAAGGTCAATCTGAATTGTTGCTCTTGACGTGAATTTAGATTGTGCGAGTTTTCATCACTCTCACTCACCGGCGAGGCGATAGTTTACATTATTTTACAACTCAAAGTCCCTTATTCATTAAAAAGTATACCCTTATAACGGTATATTTTTCCGTTCTCCTATTCCATCCACTAGATCAAGTCAAAAGCTACAATATCGGCCTCAGTCACTTTGCTATAGGACGCACGGTTTTTGAGATATGAGCAAAGTAAGACAAACATTCATGATTTTTTCAATGCAGAAAAATCGACATCTGTAGGGGTTCTGGCGGCTCGTATGGAATTTTCGACAGCTTATATCTCGAGAACGGTGCGTCCTACGAGAAAAAAGCAGCATACTTTTTTGTAGCTCATGACTTGATCTAGGGGATGGCATTGAAAAATTTACAAAATTACCGTTATTTCGGCAAATTTTTGAAAATAACAGGGAAATTTGTTTCTCTGGCGAGAATTATATGAAATTTTACATCGGCTTTGAAGGAAGGTCAATCTGAATTGTTGCTCTTGACGTGAATTTACATTGTGCGAGTTTTCATCACTCTCACTCACCGGCGAGGCGATAATTTACATTATTTTACAACTCAAAGTCCCTTATTCATTAAAAATTATACCCTTATAACGGTATATTTTTCCGTTCTCCTATTCCATCCTCTAGATCAAGTCAAAAGCTACAATATCGGCCTCAGTCACTTTGCAATAGGACGCACGGTTTTTGAGATATGAGCAAAGTAAGACAAACATTCATGATTTTTTCAATGCAAAAAAATCGACATCTGTAGGGGTTCTGGCGGCTCGTATGGAATTTTCGACAGCTTATATCTCGAGAACGGTGCGTCCTATGAGAAAAAAGCAGTATACTTTTTTGTAGCTAATGACTTGATCTAGGGGATGGCATTGAAAAATTTACAAAATTACCGTTATTTGGGCAAATTTTTGAAAATAACAGGGAAATTTGTTTCTCTGGCGAGAATTATATGAAATTTTACATCGGCTTTGAAGGAAGGTCAATCTGAATTGTTGCTCTTGACGTGAATTTAGATTGTGCGAGTTTTCATCACTCTCACTCACCGGCGAGGCGATAGTTTACATTATTTTACAACTCAAAGTCCCTTATTCATTAAAAAGTATACCCTTATAACGGTATATTTTTCCGTTCTCCTATTCCATCCTCTAGATCAAGTCAAAAGCTACAATATCGGCCTCAGTCACTTTGCTATAGGACACACGGTTTTTGAGATATGATAGCTAATGACTTGATCTAATTTACATTATTTTACAACTCAAAGTCCCTTATTCATTAAAAATTTTACCCTTATAACGGTATATTTTTCCGTTCTCCTATTCCATCCTCTATATCAAGTCAAAAGCTACAATATCGGCCTCAGTCACTTTGCTATAGGACGCACGGTTTTTGAGATATGAGCAAAGTAAGACAAACATTCATGATTTTTTCAATGCAAAAAATCGACATCTGTAGGGGTTCTGGCGGCTCGTATGGAATTTTCGACAGCTTATATCTCGAGAACGGTGCGTCCTACGAGAAAAAAGCAGTATACTTTTTTGTAGCTAATGACTTGATCTAGGGAATGGCATTGAAAAATTTACAAAATTACCGTTATTTTGGCAAATTTTTGAAAATAACAGGGAAATTAGTTTCTCTGGCGAAAATTATATGAAATTTTACATCGGCTTTGAAGGAAGGCCAATCTGAATTGTTACTCTTGACGTGAATTTACATTGTGCGAGTTTTCATCACTCTCACTCGCCGGTGAGGCGATAATTTACATTATTTTACAACACAAAGTCCCTTATTCATTAAAAATTATACCCTTATAACGGTATATTTTTCCGTTCTCCTTTTCCATCCTCTAGATCAAGTCAAAAGCTACAATATCGGCCTCAGTCACTTTGCTATAGGACGCACGATTTTTGAGATATGAGCAAAGTAAGACAAACATTCATGATTTTTTCAATGCAGAAAAATCGACATCTGTAGGGGTTCTGGCGGCTCGTATGGAATTTTCGACAGCTTATATCTGGAGAACGGTGCGTCCTACGAGAAAAAAGCAGTATACTTTTTTGTAGCTAATGACTTGATCTAGGGGATGGCATTGAAAAATTTACAAAATTACCGTTATTTTGGCAAATTTTTGAAAATAACAGGGAAATTAGTTTCTCTGGCGAAAATTATATGAAATTTTACATCGGCTTTGAAGGAAGGCCAATCTGAATTGTTACTCTTGACGTGAATTTACATTGTGCGAGTTTTCATCACTCTCACTCGCCGGTGAGGCGATAATTTACATTATTTTACAACTCAAAGTCCCTTATTCATTAAAAATTATACCCTTATAACGGTATATTTTTCCGTTCTCCTTTTCCATCCTCTAGATCAAGTCAAAAGCTACAATATCGGCCTCAGTCACTTTGCTATAGGACACACGGTTTTTGAGATATGATAGCTAATGACTTGATCTAATTTACATTATTTTACAACTCAAAGTCCCTTATTCATTAAAAATTATACCCTTATAACGGTATATTTTTCCGTTCTCCTATTCCATCCTCTAGATCAAGTCAAAAGCTACAATATCGGCCTCAGTCACTTTGCAATAGGACGCACGGTTTTTGAGATATGAGCAAAGTAAGACAAACATTCATGATTTTTTCAATGCAAAAAAATCGACATCTGTAGGGGTTCTGGCGGCTCGTATGGAATTTTCGACAGCTTATATCTCGAGAACGGTGCGTCCTATGAGAAAAAAGCAGTATACTTTTTTGTAGCTAATGACTTGATCTAAGGGATGGCATTGAAAAATTTACAAAATTACCGTTATTTGGGCAAATTTTTGAAAATAACAGGGAAATTTGTTTCTCTGGCGAGAATTATATGAAATTTTACATCGGCTTTGAAGGAAGGTCAATCTGAATTGTTGCTCTTGACGTGAATTTAGATTGTGCGAGTTTTCATCACTCTCACTCACCGGCGAGGCGATAGTTTACATTATTTTACAACTCAAAGTCCCTTATTCATTAAAAAGTATACCCTTATAACGGTATATTTTTCCGTTCTCCTATTCCATCCTCTAGATCAAGTCAAAAGCTACAATATCGGCCTCAGTCACTTTGCTATAGGACACACGGTTTTTGAGATATGATAGCTAATGACTTGATCTAATTTACATTATTTTACAACTCAAAGTCCCTTATTCATTAAAAATTTTACCCTTATAACGGTATATTTTTCCGTTCTCCTATTCCATCCTCTATATCAAGTCAAAAGCTACAATATCGGCCTCAGTCACTTTGCTATAGGACGCACGGTTTTTGAGATATGAGCAAAGTAAGACAAACATTCATGATTTTTTCAATGCAAAAAATCGACATCTGTAGGGGTTCTGGCGGCTCGTATGGAATTTTCGACAGCTTATATCTCGAGAACGGTGCGTCCTACGAGAAAAAAGCAGTATACTTTTTTGTAGCTAATGACTTGATCTAGGGAATGGCATTGAAAAATTTACAAAATTACCGTTATTTTGGCAAATTTTTGAAAATAACAGGGAAATTAGTTTCTCTGGCGAAAATTATATGAAATTTTACATCGGCTTTGAAGGAAGGCCAATCTGAATTGTTACTCTTGACGTGAATTTACATTGTGCGAGTTTTCATCACTCTCACTCGCCGGTGAGGCGATAATTTACATTATTTTACAACACAAAGTCCCTTATTCATTAAAAATTATACCCTTATAACGGTATATTTTTCCGTTCTCCTTTTCCATCCTCTAGATCAAGTCAAAAGCTACAATATCGGCCTCAGTCACTTTGCTATAGGACGCACGATTTTTGAGATATGAGCAAAGTAAGACAAACATTCATGATTTTTTCAATGCAGAAAAATCGACATCTGTAGGGGTTCTGGCGGCTCGTATGGAATTTTCGACAGCTTATATCTGGAGAACGGTGTGTCCTACGAGAAAAAAGCAGTATACTTTTTTGTAGCTAATGACTTGATCTAGGGGATGGCATTGAAAAATTTACAAAATTACCGTTATTTTGGCAAATTTTTGAAAATAACAGGGAAATTAGTTTCTCTGGCGAAAATTATATGAAATTTTACATCGGCTTTGAAGGAAGGCCAATCTGAATTGTTACTCTTGACGTGAATTTACATTGTGCGAGTTTTCATCACTCTCACTCGCCGGTGAGGCGATAATTTACATTATTTTACAACTCAAAGTCCCTTATTCATTAAAAATTATACCCTTATAACGGTATATTTTTCCGTTCTCCTTTTCCATCCTCTAGATCAAGTCAAAAGCTACAATATCGGCCTCAGTCACTTTGCTATAGGACACACGGTTTTTGAGATATGATAGCTAATGACTTGATCTAATTTACATTATTTTACAACTCAAAGTCCCTTATTCATTAAAAATTATACCCTTATAACGGTATATTTTTCCGTTCTCCTATTCCATCCTCTAGATCAAGTCAAAAGCTACAATATCGGCCTCAGTCACTTTGCAATAGGACGCACGGTTTTTGAGATATGAGCAAAGTAAGACAAACATTCATGATTTTTTCAATGCAAAAAAATCGACATCTGTAGGGGTTCTGGCGGCTCGTATGGAATTTTCGACAGCTTATATCTCAAGAACGGTGCGTCCTACGAGAAAAAAGCAGTATACTTTTTTGTAGCCCATGACTTGATCTAGGGGATGGCATTGAAAAATTTACAAAATTACCGTTATTTTGGCAAATTTTTGAAAATAACAGGGAAATTAGTTTCTCTGGCGAAAATTATATGAAATTTTACATCGGCTTTGAAGGAAGGCCAATCTGAATTGTTACTCTTGACGTGAATTTACATTGTGCGAGTTTTCATCACTCTCACTCGCCGGTGAGGCGATAATTTACATTATTTTACAACTCAAAGTCCCTTATTCATTAAAAATTATACCCTTATAACGGTATATTTTTCCGTTCTCCTTTTCCATCCTCTAGATCAAGTCAAAAGCTACAATATCGGCCTCAGTCACTTTGCTATAGGACACACGGTTTTTGAGATATGATAGCTAATGACTTGATCTAATTTACATTATTTTACAACTCAAAGTCCCTTATTCATTAAAAATTATACCCTTATAACGGTATATTTTTCCGTTCTCCTATTCCATCCTCTAGATCAAGTCAAAAGCTACAATATCGGCCTCAGTCACTTTGCAATAGGACGCACGGTTTTTGAGATATGAGCAAAGTAAGACAAACATTCATGATTTTTTCAATGCAAAAAAATCGACATCTGTAGGGGTTCTGGCGGCTCGTATGGAATTTTCGACAGCTTATATCTCGAGAACGGTGCGTCCTATGAGAAAAAAGCAGTATACTTTTTTGTAGCTAATGACTTGATCTAAGGGATGGCATTGAAAAATTTACAAAATTACCGTTATTTGGGCAAATTTTTGAAAATAACAGGGAAATTTGTTTCTCTGGCGAGAATTATATGAAATTTTACATCGGCTTTGAAGGAAGGTCAATCTGAATTGTTGCTCTTGACGTGAATTTAGATTGTGCGAGTTTTCATCACTCTCACTCACCGGCGAGGCGATAGTTTACATTATTTTACAACTCAAAGTCCCTTATTCATTAAAAAGTATACCCTTATAACGGTATATTTTTCCGTTCTCCTATTCCATCCTCTAGATCAAGTCAAAAGCTACAATATCGGCCTCAGTCACTTTGCTATAGGACACACGGTTTTTGAGATATGATAGCTAATGACTTGATCTAATTTACATTATTTTACAACTCAAAGTCCCTTATTCATTAAAAATTTTACCCTTATAACGGTATATTTTTCCGTTCTCCTATTCCATCCTCTATATCAAGTCAAAAGCTACAATATCGGCCTCAGTCACTTTGCTATAGGACGCACGGTTTTTGAGATATGAGCAAAGTAAGACAAACATTCATGATTTTTTCAATGCAAAAAATCGACATCTGTAGGGGTTCTGGCGGCTCGTATGGAATTTTCGACAGCTTATATCTCGAGAACGGTGCGTCCTACGAGAAAAAAGCAGTATACTTTTTTGTAGCTAATGACTTGATCTAGGGAATGGCATTGAAAAATTTACAAAATTACCGTTATTTTGGCAAATTTTTGAAAATAACAGGGAAATTAGTTTCTCTGGCGAAAATTATATGAAATTTTACATCGGCTTTGAAGGAAGGCCAATCTGAATTGTTACTCTTGACGTGAATTTACATTGTGCGAGTTTTCATCACTCTCACTCGCCGGTGAGGCGATAATTTACATTATTTTACAACACAAAGTCCCTTATTCATTAAAAATTATACCCTTATAACGGTATATTTTTCCGTTCTCCTTTTCCATCCTCTAGATCAAGTCAAAAGCTACAATATCGGCCTCAGTCACTTTGCTATAGGACGCACGATTTTTGAGATATGAGCAAAGTAAGACAAACATTCATGATTTTTTCAATGCAGAAAAATCGACATCTGTAGGGGTTCTGGCGGCTCGTATGGAATTTTCGACAGCTTATATCTGGAGAACGGTGTGTCCTACGAGAAAAAAGCAGTATACTTTTTTGTAGCTAATGACTTGATCTAGGGGATGGCATTGAAAAATTTACAAAATTACCGTTATTTTGGCAAATTTTTGAAAATAACAGGGAAATTAGTTTCTCTGGCGAAAATTATATGAAATTTTACATCGGCTTTGAAGGAAGGCCAATCTGAATTGTTACTCTTGACGTGAATTTACATTGTGCGAGTTTTCATCACTCTCACTCGCCGGTGAGGCGATAATTTACATTATTTTACAACTCAAAGTCCCTTATTCATTAAAAATTATACCCTTATAACGGTATATTTTTCCGTTCTCCTTTTCCATCCTCTAGATCAAGTCAAAAGCTACAATATCGGCCTCAGTCACTTTGCTATAGGACACACGGTTTTTGAGATATGATAGCTAATGACTTGATCTAATTTACATTATTTTACAACTCAAAGTCCCTTATTCATTAAAAATTATACCCTTATAACGGTATATTTTTCCGTTCTCCTATTCCATCCTCTAGATCAAGTCAAAAGCTACAATATCGGCCTCAGTCACTTTGCAATAGGACGCACGGTTTTTGAGATATGAGCAAAGTAAGACAAACATTCATGATTTTTTCAATGCAAAAAAATCGACATCTGTAGGGGTTCTGGCGGCTCGTATGGAATTTTCGACAGCTTATATCTCAAGAACGGTGCGTCCTACGAGAAAAAAGCAGTATACTTTTTTGTAGCCCATGACTTGATCTAGGGGATGGCATTGAAAAATTTACAAAATTACCGTTATTTTGGCAAATTTTTGAAAATAACAGGGAAATTAGTTTCTCTGGCGAAAATTATATGAAATTTTACATCGGCTTTGAAGGAAGGCCAATCTGAATTGTTACTCTTGACGTGAATTTACATTGTGCGAGTTTTCATCACTCTCACTCGCCGGTGAGGCGATAATTTACATTATTTTACAACTCAAAGTCCCTTATTCATTAAAAATTATACCCTTATAACGGTATATTTTTCCGTTCTCCTTTTCCATCCTCTAGATCAAGTCAAAAGCTACAATATCGGCCTCAGTCACTTTGCTATAGGACACACGGTTTTTGAGATATGATAGCTAATGACTTGATCTAATTTACATTATTTTACAACTCAAAGTCCCTTATTCATTAAAAATTATACCCTTATAACGGTATATTTTTCCGTTCTCCTATTCCATCCTCTAGATCAAGTCAAAAGCTACAATATCGGCCTCAGTCACTTTGCAATAGGACGCACGGTTTTTGAGATATGAGCAAAGTAAGACAAACATTCATGATTTTTTCAATGCAAAAAAATCGACATCTGTAGGGGTTCTGGCGGCTCGTATGGAATTTTCGACAGCTTATATCTCGAGAACGGTGCGTCCTATGAGAAAAAAGCAGTATACTTTTTTGTAGCTAATGAAAATAACAGGGAAATTTGTTTCTCTGGCGAGAATTATATGAAATTTTACATCGGCTTTGAAGGAAGGTCAATCTGAATTGTTGCTCTTGACGTGAATTTAGATTGTGCGAGTTTTCATCACTCTCACTCACCGGCGAGGCGATAGTTTACATTATTTTACAACTCAAAGTCCCTTATTCATTAAAAAGTATACCCTTATAACGGTATATTTTTCCGTTCTCCTATTCCATCCTCTAGATCAAGTCAAAAGCTACAATATCGGCCTCAGTCACTTTGCTATAGGACACACGGTTTTTGAGATATGATAGCTAATGACTTGATCTAATTTACATTATTTTACAACTCAAAGTCCCTTATTCATTAAAAATTTTACCCTTATAACGGTATATTTTTCCGTTCTCCTATTCCATCCTCTATATCAAGTCAAAAGCTACAATATCGGCCTCAGTCACTTTGCTATAGGACGCACGGTTTTTGAGATATGAGCAAAGTAAGACAAACATTCATGATTTTTTCAATGCAAAAAATCGACATCTGTAGGGGTTCTGGCGGCTCGTATGGAATTTTCGACAGCTTATATCTCGAGAACGGTGCGTCCTACGAGAAAAAAGCAGTATACTTTTTTGTAGCTAATGACTTGATCTAGGGAATGGCATTGAAAAATTTACAAAATTACCGTTATTTTGGCAAATTTTTGAAAATAACAGGGAAATTAGTTTCTCTGGCGAAAATTATATGAAATTTTACATCGGCTTTGAAGGAAGGCCAATCTGAATTGTTACTCTTGACGTGAATTTACATTGTGCGAGTTTTCATCACTCTCACTCGCCGGTGAGGCGATAATTTACATTATTTTACAACACAAAGTCCCTTATTCATTAAAAATTATACCCTTATAACGGTATATTTTTCCGTTCTCCTTTTCCATCCTCTAGATCAAGTCAAAAGCTACAATATCGGCCTCAGTCACTTTGCTATAGGACGCACGATTTTTGAGATATGAGCAAAGTAAGACAAACATTCATGATTTTTTCAATGCAGAAAAATCGACATCTGTAGGGGTTCTGGCGGCTCGTATGGAATTTTCGACAGCTTATATCTGGAGAACGGTGTGTCCTACGAGAAAAAAGCAGTATACTTTTTTGTAGCTAATGACTTGATCTAGGGGATGGCATTGAAAAATTTACAAAATTACCGTTATTTTGGCAAATTTTTGAAAATAACAGGGAAATTAGTTTCTCTGGCGAAAATTATATGAAATTTTACATCGGCTTTGAAGGAAGGCCAATCTGAATTGTTACTCTTGACGTGAATTTACATTGTGCGAGTTTTCATCACTCTCACTCGCCGGTGAGGCGATAATTTACATTATTTTACAACTCAAAGTCCCTTATTCATTAAAAATTATACCCTTATAACGGTATATTTTTCCGTTCTCCTTTTCCATCCTCTAGATCAAGTCAAAAGCTACAATATCGGCCTCAGTCACTTTGCTATAGGACACACGGTTTTTGAGATATGATAGCTAATGACTTGATCTAATTTACATTATTTTACAACTCAAAGTCCCTTATTCATTAAAAATTATACCCTTATAACGGTATATTTTTCCGTTCTCCTATTCCATCCTCTAGATCAAGTCAAAAGCTACAATATCGGCCTCAGTCACTTTGCAATAGGACGCACGGTTTTTGAGATATGAGCAAAGTAAGACAAACATTCATGATTTTTTCAATGCAAAAAAATCGACATCTGTAGGGGTTCTGGCGGCTCGTATGGAATTTTCGACAGCTTATATCTCAAGAACGGTGCGTCCTACGAGAAAAAAGCAGTATACTTTTTTGTAGCCCATGACTTGATCTAGGGGATGGCATTGAAAAATTTACAAAATTACCGTTATTTTGGCAAATTTTTGAAAATAACAGGGAAATTAGTTTCTCTGGCGAAAATTATATGAAATTTTACATCGGCTTTGAAGGAAGGCCAATCTGAATTGTTACTCTTGACGTGAATTTACATTGTGCGAGTTTTCATCACTCTCACTCGCCGGTGAGGCGATAATTTACATTATTTTACAACTCAAAGTCCCTTATTCATTAAAAATTATACCCTTATAACGGTATATTTTTCCGTTCTCCTTTTCCATCCTCTAGATCAAGTCAAAAGCTACAATATCGGCCTCAGTCACTTTGCTATAGGACACACGGTTTTTGAGATATGATAGCTAATGACTTGATCTAATTTACATTATTTTACAACTCAAAGTCCCTTATTCATTAAAAATTATACCCTTATAACGGTATATTTTTCCGTTCTCCTATTCCATCCTCTAGATCAAGTCAAAAGCTACAATATCGGCCTCAGTCACTTTGCAATAGGACGCACGGTTTTTGAGATATGAGCAAAGTAAGACAAACATTCATGATTTTTTCAATGCAAAAAAATCGACATCTGTAGGGGTTCTGGCGGCTCGTATGGAATTTTCGACAGCTTATATCTCGAGAACGGTGCGTCCTATGAGAAAAAAGCAGTATACTTTTTTGTAGCTAATGACTTGATCTAGGGGATGGCATTGAAAAATTTACAAAATTACCGTTATTTGGGCAAATTTTTGAAAATAACAGGGAAATTTGTTTCTCTGGCGAGAATTATATGAAATTTTACATCGGCTTTGAAGGAAGGTCAATCTGAATTGTTGCTCTTGACGTGAATTTAGATTGTGCGAGTTTTCATCACTCTCACTCACCGGCGAGGCGATAGTTTACATTATTTTACAACTCAAAGTCCCTTATTCATTAAAAAGTATACCCTTATAACGGTATATTTTTCCGTTCTCCTATTCCATCCTCTAGATCAAGTCAAAAGCTACAATATCGGCCTCAGTCACTTTGCTATAGGACACACGGTTTTTGAGATATGATAGCTAATGACTTGATCTAATTTACATTATTTTACAACTCAAAGTCCCTTATTCATTAAAAATTTTACCCTTATAACGGTATATTTTTCCGTTCTCCTATTCCATCCTCTATATCAAGTCAAAAGCTACAATATCGGCCTCAGTCACTTTGCTATAGGACGCACGGTTTTTGAGATATGAGCAAAGTAAGACAAACATTCATGATTTTTTCAATGCAAAAAATCGACATCTGTAGGGGTTCTGGCGGCTCGTATGGAATTTTCGACAGCTTATATCTCGAGAACGGTGCGTCCTACGAGAAAAAAGCAGTATACTTTTTTGTAGCTAATGACTTGATCTAGGGAATGGCATTGAAAAATTTACAAAATTACCGTTATTTTGGCAAATTTTTGAAAATAACAGGGAAATTAGTTTCTCTGGCGAAAATTATATGAAATTTTACATCGGCTTTGAAGGAAGGCCAATCTGAATTGTTACTCTTGACGTGAATTTACATTGTGCGAGTTTTCATCACTCTCACTCGCCGGTGAGGCGATAATTTACATTATTTTACAACACAAAGTCCCTTATTCATTAAAAATTATACCCTTATAACGGTATATTTTTCCGTTCTCCTTTTCCATCCTCTAGATCAAGTCAAAAGCTACAATATCGGCCTCAGTCACTTTGCTATAGGACGCACGATTTTTGAGATATGAGCAAAGTAAGACAAACATTCATGATTTTTTCAATGCAGAAAAATCGACATCTGTAGGGGTTCTGGCGGCTCGTATGGAATTTTCGACAGCTTATATCTGGAGAACGGTGTGTCCTACGAGAAAAAAGCAGTATACTTTTTTGTAGCTAATGACTTGATCTAGGGGATGGCATTGAAAAATTTACAAAATTACCGTTATTTTGGCAAATTTTTGAAAATAACAGGGAAATTAGTTTCTCTGGCGAAAATTATATGAAATTTTACATCGGCTTTGAAGGAAGGCCAATCTGAATTGTTACTCTTGACGTGAATTTACATTGTGCGAGTTTTCATCACTCTCACTCGCCGGTGAGGCGATAATTTACATTATTTTACAACTCAAAGTCCCTTATTCATTAAAAATTATACCCTTATAACGGTATATTTTTCCGTTCTCCTTTTCCATCCTCTAGATCAAGTCAAAAGCTACAATATCGGCCTCAGTCACTTTGCTATAGGACACACGGTTTTTGAGATATGATAGCTAATGACTTGATCTAATTTACATTATTTTACAACTCAAAGTCCCTTATTCATTAAAAATTTTACCCTTATAACGGTATATTTTTCCGTTCTCCTATTCCATCCTCTATATCAAGTCAAAAGCTACAATATCGGCCTCAGTCACTTTGCTATAGGACGCACGGTTTTTGAGATATGAGCAAAGTAAGACAAACATTCATGATTTTTTCAATGCAAAAAATCGACATCTGTAGGGGTTCTGGCGGCTCGTATGGAATTTTCGACAGCTTATATCTCGAGAACGGTGCGTCCTACGAGAAAAAAGCAGTATACTTTTTTGTAGCTAATGACTTGATCTAGGGAATGGCATTGAAAAATTTACAAAATTACCGTTATTTTGGCAAATTTTTGAAAATAACAGGGAAATTAGTTTCTCTGGCGAAAATTATATGAAATTTTACATCGGCTTTGAAGGAAGGCCAATCTGAATTGTTACTCTTGACGTGAATTTACATTGTGCGAGTTTTCATCACTCTCACTCGCCGGTGAGGCGATAATTTACATTATTTTACAACACAAAGTCCCTTATTCATTAAAAATTATACCCTTATAACGGTATATTTTTCCGTTCTCCTTTTCCATCCTCTAGATCAAGTCAAAAGCTACAATATCGGCCTCAGTCACTTTGCTATAGGACGCACGATTTTTGAGATATGAGCAAAGTAAGACAAACATTCATGATTTTTTCAATGCAGAAAAATCGACATCTGTAGGGGTTCTGGCGGCTCGTATGGAATTTTCGACAGCTTATATCTGGAGAACGGTGTGTCCTACGAGAAAAAAGCAGTATACTTTTTTGTAGCTAATGACTTGATCTAGGGGATGGCATTGAAAAATTTACAAAATTACCGTTATTTTGGCAAATTTTTGAAAATAACAGGGAAATTAGTTTCTCTGGCGAAAATTATATGAAATTTTACATCGGCTTTGAAGGAAGGCCAATCTGAATTGTTACTCTTGACGTGAATTTACATTGTGCGAGTTTTCATCACTCTCACTCGCCGGTGAGGCGATAATTTACATTATTTTACAACTCAAAGTCCCTTATTCATTAAAAATTATACCCTTATAACGGTATATTTTTCCGTTCTCCTTTTCCATCCTCTAGATCAAGTCAAAAGCTACAATATCGGCCTCAGTCACTTTGCTATAGGACACACGGTTTTTGAGATATGATAGCTAATGACTTGATCTAATTTACATTATTTTACAACTCAAAGTCCCTTATTCATTAAAAATTATACCCTTATAACGGTATATTTTTCCGTTCTCCTATTCCATCCTCTAGATCAAGTCAAAAGCTACAATATCGGCCTCAGTCACTTTGCAATAGGACGCACGGTTTTTGAGATATGAGCAAAGTAAGACAAACATTCATGATTTTTTCAATGCAAAAAAATCGACATCTGTAGGGGTTCTGGCGGCTCGTATGGAATTTTCGACAGCTTATATCTCAAGAACGGTGCGTCCTACGAGAAAAAAGTAGTATACTTTTTTGTAGCCCATGACTTGATCTAGGGGATGGCATTGAAAAATTTACAAAATTACCGTTATTTGGGCAAATTTTTGAAAATAACAGGGAAATTTGTTTCTCTGGCGAAAATTATATGAAATTTTACATCGGCTTTGAAGGAAGGTCAATCTGAATTGTTGCTCTTGACGTGAATTTACATTGTGCGCGTTTTCATCACTCTCACTCACCGGCGAGGCGATAATTTACATTATTTTACAACTCAAAGTCCCTTATTCATTAAAAATTATACCCTTATAACGGTATATTTTTCCGTTCTCCTATTCCATCCTCTATATCAAGTCAAAAGCTACAATATCGGCCTCAGTCACTTTGCTATAGGACGCACGGTTTTTGAGATATGAGCAAAGTAAGACAAACATTCATGATTTTTTCAATGCAAAAAATCGACATCTGTAGGGGTTCTGGCGGCTCGTATGGAATTTTCGACAGCTTATATCTCGAGAACGGTGCGTCCTACGAGAAAAAAGCGGTATACTTTTTTGTAGCTAATGACTTGATCTAGGGGATGGCATTGAAAAATTTACAAAATTACCGTTATTTGGGCAAATTTTTGAAAATAACAGGGAAATTTGTTTCTCTGGCGAAAATTATATGAAATTTTACATCGGCTTTGAAGGAAAGTCAATCTGAATTGTTGCTCTTGACGTGAATTTACATTGTGCGAGTTTTCATCACTCTCACTCGCCGGTGAGGCGATAATTTACATTATTTTACAACTCAAAGTCCCTTATTCATTAAAAATTATACCCTTATAACGGTATATTTTTCCGTTCTCCTTTTCCATCCTCTAGATCGAGTCAAAAGCTACAATATCGGCCTCAGTCACTTTGCTATAGGACACACGGTTTTTGAGATATGAGCAAAGTAAGACAAACATTCATGATTTTTTCAATGCAGAAAAATCGACATCTGTAGGGGTTTTGGCGGCTCGTATGGAATTTTCGACAGCTTATATCTCGAGAACGGTGCGTCCTACGACAAACCATATGTCTTCTTATGGAATTCGAAATGTGCTGAGTTCGAAGATGTGTTGCTCTCTGAATCGAATATCTTGGAAACTAGGACGAGGCCAAGATTGTGGGTTAGCCCAATAAAGAGAAAATTTCAAGTACATGTGGATTGAGGTACGACTTTCTAGCGGGAGTGCCGTGGTTGACAAGTTTGAAGCAAGTAACAAGACGTTGACATCTGGCCACGGAGGTATACATTAACCCTAGCTGAGACCCTAACCCATGCGGTCGTATACTCGTCGGTCTTCCTCCACTTCAACTGGCATTCGATGGGTACCCAGAATCCATCGGCTGATGGCATCGGCACGCGGCATGCTTGTATCATCCTCAACTTGTACTCCAAATCAGCCAATGTCGTTTCCTCGGTGATAAATTGCTTGTTCGACATTAGCCAGAGGGCAGGAACAAGTTGCTATACGGGAGCGCAATTTGTTTCTCGATACTAAGGTTTCGGGGCGCAATATCACAGGCAATCATTATTCTGTGATTCTTATAACAGAAGTTATAAGCAAAAATGTAATTATTTGATACAGATTGGCGGAAGTCATTGCAATCAACGGCCCACCAGTGGAGTACGGGTCCATCCATTAAGAGAATGAAACGCTTTACTTTGTCCTCTTCCTTTGCGTATATCATGCAAACACTCCCAAACGCACTGCTTACTTCACTTCCACAGCAAGAATTATGGGCGTATCTGAATAAATAAATGCATGTGGCTGACTTATACATGCCCGCCAAACTGTAAAAGTCCACGGATGTGGCTGAGTTTAACCTGTGGGCGTATCTGAATAGTTTAATGCATGTGGCTGACTTATGCATGGCCGCCGAACTGTAAAAGTCCACGGATGTGGCTGAGTTTAACATGTAGGCGTATCTGTTTTGGTTCATGAATGTGGCTGCGTGAAGCATGGCCGCCGTACTGTGTAGCTTCATCCGTATGGCTGAGTTAAACATGGCCGCTACCGGTACTGGGTGCAATATATTTCTGGACACCACAGTGTCCGTTTGATGACAGAGAGTGATAATACGAGATCTAGGCGAGGTGTGGGATCAACGTTTTGTAAGGGATCGAGTGGTTCTCATACACTCTTTCGCACATATGCATGTGACCCCAGCTCACCCTCGGCAGCGCCACTCCATCACCCTTACCAACCGCTTATGGTTCAACATTTTGGGATTTTTCCGAAAAGTTGATCGGTGTTGGGAAACATTGTTGTTGATGGATGCGATCTCGAACTGTAGCCTCTTGAATCATAGTAGAACATGCATGCCTTCGCGGACTTTCGGTGAAGTGTAAAGACACTTGTACACATGATTTGAAGCGACATGATTTAATCTATTTGAACATCGGCGACCCCTGGCAATGGGTGCCACGACTCGCTTCAAATCATTTTTTTAGGAGTGACTTGAGGGTTGTCTTCTGGTGGTACTTAATTTTTTTGTACTCGAGTGTCAGCCCCTACTGGTCCGTAGATATGTCTGTATTTTGGGCCAACTATCCCATTACAGATCCTATAAGGGCCACAATGGTCAAGCAGCAGCTCACAAATGACACAACGAAGTCCAGTCCCAGCCACAAGCCGATTAATATACGTACAACTTTTAGGTGAAAATGTCGATGTCGGGCTAAGCATTCCAAAGTATCGGATTCGATTTATATACGTAAGAATACACCACCAAACGTGCGCAGAATTCATCGGTAAGTGTATCACGGCCGGTTTGGCAGTCCGGAGATGATGTGGAAAAACGACTGTACTTTCTCAGATATAATATCAGAATAGGACCGCGGTATAATGTGGTACAAATATTCTTCAAAGTGTTACCAATTCTAATAAGTGTCATTTTAAGGCCCTGGGTGCCACGATAGGATATATCTATTCCCAAGAAATCCTTCTGATTTCTTAAATCAATTTTATTTGTTGGTCTTAATAAGAAAATTCTGTGGAATAACAAACATAAGTGTATTAAACACGTTTTCCTCGAAACCATGTCTTCGAATTCGGTGATCACTATAACAAGAAAACGGCTTTTCCGATCAGTTTGAAACTTTATTACTTATTATAGCTACTATTGTACACACGAGCGATTAGTTTTCTTTATTGCCAAAAAAGAGAAATTTGGGAAAATCAAAATTGTTTATATTGCATCGTTCAACCGGAGTATCATAGCATTAACTTATTCTTGCTTTTTTTTGATTTCAGACAATTGCGTGACGAATTGCAGTGATCGCAAACCCGTTCAACGCTTTCGGAAGGATGGCGCTGCAGCGGTTGTTTTAGAAAAGTTCACGAAAACAGAGTCACATTCAATAAAAAAAATATTAAATTGAAAACTAAAAACTGAGTCTGCCATTTATTTCAAATCTTGTGTTCATTTAGGTACGCCCTTTATTATCTCGACAAGTTGTCGAGATTGCTCCATTAGCCGTTGTTGTTGGTTGCATACTAAGCCAAGTCGAAATGAGCACCATAAACGTTGTGTTGACTTATCTCTGAACATACAACTGTTTTAAAAATCAGAATATTACACATGGCCTTATGTCACTTTGTAAATTCGGCATAGGGCTATGTCATCTTAATTATTTAAGATGACGCTATAGTCAGGGGTAAGCAGGGTCAGGGTCAAGTCAGCTCGAGCTTTTGCTAGCTGCCTAAAGCTTTCTACGCATAATTAGTTGAGGTCCCTGAGGATCTATCCTCAAAGCCCTAAACCACCTTCGATAGCGTTCGACAAGGTCAATGCCTCTGCGCCATATAGTAGGACTAGGACTATTAAGGGCTTATAGATGGTCGCTTTGGCAGTTCGAGAGAGGGCTTTGTTTTTCAATTGCTTTCTTAGCCCAAAGAAGCAGCGATTGGCATGAGTTATTCTTCTTTTGATTTCAGCGCTGGTGTCGTTGTCTGAATTAATAGCGGTTCCTAGGTAGACAGTGTCTTTGACCACCACAAAGTTATTCTAGCAACTGTGACGTTCTGGCAAAGATGTTGGGAGTCCATTCTTGTTGATAGCATATATATGGTCTTGTCCTCATTTACAGATAAACGCATCTTCGCGGCCTAAAAGATTGTTCCTCTGGTGTCAGCGTGCGGGTTTTGAATAATTCTTTCAAGAATGATGTTAAAGAAGTCGCACGACAGCTCGTCGGATTGTCTATATCCTTTATTGACATCAAAGGTCGCAGTTAGGTATTTACCCACCTTGATGGAGCAGCGTGCATTCTCCATCGTCATCCTACAAACGCGGATGAGCTTTGTTAGGGTACACAAAATAAGACATTGCTGGCTATGTTATCTGCTGCATAAATTGCTATTTTATATTTTTCACGCCAGAGCTGCCAAAGAAGCCGAAATGGCGCCCGAACAAAATCCAGTTGGAATTTATAAAGCACTTTGTATATTTTATTTTTGTATATTTATTCTTATTTTTTTATTTTTTTGAGACCTGCTCTCCTACATGGAGAAAACACAAGTCTATTCTAAGAAACTCTGTGACCAAAAACCATCAACCTCTTTCTCCCTTGATGGCGACGATTTGACTCAAATTTTAATGAGAAACAAAAAAGGAAACTAATATAGTACCCGCTCGTGCCAGATTCAAAGACAATTATCCTTTCAATTACAGCTTATACATCTTCCGAATGTCTTCCATTCGGCAAGAATATAACAATTTCCAAAAAATCCCCGATTGAGTTCGGTTGCCACAAATTTCCCCTGAAGCACAAAAAATTCTGTCAACTCAGAGGGAATTTTCAGCGAATACCAATCGAATGCCAAGCGAATACCAGGCGAATACCATTGCGGAATGTAATTGCCCTCGATCGGCCTCTAATAAACCGCAATATTTGCTTAGCTAAGTGTCATTACACCCAACTCCGGTCGGTTTTGGAGATTCCCGTTCCTATTTACTATTGATTTATTTTCCTATTAATATTCCATCAATAGACAACAGACAAACAAGAAAATCGAAAGATTCCAATTCTTCGCATTAAACACACTGAAGTCAGCCTGAAGGAAAAAGCTCATAACTTCCACGCGATTATCCCCTTGCTTTAGTCCTTTTAGCGGGTGTTATTCTTTCCCTCATACACACACAGTCACTGATCCCAGCCAACATCGTCGTCCCCGCTTTTGTACATCCCCGTATTCAGCGAAAATAATTTCTTCGCTTCCATTATAGATTGAATTGATTAGACAACGTGCTGGCGGTTCGCTTGATGGGTGGTTTCTGTTGTGAATCGAATCGGGGGGGCGTGCGCTGTGAATTTATGTCCTTGGATGGGTTATGGCATATTTTATTTATTGTTTGTTTTCTGATTTTATATTTAGTGACAGTGTTGTCATGGCAAAATGCGTTAACATGGAACACAATGAGGGCTGATTCACGAAGAAGCCTGCAGGAAGTGTGTTCGATTTGGTTGGCGATAAGATACCGATTCGGTGGGAATTTACCAGGAATGAGATCGTCTTCGTGTTTGAACAGGCGTCGGTAAGGAACAGTCGATGGAATTTCGATTTGAAATGTCCATACCGGGGTTTCCACAACCATTTTACCGTCTTTTCCTATTTCTTCCCTCAGTTGATGAGCGTCGAAGACTATAGTTCGATGGCAGAGACCCGCAAGGACTTCAGCTCCAGACGTACTTCTGCATCCAAAATTTCCCTCGCCGGCTGCCACAATTTATCACACAATCCTTTCGAATGCTTCACGTTGTGGCACGTGTCGAAAGAAAAAAATCCTCACTCTCATCAAAAAGAAGTAAAAACCCGCGAAAGTTGTAACCACTTTATCATCTTGACCTTTAAATCTCAGCGGGGAGTTGAATTTCATTTTGCCCGCCGCAACGTAAAGCCGACGTTCTCAGCACAAACCCTCAAAAACCATGCCTCAGTTGAATGCATGGAAATATGTAAATAGATCTGTAACGTGAGTGAAACCTTTCAATCAAGAACCAAGTGCTTGCCGCTCATTGCATCCGTCCTTCCTTTATGGCTTCTTTGCTTTCTTCGCTGAAATCTGAGTGGGTGTACCTGCCATCGGATAAAGCAGGAGTCAAATGGTGGGCAAATCAAAAACTTTCGAAACTTTATTATAATTTTTCATTCAACCTAATCCCCAGCACGTTCTGCGTCCGCACATGCTGTGAGGAAAATTGTCTCCATCTGGTGCAATGAGAAAACCGAGCGAACGATACAGATGACGACGACGATGAAGAAGACGGAATCCAGGGCAAGGACGAATGAAAACTAAAAAGGATTGCATTTGAGCTGAGAATATTTTTGGGGGAAAACTAGCAAGTCAGAAAATAAAAGACCATAATTTCGTTTTAGAAGTTGATAGGGTGTGTAACTAGCCGAGAACGGAGGGGGTGATCTGGATGTGAATAAAACTTGAATCCTGTCATGGATTGGGCTGCAAGGGAAGGCGGAACTGTGCTTAATTGGGGTATAAATGTTGTGCAGTCATGATTGAGAAAAGTCATGCTGTGTGAGTGGGTATGCTATGGTTTCGAAAAAGTTTTGTAATCAGTTTTGTCTCACAGAGGTTTTGAATGGAAGTCAGATGAGATTTAAGGCGGCTTACAGATTTGTCCTTATACTGGTGCTGTTTAAACACTAGGACCCTTTGGCGTAGGTTCAGCAGTTTTTAAACCAATAAAGCTCTTCAGAGCATTTCGAATTTAGCAAGTTGAGCATTTCAACAGGGAGAGTCGGAATTTTCAAACGCAAGCTTGCAGCGTCAACTTTGGTCCTAGTGCAGATGTATGCACGAAATCTAGAGTCAGAGTAAGCTGAATGCCTGGATGCTCTTGATAGGGTGGCGGGGATGGGTTGCTATACCCTGATGAGTGACTTCAATGCTCACGTGGATTTGACATCGGGAAGTGTGATTGGGAGGTATGGTGATCCTCACCAGAACGCGAACGGAGAGAAGTTGTTGGACTTTTACTGTGCATGTGCCAGGTGTTGTGTACGCTGTACCTCACTGTAAAGTTCCTCTTCTGCCAAGGCGAGAACCAATAGTGGTTACACGCATACGGTGGGAGAAAATACAGAACAGTGAGTTAAGCCTAAATGCTGCAAAACACATATCTGAAAAGTTAGAACGAGTTCCAACTGTTCGATCGCATGTACAGGAAGACTGTTTTCATCAGTTGTCATTGCGTCTGCACGGGATATTTGTGAAGTGAAGCAAATAGGTGCGGTGATTGGTGGTGCTGCTTCTCGTCACCGGTACACCGAGGCGGAAACAACTTGCAAAGTGGGTGTGCAGTCTTAGAAAGAGTTTGGGAAGAAGTTTAGTACTCCGCATTTCCCATGGCGGTCATGAAAGATTTTAGATTGCACTACCGACAAACATCGACAAACAGTTGTGGGTATGTGCCAGCCTTACGCATCTTAACCTCGCTGCCTGGGTTCGATTCCCGGCCGGTACGACTAGAAATAATTGTCGCGGCCCCACCTCTTTCGAGTCACTAACAATGGTCAAAGAATAATAACTGTCTAGGAAATGGTTCTCAAACGTTGCCGTTCAGTGTCGGCATAAGACTGTAGGTGCCTAGTGGAGAGCAAGAGCAAGCACACCACGAGTGGTGGCTGCAGAGGCTAGTCCCTGGCCCTCTATGGACTGCAGCGCCACTTATATATTATTATTAAGGGTAGGTAGTCGTTTGCGCATTTGCGACGTGAATGGTATAAGCCGGCCGGCTGTTGAGACCCAATGAGCATCAAGAGCTTTCAGATCGACCTCGTGCTTCACCAAAGTTGAGAAACCTTCCATAAGCATGAAACAATAATTGTAACTTGAGAACTCATTCATGGCGTTGCTTCAGGGCTTAGTTGAATGGGCCTCGTGATATGAACTAAAAGGCAGCAGATCACGTAAATCACAAAACGCTCTTGTATAGTCTTAATAGCACATACAAGCCTCCATCATCCACTCGGCTGAACAAATGTTTCCAAACTTCCTGAACTCAATGCTTTAAATACAGATAAACTCACCATTAGTTTTAATTACAATTTTCTATATTGGTTTATGTACGTTAAACAGACACACACCAAGCCATGCACCTTGTGGGCCATCACTGGCCCATCAAAGGCTCATGTTCGCACTTAATTGTGAGCTATCGCGTTTCATTAGGTTTCACTTAGTCCCGCACATCATTCAATGGTCATCAATCAGTACCATCCCTGGGTATCACATGAATGCCAGCATATGCCGTTCATCTCGCAGCAGTTCTCGTCTTTCAGTTAATTACAAACGCCGGGGATGAGGATTATTTCCACTCAAGTCCAAGTCCCTAGCTCATCCTCATCCATATGCCATTGTAACTGAATGACCTTAATTTTGTGCTTAATGAACAGCTGTTGCCATTTAAGACACCCACAGCCTAAGCGGACGTCAACTAACGCCTTTAATAAAGGCGCGGATGGCCGTCGTCGGTCGTCTTTTTACCGATTGTCTTCGCTTTATTTTTCTTCCTCGCGTACAGCTATCATTTGGAAAGATTGTTATAACTTAAGTTGAGAAAGGAATAATATGCAAGAGGATTAAAATTGCGCGAAAAAAAAATGCCAGAATGGCATTATTCCGAGAGGCGAAGTGAGTGAAGGAAATGAGAATTTAATTGAATTTAGTTGTCTTCCAAGAGCCGGACTTCAAGTTGCTGTTGCTCTTCTAAAGTAATTTGCTCCACAAAAGGGACAACGAAGCAGGTTGACTGTTTTGTTTTCCTTCGCATCTTCCACTCCCGCTGTGATCACTTCCCATTCGGATAGCAATTAAGGAGGTTTTAAGAAAAAAAGTTTAACATCGAAATGCACTCGTAGCGAGCGGTGTCATTTAGGTGGCAAGGAAATTGTCATTCTTACACTGAATGAAGTAATAGTTGATGGAACAGACACTGCGAGGGTGGCGTCAGTGAGTTAATGACCAGCATTAAGATGATTAAATTCTGATGACTGTCTTGGGCCTTGATTGGCAGGAGGTGGTGGTGTAGTGCAGACAGTCTCCAGTCACCTCCAGAATTTTTAGGTTCCAAGTCGACTTTGCTTGTTGTTTTGATTCTCTGACCCTCCAAGCTTCGTTGGCCTGATAAGTAAGTTAGTAAGAAATACTTAAAAAATATTCAGTTCCCAAATTCCACCATCATAGTGAACTACAGATCGTGATTGGCATGACCGTTTGAACATTTCGACCAGGAATGAAGTATTACAGATATGCCCGACTTCGATCTCTCTTGTCCCTTAAGGTTTTTGACAACTGTTTCTTATAACGTATTCATAAACCAAATTAACCAATCAGAGAACGGCATTTACGTTATTTCGTGAATAACCGTCAAAAATTCATGAATATCTGTCAAAAAATCATTCAAATTCATCGATGGACTAGGGGGCAATCAGCTGTGAAGTCGGCTATCTCTGTAATACTTCATTTCTGATTGCGACCAACTGACAGACAGGACAACGAAAAAGTCAGATTGCTTTCAAAAGAAGAAAGCATCTTCAACTTCGACGAAGTCCCGCAACATCAGTTCGTAGACTTGGGTATGTGTGCGTCCAGTTGATTAATATTTACCGAGTACAACTGTCATTAAGGACGCCTTTGACGCGTCGTGCTTATTATCGTTGGCTTTCGGCGTTGCCTCAGCAAAAAACACGACTGAATTCCGTCTGCACGAACAGCTAGCGAAGGATGGGGTGTCTGTGTACGCTGTGTCTGTATTCAAAGGTAATTACTACTGCAATTAGGAGAGAAGAATGGAAAATTTCGTGTTGGATTTAACGAATCATACGAACGCACATGTGTTGTGAAATTGAATAGACACACACATCTGAGCACACACACCGTGCCCTTTGTTCCTTGTCTGCGAATGCAGAGGAAGGTGAAATGTAATTCATTGCAACCAAAGCTAAGCCCCGCTCGTAATATGAACAACAGCGATAGCGCCTTCAACATTTTCGCTTTCAAAAACTTTCGCAAGAGAATTAAACTCGTATGAACGTGTATGAACTCGCCCGTGAGGGCCAAGAGTTATCATTTTGGCTGGTGAACGGCAACAAAAACACAACATTGCACAAGCGATTGCGTTTATTGTTTGCTCTCTGAGGAGAGACAACCCCTCCTGCGGGCAGTTTTGGCACTCGCTCTCGTTTTCAGCAAAAAGGCTCAGAAGCATTGCTGTGGTTTTTCTCTGCAAATACGACTACACATGGTTTTCTAAGTTTAAACTTTTGTAACAGCCTTGAGGGGGTGGGGCAGAGAGACGATGATGAAAATAATGTACAGATGGTGTATGAAGTCCGTGGATGCAGCGAGTGGTGGTGGTGCATCTGTAGAACGGGAGAGAGTTGAAGGATTTTTGTTTACGATTTCGTATTTTGTTGCGATTTAAAAATGAGAACCTGGGAAGCATCTGGCGTCTTGAAGAAGATCATAAATTAATAGGCTTATGGATTCACCTCACGTGCATACGTGTATCATGCGGACCAGGAATGAAGATGCATGAAGAATTATGGTGTCCTCTCTTTTTATTTTAGTTCTGCGGACCATCGCCGGTCCAAGGCTCGACTACAGCACACTCTCCCGTTGGCAACAGTTAAATGGAACGTCATACCAGCTAACGATTAACTCTAAGTGAAACAAGGGAACTTGATGCTTGAAGAATTCAAACACTTTTGAACGAATGATGTGCGATCGTAGATTTGGCTAGGCTAGACTTTGCTTTTGTTTTAAAAGTTTTGATTAAAAGATTATAGGTTATAAACTAACTTGCTTAATTGATCAGTTACCAGAGAAGATTGTTGCTCTTGAATATAACTTGCGCTTCTTCTTGGAAGGCTGTTGCCTTCCAACTAAATGTTGCCCTACTAGTGATCTCATTGGAAAGCGTGTTGGAGGTGCAGCTTTGCATTTTATAGTTCATTCTCAAAATCTGGTGTGATAGTTATTGAATGCTGCCATAGTAGTCATAAACGAAAGCGGAAAAGTTTCTGTCATGACAAATAGATTCGGTTAAGTGGCATCATCGTCATCATCAGTGACCAGCATGATCTACTAAAGTGGTCGTGGGGAAAAGCACGCACGAGTGATTTCGAGGCCATTCGATCTACCGCCAGAAATTCCTGCGTTTACATTGAGGAACACGGTTGTAATCCTTTTCCAAACTTCAAAACTGCCAATCCTTCTCAAATACCTACCATTCTAAGAGTAAATAGCTGGTTGGTTGTATTTCTGCCGGGACGAAAGCTGTACTGCTTATCCGCACTGTTCCCTCGTGTTGGACTCGACTATTGCTCTAAAATGCGCCTACAACACCGTGGCGTGGACTTTCCTTAAAGAAAATATGTGTCTGTACCTCTTTGAAAAAATAAGCAACAAACAGTTTGACAATCGCCAGGTGTCTCACCGCATTCCGAGGCCACCACCTTCATGACACGTGAAGTATAAGCCGCATTACCCATTGCCTTAAGCATTTCTGGCCGGAATTCAGATCGGCGGATTTGCCAACTTTTAGCTCGCAAAACCACTTTCCCCACCGTGGAAGTATTCTCCGCCCACTCAATAATAGAGGTCTGATACTCTCAGTGCCTTGTTTTTGATTGAGTAGTTTCGACGTTTGATGATTGATTCTGTATTTTAATCGAATGAATCTGGGCCTAAGCCATCAAACGTATCTCTCTAGCCATCTTCTGTTACTCATACCAAGTTGATAAAGATTCCTTTATATGAAGCGGGTGCATCTGTGTTGTCCCACAGACTCGAAATCCAAGCCTCTTCAGGTCGGATGTGGTCCGTATGCCCTGACAATATAAGGTATTCGAAGACGGCGGGCTCTTATCATTGAGCGTGGTTGAGTCTTCTATTCCAGATGCCCTCTTGGCAAACAGGATCGAAGAAATCTACCCTCGAAGGGATCATGTACTTTTCAGACAAAGAGCAGGACTGGAGTGGCCAATGTTTTGTAGAAAGTCAGATTAGCCTTTCGAAGCCAGCCCAATCCTCTGAGCGGACTTTATTTTGTACTGGTCACGGAGGGTGATAGACGACGTTCATTGTGAGACCTTGCCCAACGCGGCGTTGTTGTATATCCTTTCTAGAGGACCGTGTATACCTCGTTTTTCCCTCACTCACTGATGGACCCATTTTAGTCGCGCTCAATGTAATACTATGGCAACTGCAAGCTCGTTTTACCACAGCATTCATCTCTATTTGGATGTTTTATCAGTTACTAGTGAGTAGATACTGGTAACCGGAGATGTTGGAGAACTCTCTTTAACTCTACACAAGACATGGTTCCAAGCAAACGTCTTCATCTTACACACAACTATTACGATGCAATACGTTGCGGATTACCAGTCCTCCTTTATTCCCATTCTAACCTAAAAGGGACAATTTCCGATGGAAGGCATTTCAAAATAAAGTAAGCAAATGCATTTTTTCTGTACTTCCCGCAATTCCAATTAGTCAAGGATAAGTCTGTTCTCATTATGAATAAATTCTCAGGTATCCTGGAACTGCACATTTCCGCAAATACTCATCATCCTGCTCGCTGTGAGTTTGCTTTCGCATCTGTCCGCAGATGAATTATTAAAATCCGTTCCGTTAATTTAGTTTTAAAGGAAAAAAGAATGAACGCTACTCAATTCATCAAGAATGCAGATTGTACAATTCCTGTGGCAACACGGACACGGCAATATCGGAAAAGTTGTACAGTCTTGACTAAGGAATACACTTTAATGCGGAATAAAGAACTCCAGCAGATACTTTTAACAGCGAATGAATAGGGGCGCAGAGATTGCCTGTGAAGAGAAAGGCGACTTTAGCTGTACCTACAAAGGATGCAGTATTGGAAGATGTTAGAGGGAAATAATGAAAAATGATGCGGAGAGCTAAATTGTACGCCGCGAATGAATGAGAGCAGTAGAAGTAAACTTTAATCCTCGTCTAGGTAGTGGAGTGGTATATGTTCCTCGGTAAATGAAGTGAATTTTAAACTTTTTAAAAGACGAAGTAGAAGTGAGTGAGATCAGATGTGCAGAAAGCAGAATGATGTTGAACGGGAAGATGTTTACTTAAACTTTCATACAAGGCTCAAGAACTATCGTTTCTCGAAGTCAATGGATTCTCATAATGAAGACTGTAATTGGAAGAGTTTAAGGTGGTGTTTATCTATAAAACCTAGAGAAGTGTCATATGCAAGGGGAGATTTTTTTAAGCACTAAGAAAATTTGCATTAGACCCGATGGCATGTCTTTCAGGTTCTGTTCATGGAGCTTAGCAGGAAAGTCAAGAGAACACATGGCAGATACATAGCTCGTCTCTATACACACTGACATCTGCGATCTCTTGCCCCTTTTTTAGGAGATACCACATTGTCATGATTTGAAGTTTCATAGGCTAAAAAAGCAGATCTGACGGCTTCAAAGGGCACACAGAATGGCAGATAGGGCTTGTATGTGATTTTAAGAAGACGCACTACAGATTGTGCAATCAAACGGGTCTCCTCACTTATGGACCGGTTAAACAACAAATAGATTCCATTTGTCGGACATACTTATTTTGCCTCAATCGATGGAATACAAGCGATGTATCACAAGATATCAATAAATCTCGGTGAATGTTTACAGTCACACTTCGTTAAGAACTTGGAAGAAGCAATCGCCTTGGCACTAATTCCATTCGAGTTATGCTTTATTTTATGGTTAAAAAGGGCCTTAGGCTTGAGGTCAGCCGGCCAAGCAGATTCCTGAAGGAATAAATTCAATCCACCAATCAACTACTGTATGATTAAGCCAGCTTTAGAAAAATGCAAGGACTTTGTGGACGTTGTGTAAGGGTTCTCTTAAACTACTCACGCAAATTTCTAGTGGGCCAATTTTATAACGACCGTTGGCTTTCATTTTAGTTCAAATTAAGTTACTTTAGTCGGGTGTATTATTTTTTGTATGGGTACTGAAGAGTTGCTCTGCGTTTGATCTCGGTACTGGTGTTGTTCGTACTATTTACTGCGGAGCAGAGGCAGACGAAGTCATTGACTACCTTCAAGTTGACGCTACCCATCGTGACGCTCTGTCCAAGACATTGATGCTGTATGTTCTTTCTTGAGTACTGCATATACTTCGTTTGCTCTCGTGCATCGCTAGGCTTATTTTAGTCGCTTCCGTCTCACTGCCAGAAAACACTTCATTGACGGCTCTCTGTGTTCTGACAACGATGTCAACTATGCAACTATGCAACAAGCGTATGCTAACAATTGTACGGACTTCTGGAAAATCGTGCCCTGTGAGTCTGGCACGATCTTCTCCAGGATGATATTGAAGACGTAACATGACAGCGTGGCACATTGTCTAAAACCTTTTTTCACATTGAAGGTCTCGGTGGTTTTGTTGCCGACCTTGAATGAGCAGCGAGAATTATTCATAGTCATCCATCAAAACCGTACGAGCTTGTAAAGTTCGTCTTTATACACAAGAATACAAAGATAGTGGGTGTCAATTTGAACGTCTTGAATCTTTTCGAGAATCTGCTATACTGTGAAGATCATGTCTATTGTAGACTTCCCAGACCACATGCATCTTTCAGACGGTTTATAAATGGCATCAGGCGAGCGCTAGCTGGAAAAGTCTTTTGATAACCTCAGATAGCCCTAGTGAGAAGTAGAACCCGAAAGAAGCCTGAAACGAATGGCACCTGCATTTGCTTTAGGTCCACTTGTTGATTCTCCACTGCAGTCATTATTCCACAACCTTGTCGAGAGCCTCCAGCTTAGTACACCAGATCCAAGCCCATTACTACGTGCTCGACTAAGAAGAACCCAACCTAATGAGGCACATTTCTCTCTTGGACACCCTGCAGACATTCGGAAATTCAAACATAAACCCAATCGTCCTTACACTTCCCCTGCTGAATCCAATCATTAATTCCATTCATAAGTCATCGCAAGGAAGAATCTTTCTACCTCCCTCTCTCTCTCTCTCTCTCTCTGCTTTCTGCCTTTCAGTATTCCTTGCAACCCTTTTCAGAGAAGAAGAAAGAAAAACCCTCGCTGCTTCTCCACTAAAAGCCACCTCAATGCCGTGGTTAGTGGCTGCTTGGTCAAGCATTTTTCCTGCCGGATGAGCCGACTGCCTGATGATTTGCAATTTAATCATTTTGCTGATGCTCGTCACGTTTCCTCATATCCATACCTAATTCCATCACGTGACCGACCGACGAAAAATCGACGAAAACGAAAACAGCGAACTTTTCAAAACCATCGTCTCATTGCCAGGATATTACTCCACCACCCATGCGGTTGCGGTAGAATTTTGCGTTTTCAAAGCTCTGCTCACTCAACGAGGACATGCATAAAAAGGGGGGGACACGCCTATCAAAGGGAGGAAATTGCCTACTCATAATATTTTAGCCTAGTACATGGTTTTACTTTGATTTTCGTTTCTCCTGCTCCCAGTTCGCTGGAAAACCGAGTGCGGAGCGAAAAGGGGTCTCGTCTGCTTAAACTCATCGCACAGCCATTAATAAGGACGACATAAAGGTTGTTCTTGGGAGTTTCTCATTTTCTTTCTTTTCCTTTTTTTTGCTTCCTTGCAACCTTTGCATAATTTTCTCGTAAAAATTATGTCCTTTTACCTTTAAAATCGTACAGGATCTGCTGCGAGTTCTCCGGTATCACTGGGCTTGTGACGGGCGGCGGCGCTGAGCTGGTGATGGTGCTGTGTACGTGGGCATGTGTTTTCCCCCCATGGCCAGTAGGTGTAATAAAAAACCACAATGATGCATAATTTACAGCCACGGCCATTCTTGTGGAAATGATCCTACGGAAAACTGACTCCTCTTAAGGATACAGAGTGAACAAAAAAAAAATGTTGACATGTGGCTTACGAAGGAGTTTTTTTAACTATATTTTGGAAGAAAAAAATGAGAGTATGTATTCGGGTGGGCCCCCAGAGAGTGGTAACCTTGTGTGACAAAAGTTAAAGGTTAACGGCGCCCGTAAGGAAATCTGTGTTTGTGGAAACTGTTTTCTGAAAATGACTCCGTGGATGTTAAAATATGGCTTCCTAGTGGATTGATAGCTTTTTGTGAAAAATATCGTACCACGAGCATTGAATAGCTCTTACTCCTAGAACCAATTGATGCTTACTAGAAGGCAATTGATCTAGCGTATGCTGATGTCGTTCAGGAGGAGAAGTGTATGCCCTTACTGGCAGCTAGTGAACTGAATGAGCCGAAGAGATGATGTATAGCGTCCTTCTTTCCATCGTGCACGTCCCTTTCCACCCAGACACGAGCTGGTCATCGTGAAGAGAAGAGGTCTTACCACACGTATCGCACAATATCCCGGCACCCAATTGAGGTGTGTATTGAATTTCTTAACCATATCATCAAAACACAAATGATATTGTCCAGGGCCCGAATCGCAGACCGGCAGTCTGTACAGGTGGTGATAACGCATTGTTCTTGAGCTAATACATTCCCCCTTTTATCGCTAGACAGTTCGACAGGATATAGGAATGTTGAGAGCTACTCCTGTCTGTGAAAATTGGCCAGAGTACCGTCCAGCGTTTGAGATGCTCGTTATAATTTCGGAAGAATACGAGGGGGGACACATTCGAAGAAGGATTGATGAGGAGGATTCGAGTCTGACCAATAGCTGCCTTCCATCGCAGACAGTCCTGGGCACGCTGATTCCTTCGATTTAGTTTGGTCTCTGTACCGGATATTCGGTATTACTCTCCTTCTCGTACCCAGTTGCTGGAATTCGAAGACCCTCTTCGCGGGAGCATTCATCTCCGTGCTGTTGATGTGGCCAAGCCAGTGTAGTAAACGAATTTTTGCCTTTCGGACAGCTTGTTCAGTTAGAGCTTAGGTCTTATTCACCATTCTCGCAGAAGGGATCTCATATTTGACTCAGAATATTACCTTCGAGGGCACCAAGATTCAGGACTGCTGTTTTGCTTATCGTCCAGCTTTCGGGAAAATAAGAAGTTCGGCCAACAATCGAAGTATCTTGACTCTCACAGCCTACCTTCTCTGTTCTGAATGCGTTCAACGAAAGGAGATGAAGAGGTGTGTTAAGTATCCCTTAATTATCTGCCGTTGGATTATATTAAAATTGTCACAGTTGACAGCACAGGTGTATCAATCTGAGACTGCGATGACATTAATGGGTCGATCTGATCATGGAGCTGAATACCCAGTATGCAACGAGTGTCTGTAAGCCCCATTAACACCGCCAGCCACCTGAAGTCATTACTCCTGGAGCCAACACGTCCTCCGAGCCTGTCAAAACTTTCGACATCCAGCGACAAATTCATTAAAAGTCCCCCCTTTAACTAATTCATCACATCTCCTGTCACTCGTGTCTGCAGTATTTTACATTAATTAACAAAAAAGCACCCATGACAAAAGGGCACATGTTTCGACTCGAAAAATAAGACCCATTGTCTTCGCTACGTCCCATGGCACCAATGCATCCCGCATGCCGTCTCTAAGCAATACGTGATTTTGTTTTTTTTTGTTTTTTGTTTTGCAAACCCAACCTCGAAAGACTTAAAAATTAAACACAAACAGGAAAAAAAAAAAACAAGCAGAAAAATAAGAAATATGACAGCCGGTTTTATTACACCGCAGAAACGTTTTCATTGCCCCCTGCCATCTAACCCCTGGGGAGGGAGAATATTTTCTAATTTCATCTTAAGTGCAAATATCCTTTCACAAGGCATTTTTGAAAGCCTAAGCGCACAATGCCATCGCTCATACAAAAAAAAACTGTGTACACACACTCTCCCCCATCTCTCTCTCTCACGTCCTCCCCCCACCGCATATTTACGTGTGGGTACATATTTGTTGTTGTGTGTGTTTGAAATTGAAAGGACCTTCATGCCTCATGCGTCACATGGTGTTGTGTTTTGTCGTGTTGTGTATTATGAACACACTGAGGCCAAGCACACATACATTTCATCATCTTAAAAGTGTCGTACCGTGGTATCCTGAAGGACATCGTCTTTGAGTGCGGTATGGGGGTTGCATTGTGTAGGACTTACGCTCATTTGATCGGCTTTGTAAATGTTTCCTGTGGAGGCTGGAAAATGAAATAGGAAAGGACCTCTTCACTTTGGTTGATTTTTCTTCTTTTTTTTCTGTCGCTCGCTTCTTGTGCTCTGCTCTGCGATCCTGCCCCTGTCGGCCTGGTGGTGCAAATTAAACGTGTGTTGAGTAAACTTAGACGTGCGTGGCACGCAATCTAATCAACGGTACCGCAACCCATGAAGCAAATCAGACGCTTTCAAAAGGTCCTTCATTTAATTTGGTTGCTTCTCTTGTGCGAGTGAGTTGCCAGTGCTTTCATTATAATTGAGGCATTTGATTGAGGAGAGGGTCAGGAGGCGAGACTCGAGCAGTTTCATGGGTGCATATGGTGCACGTTTGACGGTTGGTTAGTTGAACATGGGTGTTATGGATGTGAGTTTGAGGTAACAGGGGCCAGTCTTAATATGCACTACCACTTGAACCAGAAGTGAGTATGCGAAATGGATTCCTGGTAATAGGGTTGATGAGAGGAACATGTCAGGTATCTCGTTTTCAGGCGGTAAGTGGTGGAACTGAAGGCAGCTGGCTGAAGACCCTCGTCCACCCTTTACTGCGGCGCACTGATGTCACCAAACAGGATTTCCACTTCAGTAGACCTTGAAAGATTCCATAGACCACGTAAATAAAATGTTGAATTAAACTATTGTTCATGTTGACCTCTCAAAACCTCTCAAATTATTTCCCAAACCTGGCATTTCTCTGTTTGCCCAGAAATCATTTCGCTGCTGTCACGTGGCCAGTAAATTAAATTTTGATTGTTTGCCAAAATTGAAGAGGTGTGGCTGTCAATTCGATTTCACATCAAATTGGGTTGATTGCGGGCAAATTTGGGAGCCATTTACAATGCTGTTCTGATTGGATATTCTTCTAATGACACAGTGGCACGACTGGAATGTTTAATGAAGAGCGAAAGCCAAGAAGCTGCCAAGGAAGTGAACTTACAAGACGTTCAAATCGTGACAATCATCATTGCTTTAGTGATGAGATGGCCTCGGGGAAGGAGTAAAGTGCAGTTTTATGATTTTTTGGAATGAGCAACAGAGGAGAGTGTATGCTTATATCGGTAATGGTGCATTTGTACATTTAAGACAAAAATATTCAAATGGTATTGACTTACCCACGACGGTGTTGGGTCTCAACATCAAATGTCACTTCAATACAATCCGTTCTCATTCCGCCCAAGTGGAGGAACGAAGATAGGAGCTCCTCGGCGCCTCACATCGTCATGAACAACCAGCAGCAAGATGGTTCCTTGAGTCCATTCAAGAAACCCAATTCCACCAGAGAGGAGCAGGATTGACACTCGTTTCTTTCATACTTTGCTTGATTTCTAAAGTGAATCGAAAATATCTAAATTATATTTAAAATATCAACGCGAACAAGTTTTATTAAATACCACTTAGCTGGCATGAGGTATTAGATGGAGAGTTAAGTAATATGGCAGTCGTCATTACAGGGCCCTTTCTCTTGAGTGCCGAATGACAAGAAGGCACCCAAATGCCTGCATGAACGGAGAAGAGACAAACTGCTTCGCAGGATTCAAGAGATCTGCACCCACCACTTAACACCGCTCCATCCTCAAAACAAAGAAGTTTCTGGTATTGGACCGAAACTCGATCAGTATGCTCCTCAGAGTGATCACAGGACACTGCCTTATCGGAACAATTGTCCGGAAATGTCTAACAATCTCTGCCGGAGCGGGACGATTCAATCAATTCCAAGGATTCTTAAGAGACACTGCGGGCTTAGCGAATGCGGATATATCGTACATTCTAATATTTATAAAAAGCACGGGGGTGTTTAAGACGTCACTTGACAGGATAGGCTGACTGAATATGTTCTTCACAAATGTAGGGATTCTCAATGGGCCCTAAGGCCTCCAAGGGGAAATGGTGTTTAATCATCACAATCCCCTTTCAAAATCCAACCTTGAATGCTTACGGTTACATATCCGAAAACTACTCACCTCTCCTTGTCTTCAAGTTTTGTCTATGCATAGTCCATAGCAATAGGAAGGTTAAATCCCAATCGGTTCTTTCACAAGCCATTGGAAAGGCCGAAAAGAACATTTCCAAATTGATAATCCTTAATTCAAATATCTTCTAAGCCGTAAGCGTATGTAAGTAAATACTAAAACTACAGTTGAAATGCAAAGTGTTAGCATCCGTTAAAAAGTTTGAAAATTATAATTAATTTCGAAAAAAGTGAATGGGTAAAAGCGTGAAACTTTGGAAGCACTAACACTGTTCGAAATTATTTCCACAAATTTTATATATCATCCACATTTCAAAGATACCTTAAGTTTGATTTTAAAAGCAAACGAAAACAACTTCGTTTGTGATCTCAAAAAATATAATAAATTGGTTTTTATTAATTTAATAATTTTGGCATATCAACGTTAACAAATTACAATATTCAGTGATTTCTAGTTAATTCCAGATTCCTAAAGGAAGCCATTCACCACCCACTATAAGTCACAAGGTCGTAATATAATAAAGGACGTCGAGAGGACATCTGTCTTTGGTCGTCCTCTTCTCTGCGCAATACGAGATCATTTAAAATTCTTATAACTTTTGGATTGCGTAAACATTTGCAAATATACGGTCCACATTGATACACATACACACACACATGCACAACCACCCGCATGCATCGTCAATAAACACCACCATTGACAGCAAAAATTCAATTTAACCCAATGAACACGAAAAATCAATTTGCATGCATAACCCATATAATCAAAGTAACAGCCCGCAGGGTGACAATTTTCCAATTTGCTTTTTCTGTGGTCCTGTCATCGTCATGCATATTGAAATAATGCATGGAAAAGCACTACACACGTTCACATCCGTACACTGCACATGTCGCGCTTGGTATGGATATAACCGAGAGGCTCCGGTTCGCACATTGGAGGGCACGAATGGGTGAGTGAGATGAAAAAAAAAAAAAAGTCGTAAAATATCAGCAAACTGACTTGAACAATTGATTGTTGTTAAAGAAAATGATAGAAACTGTTTTTTGTGTTAACTCATGCGAGATTGTGATGATCTCCGAAGGGAGATCCTTGCAAGAACATGTTTTTATGATTTCATTTGGGACGACAACTGGTACAGGCAAAAAGAAATAGCAGTTCGTGAACAGACCGATAGCACGTGGTAAAGTACAGCCTCGCGGTCCGGACACCTCTATGTTGTGTCTACAGTCCGGATAGAGCATTAAAATGCGCTCATATTTGAAATGTGTTCTAGGTACATACTTATATTACCTACGTCCATATGTATGTCCATACAATTATGGGAACTACGCTCGCTTGTCCATCGACCATCAGGGGTAACACAAACAGAACATTTGACAGGGTTTACGTACAATTGTAAGTATGTTGTAAAATAACCTAATTTTCTAAATGTTAAGCACACCAAGGTTCTACCATAGAATGGGAACGAGTTCGATCAAACTTTGACGTTGTAGTTAGTTCGATCAAACTGGGACGTTGTAGTTAGTCCCAGTTTGATCGAACTCGTTCGATTCCTGCATGGTTTTCTTCAAATTTTGTTGGATTCAGTGGCGATTCCTCTCAGATGGCTAGTTTAGCGGCGCTAAACCAAGAATTTCAATGAATAAATTCTGTGAAATATATATCGTACGCAAAATGCAATGAATGACTAGGCAGGCAGTGCCATAGATAACAAATCTACATACTTGCATACAATACTTACAACCATGATTACAAACATACACCAAGCTCGCCATGAAGAGAATGTGCTCCTTTACTCACGTGTGTATTTTCACTCTCATAGGCTCATCCACAGCAAAAAAAACTCCCATACAATATGTTTCCCCTGTAACAAACTTTACCGCAAAAATTTAAGCTACTAAATCCCCATACACTCTCTATATTTATGTTTGACTATATATACAGGCAAAGCCCATCCAAATATACCGAAGAGTTAGCGCAAAAAATAGGATACACCACGGCAAAGGTCGCAGGAAACTTAAAATTGAGGTGGAAGTAGTTTTGCTTGTGTGTTGCTTGATACATATATCTATGCAGAGGACTAAACTTACACTCTTGAGTTAAACTTCTGGGCATTAGCGCGCGTGTTTTTACTGAAGAGAACAAACTTCCGCGTTTGATTCTCTTATTTCTTTTGGCAACTATAAAAGAGAGCGTTCAATTGATACAATATAATTCACATAATTTTGTTCGTTGCTTGGTATGCAATGTATTTTTGTAGCTAATCAAAATCTTAGATCAGGAATCGTCAGTGGTTGGATCAATAAGTTACTTGCTGCTTTTGCATATTTCTTTTTGCTGCTGGTGCCAACATATGTCTATACACATGTATACACCGGACACTGTTTTACCATTTATGTTATCGGGATCGCACGTAAACACTCCAACATTATACAATTTGTTGAGTGTGGGCTAACCTTTCATGATGGAGTAGAATTATCTATGTGTGCTGCAGCAAAACTGAAGGCAAATATTTCGATTGGTACACAGCGTTGGGAGGGATATCGGGAGATACTTCGGAAGTCCGTATACCTTTTGCGCAAGTGTGTGCCCTCATCCATAACTGGGTTTGTGTGTGCATCCATATATAGATTGGGTATGAGAAGGAAAGAAAAGACCAAAAATGTTGATTGTGTTTTTTTATCGTTTGGTGACCCAATCAGTCGTTAGTACATGACAGTTTGCAAGCCCGATTCAGACTTCAAACAAAATATATGGTTGCAGTATGAAGAAAATGTGTGTACAATGAAGTTATTACAACACACTGGAGGACAGTGGACATCTATGACTAGAAATAGTTGATGCAACAACCATTTGTCGGGCATTTTTTAAGACCTTTGGTTCTACTCAACAGTTTGCAAAATAAAAATTGCATTCTGCAAATGACTGCAAATGGTTGCATACTGCAAAAATTGAAAAGGTAATGGTGTATAAGTACCATCTTATTCGGTTGAGTAGAACGCTGCATAAGCGTACGACAGAAATGGGCTGCACGCAATTATACGGACACTGCTGAAACCTTGTGTGTCCAGACTAGAGGCCGGACTGTACTGTAGTTGGGTTCAGGACAACTCAATGTCGCTTGGAGTGTCTCTGGCCAGACAATATTCTTAGAGGACTGTGGAGTAGATCGATCTGTGATTGGTGGACCAGAAACAACCCGTTGTGATTGGTAGGAGTGTGCAGAAAACTGTGCTGACAGAGCATTTATAGATGACAAGGTAGCTCATACTGCAATGGCATCTATAGTCTTCGCTCGACTGTCTGAACCTGACACACATCTGAAGGGGCAATGTAACCGGAACATCCACGTGCTGTGTAAGACAATCTTCGACGTTCGGATAAAACCACTGCAGTGGTCACAAATCAAAACTCGTAGGACAATTTTGTGAAAGTGGCAACATTCGCCGCCCAGAAATTATGACGCTCCTTATATCTAGAACTCCGCTGTCGAGGCATGAAATTTACGCAAAATCCGATTCCACATCTTTCACTCAAGCCAGAGAAAGGTGTGAAACCAGCAGAACTTTTTTTCAAATTCCCTGCGGAATAATTTGTGGTCGTCGCTGTCGTTTCCACTCAACGGATTCGCGCAATCCGATTAAATTTCACCAGCAAAAAAAATGCAACCCCTTGTTGAACGAAAACCTCTCACGCTTGCCATTCAAATACGCGCAGCACTGACTGGACAATTCATCACTCGAGAACACTTAAGTCAAGCAATCTATTCAAGTCCAGTCATCAGTAATGTGTATCTGAGCTCGTTATCTGCAAAAAAAAAAACAGAACAGAAAACAAAACTCCGAACTGCATAGTCAACACATTTCCGCCCACCTAACTAATTGTTGCGCAAATTACCACCAAAAAGTTGTCTGCAACAGCTGCAATTAAACGAGTATCTAGTAGATTTCATTTCGGTTTCAGTACTCGCAAGTCGTTAATTCCGAACTTGTCCCGAATTAACAATTTACAAATCAACAGGAGCCGCCACCAACCATGAAGTTGGTGCTTCTGACTACGAACAAAAACAAAAAAACAAAAACAAAAAAAAAACATCAGCACGTCACACCTCTTGTATTTACTGACAGTGTTGCAAAGGGTAGCATTTTGAAAAGGTGCTGAATGGACTGTTTGCGATTTCGAGAGATGAAAGACTGCGGGTTGCGGTTGAAGTTTTTAGCTTACTTTTCGACAAGTACTTAGTCATGAATGTACGTTGTCAGACTGTGCTTTAATCTTTAAACACGTTTCTTATCCAATTTAAAACAAAATAGAACCATTAGAGACACCACGGCCGAAAGAATGCAATTTTTTTCCTCGTACTGGCGAATTCTCCGTTCAAGACAAAACAGCCAAAACAAAAAAAAGAAGTCATTAAGCTTTGACGGGAAAGCAGAGTGTGTTGTGGAACAGCCTCAAAACGGGCCCGTATATCTAATACCTGTCAATGGAATGAGATTATGAGTACTATTCATTTAAAATATCACCATTAAATGGTTGTGATCGATCCGGCATTAAGCTGCGAGATTCTGTCAGACTACCAACGATCCAATTTGAATAATAGTATTTGTTGTTTAGACTTTTTTTTTTAATTTAGAATGACGGAAACGTGCAGAGTGCATAGGCCATTGGCGCTACCTCAAGGAAAGGTCAGTATTCATCAGCCTTGTCGAAGATATGGACATTTTGATCGGATTGGCTAAAATATCCCGACCAACAAGTAGCTGACCACTTAAGCTTTCATAGTAACCAGTCGAAAGACTATGGAAAGCGCAAGCTCCCAGCTTGCTTCCCATAGTATTCCCCTAAACTACCCGAGACTAATGCTCGACAACCGCTTGAACTTTAACACCCACGTCAAGTACTGCCGCAAAAACGCGTCACGAATGCAGGCAGTGCTTACCATCGGAGGACGAGGATACGCAAGACGTTCCTAGTCAGTCGTATGACAGCGACAGCTGACAAGTGACGTAGAAGGAACTAAGAAGGCTCGAAAGAATAAGACGAGTCGAATGGAAAACAGAGCGTGATCTGCTAACAAGTTTCGCGGAGAGAATGACAGCAAAGGTCTGGACGTATATTAGTTTGTTGTCGCATTCCTGGTATCGAATACTTTGGACCTGGAGCACAGTCTAGTACTACGATAGTTAAATTGTTCCCAAGTGTAATTAGTCTTGTCTTCCTATTCCTATAAGTCTGCAAAATTTCTGCCTTCCTCCAAGTAGTGGTTTGAATACACTCGAGTTTTGGCATGTCTATCATAAGAGGCAATCGATTGTGGCATCATCTCTCCGACGAATGAAGCCACATTCGCTTTTTCGCAACACACCCAATCTTGCAAATACAAATAAAACCAATCCACTCTTTACCTTAAAATCTCTTCAAAGAGGTGTTCAGATTGCCATTCAAATGGAGGTTGCTTTCACAGTTATCGAAAACAGCACCCATCACACACATCGCCTCACTAATGTAGCACCAATGAATCACGGCAACACTCATCGTTATCCACTCTGGAATACCTAATTCGTGTATACCATTTTCATGGCAGCATTTTATGTCTCTAAACAAAAAAACGCTATTTGAGAGGTGGCACTGCGTGTAGAGCATTAAATGAAAATAAAATGACCAAGGCCATTACCCAGGCAATCGACCATTGTTTGTGGGTCTATGGCGAAAAACTAACCCAAACAGATGGTGGTCCCTGCAACTGCTACACTACTTCACAACTCCCCGGCTACTTAATTAGCAAAAGTGATTAATGCGAGTTGAATCAACCTCCTTGCTAGAGATTAATGGATTTGTAGTTCAAGAGCGAAGACTTTTTTAAGGGTTTATTTTTTAGTTTCTAGCCCGTTCTTGCTAAGGAACTTTTTGGGAATGGAGAAAAATGAGCTTGGCTGGAGTGCATATATAATTTATGGGAACATTTAAGTTAGATAGGGAGGTTGTGAAGTAAGCCTAGGTGGAATCAGTTGCAAAAAACTTGCGGCATATCAGACTCAGTTGGAAACTATTGTGAGTGGCTTGAGAGCATTTTCCCAAACCTCCCCATTTCTGTCTGGTTGAGTTCGATATTAACTAACAGAGGTCCTTTTCAACAGCATCATAGACATAATAGAGGTTACAGGGAGAAAGATCTTTCGAGCCGGCTGCGCTTAAAGGTCAACAGCTTTTGTTAGCCCAACCACACTGGGTCTAACGCCGCCTAACGACGAACTAGACGCACGTTGCTGGACAGTGAATGGCAACAGGAGTTCGAGTTCATTTTCATCCCTTCTCAAAAGTGGCGTGGACTCTATCCTCGAAAAATGTGACAGGCGAGGTTTGTATGTTAAGGGAGGTGCACTTCGATCTTACTGATATCTTAGGCCCCCACATGGATCCACAAGTATTGAGAAGTAGGTGAGGGACCAACTAGGACTTAAATGGAACTGAAGCAGATTTCCATTGAGTGCCTCAGAAAAATCGTTTAATTCATTGACGAAGTGAGCACCTGAAAGTTTATATCAGCAAGAGTTCAGAGTCTAGCAGAAGCAAAAGGAAGAGTTTTATCCTTTCTGTTGGAGTTGGGCTAAGTTGTGATTTAGTATTCACGCGATTGCCATTTTTAAACACAGTTTTTATTGTCCCCTATCCAAAAATTCACACCAAATATCACACCTGTAATTCAATCATTCTGAATCGTACGATTTACATAGTCGTAGTGTATAGTATATGAAATCTCAATACATCCCCTACTCCGACCAATCATTTTTCGTTGTTTACTGCCCCACGACGTTCATATTTACAGCCATACCTCTATCGCATGTACGAAGTTCAAGCTTTTACCACTAATATCGCATACAGACGGTGGCGACCGGGTTGCCACTGATTATTGATAGTACAATTTATAATGGATAAAAGAGTGAATTCACATTAAAAAAAAGGAAGTGCAACCCTCGACGTAGCATACTTAAGGCTTCTATACACACACACACACACACAGACCATTTCAATCGCATCTGCCACACTTCGTAACATTGAACATGAAATCGGTGGTGTGAATCAAAGTGCGAATGGGGTTGTGCAAAGTAGTAGCTTGGGCGTGTGTATGATTTCAAGCCGCATTGGTGGTTGTGCAAAGCAGCAGCCAATAGGTGTGATTTGTGCGCGATTGTGAAAAAATATCAGTTATGAAAAATTATCATCACTGTTCGGAAAGTATTCACTGTTTAAATCAGAGTCGATCAGACTGTGACTGTGGTTTTTCAATCACTGTGGCAAAGTGGCCGTTAGTGATATTTCTCTCAACTCGAATTTCTATCTTCTCCCTATACATGCAGCCTATGCAGATGTCACTCGGGTGATGCCTATTCTTCTTATCTCCCAAAGGCGTTGTGCTTTACATTTTAGTAAGCATTTTTGTAAGCAAATTCTGACTTTCACCAAAAATACTTATACCTACCCACCTTCGGATGTTTCTCTTGGCATCTGCAAGTCCTTTTTATAATGATGCTTGTCATGTGTTGATGCTCCTTATTACGCAAATGTTTGCCCTTTCCAATGGAATTGTTTCCATGTATTCACCTTCCATTTACCATGGTAGGATAAGTAGGAGTTAAAGGGTTGTGCAGTTAAAATAAAATCGAATCACTTCTGAAATAGGCCGTACAGGAAGATTCAAAATCACGTACAACAATCGAAATCTTCAAGAACTGTGGGCGAAAATTGGTGAGCGGAGACAATCGCTTGGAAGAGTTTTTTGAAGGGGCTGAAGGTGGCGTGTCGGGGAACATTAGATATCGACTATTGACAGATTCTGCTATACTGAGGTACTTGTCTGTTTTCAGCTCTAAATTGAGGAATAACGACGGGTTGGCTTTTTTTTTTGCCAAGACATCGTCAGACCATATCGTTCCCCGATGACCTGTCTGTTGCAAACAAACATACAAATTCGTATGCTCCATCGCTTCAAGTTCAATGTGAAGAGATTATGCGGTTCCACTTCTCACCTTCAGATGGTCTACACTCAGAATTAAGTCGGCGGCGTAGGTACATGCAATGATGTCAGTCTACTTAATCACGTCCAACGTTCCATGGCAATCTAAGCTGCAGTGATAATTGTTTTATAGTAGAGAAGGAGTATAAATTTAGACACCTAGGGTTAACAACTGATCTCATGAAGTCCTGGGAACTACGTCCCCAAGAAAGTATCTTCGCAGAGTGAAATGTTAACTTTATTTAAAAATAAATTAATAAAATGTCCTTTTTCATTCGAAACTTCAGTATGGAAATGTCTTTTGGAAAGTTGTGTACATGCTCTTACCACAATCCTTGTTGAACTTGGGGCTCAACTAACTTCATGACCACTGACCATATCCAATGTGGGTCAAGTTTAAGTTGTACTCCCATTTCGAAGGTTCCAATAAAAACCCACTCGAAAAGGACACAGTTAACATTTACGTCAAAGTACACATCACACAACGAACTTGACCACGGCAAGCTTTTGAACCCCGAATGACGTTTAAGTGTTTTAATCACGACAAGCAATTCCGCTAAAGGATACTTACAGCGAAATGGTGCTAGTTTTACACGCGTTTTTCGGTTTCAAGTACACTTTTATTTTCAGATAGAGCACGCATGTCATAAACGTTGACTTTGTTTAATTGAATTGCTGGCGTGTTCATGTCTCCATCGTGGCCGTTAAATCCCCAAAATTGTCCTTTATCGTGTTAGGTATTTAAGGACAAATTGTAGTGAATAGCTTGTTGGAAGTCAATTGAAAATTGTGGCAATTTGAAGTCGATTAACATTTGATGGTAAATTTTTCGACTTGAGTGGTGATGTGGTGCCTTATGAGATCAGGATACTGTGGGGGATGATTTGAGAGAGCAGAGAGAATATACATACACAAGATACACAGAAGAAAAAAGTAGATGATTTTATGAATAAAAAGAAACCATCACATATTTTTATTAAATAAAATATTTACATTTATTTTGAAACGTTTCTTTCTGTTACCAAATCAACGCATTTCAAGTCCAGTTCATATGGCATTCACCATCGCGTACATAATGAATTTATTCTCTATCTGTGGCTTAGGTAGTTTAGATTCTTGCATATCATGGGTTTTTTTGTTTTTCATATTTATTTCTTTTGTATTGTTTTTTTCTTTCCATCAAAAGTATTTTTGTTTATTTTACACTGTAATTCTCGTAAATATTTATAATTGAACTATCATTTTGTGTTGTTGTTGGTTTTTTTTTTCTTATTTTGTTTGCTTACTTTTTTCTTGTATAATCCTTTTCTGTAAATTCTTACTCTTAGGGGTAAAATAGAAAAAGAACCTATTCATATATATATATATAAGTATATATAAACTTTTATTGTATATTTATATATATTTTTTATATTTAAATTCTTTAATTTACCATTAAAAATTATTTTCTGTAACGAATTATTTTGTTTTTTTTTATTTTTTTTTACATTTACAGTGAAGGTATATTTGAGTGTTATTACTAAACCTTATATAATCATCTTCAGTTTTGTTTTCCAAATAAACGAAATATTTGTCTAGTATGTTTTTTGTTTAACACTTCCTTATTGATTTAACAAATTATACATTTTATGAATGAAAAATCATCATCTTCTGCAGGCATAGTTATGTTATCTGTTAAAGTTGAATTTTCTCATCTTCATCCACTCTCTTGAATAGGTACTTAAAGTGTAACGTAAGTAATTCTGTTTGAAGGATGATCGTTGAAGTGGAAGGCATGCGAGAGTGTTGGTTTTCTTGAGGGAAGGGAGTATCTTTCAGATGCAATTCAGACTTCGACTCTGCTCCTTCGATTCCACCAATCAGCCTTCAGACATAATAAATATTCATCCTTTATCTGTTCCTAGTCAATGTTATTTATTTACAAAATGAGACGTAATTATTTTTGAATGTGTTATCCTACTACTTTACAAGTTCTTATGATTTTCTGAATGAAATCATGGTTTTTGTTTTTCTCTAGCTTAGTGAAATCGAAATAGTTTTTGAAATGACAATGTATATTTATGTCTATGTACGAATAGTAAAGCAGGAGTTAATTGGTATTCATTACTTGTAACAAAAGTCGATATAAAAATAAATGTATTTTTGTTTAATGTTTTATTTTAATTATTATAAATTCTTTTCTTTTTAAATAATTTTTGTAATTTATTTTTATTTGTCTTAATGTTAAGTTGTTATTTATGTTAGTATACATTGGTTTTGAAATTGTTAAAATGCAATAAAAATGAAATGGAAGGCTGGGGGGCGAAATTTGAGCGTTTTCGCGAAGGGTACATTTTACTTCGTATTGGCTTCATTCCCGGAATTGTTCAAGGAGAATTAAATCTTTGATTCTTGCACGGAATATAAGGGTTTACTGTACCCCCTCCCTCTGCATGCAGAAGACAAGGGAGCTACATGCAGTCCGAGTGTGTACCGAATGCTGGGTACATGATGAAGCTGAAGATGAGCACATTAGTTAAGACACAAGTGAAGTGCCAATTGAAGAAGTATAGGCTTAGAAGGTTAAGAGTCCTGTTTGAAGGTTGTTTAGGACAAATATTGAACCTTCCCACCTTTTTTACGAATTTCTTGATTTTTTGCAACAACCAGTAAGAGGCATTTTTGAAGCCCGACTAGGCTTTGTTGGTTAGGAAATTTGTTGAGCCTTCCCACTTTCCTTTGGGACTTTTTGAGTTTGAAAAAAGTAAAAGCTGCGGACAAGGGGGATAGACTCTGAACGTTGTCTGAAGTCGATGAGTTAAAGAAATGTAGATGGGGATAGCGATGATCTTGATGAAGGCGAGAAGGTTCAACCACATATGGTACAGACTGATCGTAGACACAAGTGATGTATGTAAATGTTGGCTGAAGTAGGACACAAAGGCAAAATGGGTAGGGTTGCCATAGCTGTCTAAGGTAGCCTAGGAAAACATAGTATAAGAATTACTGAAGAGGACATCATTTGCCTTAAAAAAGAGGAAATGGAAACAGAAATTAGGTACATTAACTCAAGCAAAAAACAAGTTTGACGTTTAGAGTGTGCAAATGGGACTGAAAATAAGATAAGTAAGTACAAAGAGCAATGGTTATTTTTTTATTTTCAAAATTTCAGTTACTTGTTAGGGGAAAACGAGGAGAGTTTCTTACGACTTTGTAGGACATTCCGCGACTGGGTTAAAAAGAGGACATGCCCTCCAAAGAGAGGACTCATTGCAACCTTAAATATGAGGCATGCCAACGACAATAAATAAATATGGAGCATGAAAACACAGCTAAAGGAAAGTGTCCTTTGCCAAGATGTCGAACAAATTTCGTCGGAATCCTGGACGCAATGTTAATAAAATGGTATAACATGCTATGTACCACTATAATATATCGAGAGTATTCGAGTTGTCCATGCATCAGAACAATCACGATTGAAGGACTCCGAAAAAGTTCTTTTCCGACTATCAGTGATGATGATGCCTCTGAACGAAGAGATAGTCTTCATCACGACTGCTGCATGCAAGTTTGTGCAAAAAGTTCCTGAGACTGGGATCCTAGCGGACAACACTCATGGTACCCGTCGTCGTACGGTGCAGATGAGATTGTGGCTGCTGTATCGTCAGTGAACCTCATCAAAAATGAGGCTTGGAACAACGTTTCGGTCAACAGTGGGTGTTACAGAGCCATGCTAACATAGGTTTTTTCACTGAAATTTAAGACTTGGATTTGGACGACCTCTGGTTCATGCGCGCTATGTCACACAGAACCAAATTACCCAATCGTGCTGACAGTCATCCTTGCGATGCCAATTAACCCCTTTGGAGCTACGATATGAGCCCTTTCGACTTTGTTTTCTAGTTAACCGTGAAAGATCGATGTTATGCCAGCAATCCAAAAACGATTGAAGCACTTAAGGCCGTTATCATCCAAGCCATCCGTGAGCTACAGCCCGTAACCATAAACCAGGTCTTGGACATTTTGGGAGACAGTGAAAAGTGAACACTTGAACGACAATGTATTTCATAATTAACGGGAAGGTTTGTTCTTGCGAATCATGATACAGAGAAACTATTTAATGTTGTTAATTTTAATGTATTTTTAAAAAGAATATAGTTGTTTTTTGGCCCACACAGTACATACTTATATGGTACAATCAAAGGAAAGACCATGCGGTATACTTGCTCGTCTTCAGCCATCTGATGCACTTACCATCACGTCCTATCTTGTGCTGTGGCACCGTACGGGCTTAAATATTCCCTTGGAGAAAAACTGAAGGATGCAGAAGTACCCCCTTCCCGACCGCTTTTCATAAAAAAAGGAGAAAACTCTCAGAAGAGGACCAACAAAACAGAATTAAGTCCCCCCCCCCCCACCAAACTTATTTACAGCTTATTTTCTTTCCACCCCAACGCATTCACAACTTCACATAACCTAACATCTAGCACACACTGCAAGTCCTCCCATCGTTAAGTAGATTATTAAAAAATAAAGAAAAATAAAATCAAAGCACTGACAAACAAAAATAAGAGAATTAGTTACAAAAAAAGTTTTTTTTTTTTTCATTTTCTACCCTAGTTCCCAATGCTCTTAGATGCTAAAATATTTCTTCAAGTCTTGAATGTTCATTCCTTGTGAGGAACAAAAAAAAAAACAAAAAAGAAACACAAAAATTCAGAAAAAAAGTACATTTTGTTACCCTTCCTCTCTCATTTGTTGTCATTATTATCATTGTTTGTTCATTTTTTCCATCTGCATTTTATTTTTTTCTTCCGCTTAAGTCCTTGCTCCGTTCAACAATCTGCGGGGCTTGAAGAAATTTCATCTATCGATGCTGTGCAGGGAGCCCATTAAGTTAAGCATTGTCGTTAGGAGCCACGCCAGGGACCCTCTTCGATGGCATAAGAATTCAACCATTGCGCTCAATCGGAAGATGCGATTGAGCAGAGGGTGACTATTGGCTTTGCTGCTGCTGGTGGCACCACCGGCTGCAACACTTATACTGCTACTGCTGCTGCTTACTCCACTGTTGCTGATGGCCTCGCCGTCGCCGATGCTCCGGTTGGCGTGTTGCATGGCAGCGGGTTTTTCCCCTGAAAGGATACGAAAAAAAGAAGGAAATAATCAGTTGGGTTATTCTTGTTGCAGTTTACAAGGCGACGAGGGCGAGGAGTCATGATATTGTTTCAAGGGAAATATTTGCTTTGAATTTGCAGAGCAGGTACTTAAGTACTAAGGTCCTCTGTGATTACTCTGGGATTCGTTAAATTGGTGGCCAAAGGGTAGACGTAACACACAATCAGGTCTCATTTGAGTTAATGTTAGCAGTGTTTGAATTGTACACAACTTCTTGGGTAAAGACAATTTAGATGGTGGGTGGGAGGTTTGTAAGGGGAATGGATATCTGCGCATTACTTGCACATCTTTCTGGTGGCACCAGAGAAGTTACTGCAGTACTGTATTACACAGCTAAGCAAAATCCAAAGATTGTTGTCCTAGAACACCGCTGGCGGCAGCACTCGAGTTCCTAATCCTCCTCGCCCCTCTCAATCTATTCTGCTGCAACAGTGCTGTATCATTGGGGCAGAGATTCAAAAAGGCGTGATATCGGAGGAAAATATAATACGGTCACGATACCATACCAAAATTGAGACAGCAGGACAGAATATAAGACAAACACACTTCTTCCCACCAACTCGAATCCCGGAGAAGATCTTACATTAGTGTAGTAACAAATGCTGATAGCTGGATGGGAGATCGTCATATGCACTGACTGCTCAGCTTAAAACCTAAAGAAATTCCTGGCATTAAGAGATGACTACAGTGTATATCCTTAGTGAACTGGGTCAACTTATACTGTGTATCGGATGGATCTCGGGCAATCCTCCGCTTGGTGCCATAAGTAAACAATTAGAAGGCGAACCTGAGGATAGAGCCAGAACTCGTGACTTGGTCCATCTATTAGAGCAACAGCGAGGGATCTATGGACGATCCGAAAAGAGAGCATCCTCATTGATTGGCTTTAGTCGCGAGGACGCAGGCTAATAGGAGGCTACAGTGCCATATGTCCACACCGACGGAAGCTGCAGTGATGAGGAAGAACAAAACCTATCAAAAATCTGCGAATGCCCAGACCTAGCACAGGAAATGAGGTTGTTCCTGAGAAATTTGCTAGGAAAGCACTTAGAGCTAGCGCACTTAAGGGTTGTTGAAACCATTTCCAAGTAAGGGCAAATTGGACTCTTCAGAACGGACACCCCTCAAAACGGACAATCTCGATGGTGGCACTGCTGTCAGCTATAGAGAAGTTTCACTGTACTAATATTGGGCCTCCTAATATGCGTCATAGCAATCAACGTCAATGTATTATAAAGAAGTCTGACGCCTGACGCTTTCAAGATATTGATTCTTAAAAGTGAAATGCATTCCGTACACCTCTCCAACAGCTTTGCATTTGGAGCAGAGAATGGTTTCTATTGTACCATTTACTTCTGCATTGCTGTTGACGCAAGGTATCCTAATACGACCAATCACTGTATTCACGTGGACCTTATCGGTTTTATGAAATCTAGAGGATGGCTTAACGGTTTTTCTCCAAGGCAAGGCACACAGGGCCACTCCAAAAAAACTCCAAGCTGGCATTATGTTTGTGGGTCATCGATATTTTTCTGCCTCTTATTTCCCGCAAATTGAGAATGAATGCCTTTACAACCTTTGTTCTATCACAAGCACCTCCCTTTTTTGAACGAAAAAATACCCTCATTTCCTGGTCTATTTAAACCCCAAGTTTTAAACCGATTTTCAGATTACCCAATTGCCTGTGTAGAACCCCACGAAATCCGCACAATTTATGAACTTAATTTCGAATGAAAACAACTCAATTAATCTTATCTCTGACTATCACACGACTTAATTTCAAATAATTATCCTTGTCGTCCTGTTGATCCTTTTCGATTTTCCAAAGCATCTGCCTCACAGATTTCACAATTCCCACGACCGTCGCAAGCCCCCCTGACGCGCCACCTCCACCACCCTCTCACATCTGTGCGACTTTAAGTTATGCGATTTCGATTTTTAATCTTGCCTCGAATCTTTTAATCGCAGTCTAGATTTATAGAGACGATAAAAACCATTGAAATGTGAAAATCCTTGCCGCTCAGTTCACCGGAAATAAATAAATTATGTAATACACGGGACACCCCAACTCGTGTCGTTCGTATCTCATCTGAGCGTTCCTCGGTGCGGACCCATTGGGGCGTTGTCCTTTGATTACGAAAACAGATTTGACAAGCATTTTGAAATGCCTTTACCTTTCTTGCCTCCCCAACCGGGAGGTGGATGCCTTTCACGTGCGTGGGGGTTGTTTCTCTTTTCCCAGTGTCACCATAAGCCTAGCCCTTTCAGGGCAATTACTTGCGAGTATTTCGGAATATATTTTCCCACTTTCTTTGAACTGCAGGAAAAAATATGCCCATTAGAGCGCACACAACGGCGCGGCGGAGAAAGGACGACAGAGCCTTGACTCGAGGTCGAGAAAAAACGGAAAGTAAACTCCATTGAGGAGGAAGAAGAAATATATGCCCATACATTGATCCTTCGCCACAGGGTTTGTGTGGACTCAAAAATAGTCATCTTCGACTCTAAATGGTGCAAGAATTTTCGGTCACCCACATTCGTGTCACATAAAAAAATGGGAGTTCACATGACTCAACAGGACAGCACCCGGAACCAGGGAGAAGCTCGAATGCAGGATGAACGTACAAAAAAAAATGACTTCGACTTGGAGGATTACGTTAAGACCTACCGGGCACGTTTTACGCCTTCATTTCGACCTTTTGCCAATCGATGCGGATTAGAATTTTTATGAGAACACATAAAACATAAGACAAAGCAAATTTAATTCGTTACATGGACTTTTCAAAGCGTATCCTTTCGAGTCGGCGACCGTAAAGTGGTGGACCCTTGACTGGGTGGGATGATGATTTTCAAGATAAATAGTTTTTTTTGTTCAGTTTCTCCAGTTTTGGTAGGGGTTTTAAGCTGTCTTTTGTTGATTATTGGACTTAAGATGATGGTGGAAGGGTCTTTGGAAGCAGTGTCCTATTTTTGTCATTCTCTTCAGTTCCACCTGGGCAAGGAGGATAGAGAGTGAAACGAGACAACTGGACAATTTATGGAGAAACCAAAAATAATTTCATTCACAGCCACCTCCTAGCCATGAAGAAGATAAATGAATAGTGAGCAGGACTTACCTCTTAACACATGAACTGTTATACTGGCGGGCCTTGCATTCGATGGAGCACACGTGTAATTGCCCGCATGATGAAAATGCACTTCCTGTATTGTTAGTACGCTAGTTGATGGTGTCAGTAAATACGAAGATTGATGCTGTGACGCTAACGATGACATATGACCAATATTCCCATGACCATGGCTACTGTTACTGCTTAAACTACTACTACTACTCGTACTGCTACTACTGCTACTGCTACTACTGCTACTGCTGGTACTCGTGTGGCTGCGATCCCGATGAGTGTTGCCACCAGCACCGCTGCCACCCACCGCATCCGAACCGGGCATATTCACAGTTGTTGATGTCACCGAGAAACCATCCTGCGAATCGTAGTTCACCATTTTATTGTCATGGTACCTATTGTTGGAGAGGACAAAAAATAAATGGTTAAGACTGGCAACAGATGTGTCTCGCACAGTCGATGTCTTACCAAAATACAAACGATGGGTTTTCGGTGGCACGTTTTAATTTGCATTCCAAACGTAGCGCCGAACCCTCATCTATGTGTAGATCTGGTGCTCCAGTGATTTCAGCAACGGCCTCTGTAATTGAACAAAACACAGAATTCCTCGATAAGATGGAGAGTTACAAGACAATGCAAAATATGTGACGTTTTCTTCTTTCCGTTTAACTCTGCACTCACACACCCACTCTTCCATCCCCATGGATGCGGGGGAGACACTAATTTAAATTACAAATACGAGTGCTGGACGGGCTGAAGGAGCATTTCTGGGAAACCGTTTTTAGATTGAAATTTTTCACACCCCCGGAAATTGAGGTTGCAAGTTATGCGCAGGGGTTGAGTGCGATGAGGAATGTGCTCGTGTAGATGGCGAAGCGACAGGGATTCGTAATGTGCGACATTTGCTTTACAGAAATTCATTTGTAGATTTGTATGTGCCCTAAATTAGACGGGGGAAGTTGCCTCTGATGTGCTTAAAGCCGAGGGAGCAACAGGGGGCTACTGTGCTGGGAGAAAAGCAAATGTATGCTTTTGTGCTTTAAAAAGCAGCTGGCAGTCGGGGGGAATTGTAATACTCGTATATCTTGAAGAGCGAGTTGGTGGGATGGCAATGTATTTCGATTATAATGTTGGAGAGGGGTTGCTTCTTCTGGTGATAAGCATTGTGCGACTCAGAAAGAGCACATAGGGTAGGCTGATGGTGTGTCCTTGTGCTGAAGGAACACATGACACATGGTGCGGGCTTACTTTCCAAGGCTTCTCCAGGATGAAGAGGGCGCCACACATCGTCGAGACCAAAAGTCAAAAATCATCAGCCTTACAGGACAGCTGCACGGATAAACATTAAAGTAGAACCGGCCTACTGATGATCTGGCCAAGTGCATACTTGGATTAACGTGATCTCCTGCCTTAATGCTTACATCACGAGTACCAGTCAACCATGCGCTGCATGCGACCCTCTGGAACATACCAGAGACGCAGAACCAACGCCTCGAGGTTTACTTTCGGTACCCATTGAATTTTTAGTGGTTTCCTTGGCAAAGTGCGAGGCCCACCTAAAGCCTCGTCTATCTCCTTGGGTCTCAGCACCTACTTGCAACTGCAAGTTGATATCATTCAAATCTAAACCGCACTCAGTGTTGGGTACCTGCTTCTTCGAATGGAATGGGCTTTTTTCTAGACAGGAATTCTCTTTGAGCATTGTCAGTGACTCGAAAGAGGTGGAGCCGTGAATTATCAAATGTGGTAAATTCGGGTAACGAACCAGGCACCCTCTGCGTAGGAGTCGACGCACTTACCCACTACGCCACGGCGACCACTGAGCAGAAGCTATAGTGGGTCTTAACTATCTTTAGGCAAACTAAACTTGAAAAAATCAGAGTGCGAATCGGACACCTTCATCACCCTGATTTAGAGCCCTCACTGAAGAGTCCTGTCGACAAGCCAATCAATTAAAAGCCCTCCCAATCGCATCAATTATCCAAGCCAACAATAAAAATCCCTTGCGTAAGTTCAGATTATAATCGCATCTAAAGCATTTTCGTGTCAGTGGGTACACACAAAAAAATCGCTGAATTCCGCCTCATCAAGTGCTCAGTAAATTTTATTTAACTATCGCTTCTGTTTTGCACCATTCCCTATCGGCCATTAACACTCAGGGACTCAGTCGCTCCTCTAGTGCTTCCCCTCCATTAAACGCTCAAAATGCACCACCTCCAAAAAGAGCACAAAATTCAAGTCTCCACTAGCATTTGCCATTCAGCACGATGGTCATTACTTTGGTGGTGACCATCTACCACCCACTTCATCCCCAACAGCCCGTCAAATCGCACACAGAACGGGGCACAAGTGCAAATGGAAACCGAACCGCAGCGGATATGCAAAATCCAATTGTCATCGATACTTACCCACAACTTTCAGTTCGATGAATATCGATTGTGTTGGATATATAGATAATTGGCACTCGTAGAATCCCCGGTCCTCCTCACGGACCGATTTGATGCGTAACGACCAGTGACCCATGTGACGTGTGTGCTCGACTAAAAAACGTTTATCACTGCTGTGGGTCGACAGGCCAACGGTGAGCAATTGAAAATCCTTTCGTCGTATCCAGGATACCTGTGAACGAGGGACAAGCGATTTAATTTATGGTGTTAAAGAGTCGTATTTTTTTCAGGGAAGACATCAAGTATCATGCTAAAATGTGGTTTATTTGCAAATAAATCCTGACAAGGACCTCGGGATGGGACTTAGGGTTGGATGGGAATTAAATGAAATCAAGGCAGAGCTCATGCGTGTGGCAAGGTGTACTTACGGTTGCTGGTGAGTTTAATTTGACCACACAGGGTAGGATTGCTAGGCCGCCCTTTTGTGCTATCACTCGTGTGTTGTTTTTCGTCGTAAAGTGTGACTGCGTTGAGGTGCTGAAGTGGTTCTGTATGCTCGCCGATGACATTTTACCCATGTCTGAAAGAGAAAGAGAAAATTTACATTTAAAGCTGGTTTGAAGAGCGTGGTGATATCCTGAAAAGAGGTAAATGAGTTTTGTCTTTTGACTGCCAATCGCCGATATGGGGATTAGAGATTACAACTGAGAAGAATAAAATTGTGACAATGATCTCTAACTGATGAGGACGAATGTATAGTCAATAGAATGGAAGTATTTCATAGATGGGACAACAACTGTTTGATTAATCGCTTAGAACTTGGGTCGCCGTGGCGTAGTGGGTAAGTGCGTCGACTCCTACGCAGAGGGTGCTTGGTTCTATACTCGAATTTACCACCTTTGATAATTCACGGCTCCACCTCTTTCGAGTCACTGACAATGCTCAAAGAGTATTCCTGTCTATATAGAAGAGCTTCTTAACTTCGCCGTTCAGAGTCGGCATTAAACTGTAGGTCCCTTCCACTCGTGAAAGAACAATAGCACGCACAACACAAGTGGTTGCTGAGAAGCTAGGCCCAGGTCCACCTCGTACTGTCGCGCCACCCATATTATATTATTATATAATCGCTTAGAACTTAGGTAAACTACATTTTATGTGAAAAGTCTGTTGCCGTTACCGACATAGGACATCAATCGGGTTTTCAAACTGTCTTGTACTACATACCATTTCCTAGGTAAATAGTCATTGGATTGTTAAAGGAAAATGTAGCACACCACGAGTGATGGAAGAAAATTAGGTAGCATGTCCCAAATTCCATGATGTTAAGCAACCCAATTGGTAATAACTTTCTAGATATGCTGATCGGCCGGTAGTTACAGGGTGGGCCGACTTGTGGTTCTTTTTTTGGGAGCGCCATGCTACAATTGATCTTTTTCGCACCATATTCTAAAATAGTGTTGTCAGCTAGAGAACCAGGGCTGCAATTTGACACTATTTTTTGTGGGGAACCGTGAAGGACCGATGTTATGCCAACAATCCGAAAAGGATTCAATAACTAGAGCCGAAAACAAAAGCAGTCAACTGTCAATTGTCAACTGTCTCTGCATGCTTCTTCAACTGCTAGTTCTAAAGTCCAGAGCCAAGAGAAGTGGGTCGCTCCAACTACGAACGCCTAGTTGGCTGAGTTCCTTCTCCACTTTTGTGCGTCATCGGTTTTGTAATCGTCCCCTATTGCGTTGTCCCACTAATGCGGAGTCGAAGACTCTTCGGGCTGTTTCAGTGTTGTTCATTCTTTACACCTGTCCTAGTCATACTCTCGTTGAATCCGTAGACTCTGTGTAGACATATGTTGCTACACCTGTGGCTGAATATTCCAGAGCATCGGACATTGAAACTGATTAGGTTATGCAGACAAAGCGTCAGTGAGATGTCCTTGCCAACCTGGCGTAATCGTATGCTGGTACCAGGCCACACTGGCGTCAGTGAGATGTCCTAGGAAACCAGTCGTAATCGTATGCTGGTACCAGGCCACACTGGCATCCATGAACCGAGCTGGTAGAATCTCGGACAAGTCGGGTGTTTGAAGAGCCCTACCCGGTGTCCCGAAAACGGGTACTCGGTATCTCGTAGTGGCAGAACGCCAATTCACGATGAGCGAGATAATAGGCGTCTCAAAAGACCGCATGTGTCATATCCTATTGAAATATTGGGCTTGATAAAGCTGTCTACGCGATGGGTGCGTGGACGGTGGAGTAGAGTGCGTAGGCGTTTGCTCACTTCGGACAACAGGCTAAGCCGTAAGAGCTCCGCCCTCGCCGCGACCAAATTGGTCGAATTAGGCTACGAACTGCCTAATTCACCGTATTCCTCAGATTTTCCCCTTCCGACTTATTGTTACCAAGCTTGAAAAGGTCACTCGCCGGGCATAAATTTAAGTCGAATGAGGAGCTTATCGCCGCCTCGAAGATCTAAACTACTAATCCCATCAGCCTCGTTTTTGGTCTCGAAAGATGTAGAACCGCATTCTGCATCCATGTCCCATAGCTAGCTAGACCGACGTCAGGCCAGCGTATTCGAGATATGCGTGACTTTTTTGTATTAAGTGCTTTCTGAGAACGGCTCGGGTACCACTTCTATTCGATGCAGGCTCGCGTTTTTAAAACGAAGCGTCATCGCTCTCTGTATCAATACTGAAAAGACATTAAAGTCAAATCACATTTTTCCTTCATTGTACATTCTGGGAATTTTTATGAGGTTCCAATCGACCTATACCTCGAAAGACCATTTTGGAAATGCGGCGGATTTTCAACAGTATTTGCTTCCTGGTCAACTGAACGGCTTTGGCCGTGCGCTGTCTGTCAGTGAATCTAGACGACATGTGTAACTGAACATTTGACATTCACCGAAACAAATCACAATGCAGCCACTAACTATGCAAGGAAGATTCCTAGAACTAAGTTGGACAATTTCATTAAAAGTGATGATGTGCCATTGGGAATAGCTGACTTTGTTACTGAACACAAAGGCGGCTTATGGTACACAGAAAAGTCTAAATGGATTGACCAAATGCAAATACTCTGTTAGGGAGAAACGGTGCTGGACCATCATGGAATCACTCTATCCGGCAACAACGGTCCCCGATAGAGTGGTTACATGATGCTCCGACGACTTCATACGGGCACATGCTTGTTCCGGTTCGGAGAAATGTCTGATTGGGGTTAAGCTGAAACGAATTTTAACTAGAATTTATGGTGGACCACAATAATTTCCACCGGGGAATTTCACTACATTCTCCAGTTAATTTTTGGAATGGGTGGAAGACTCCCTGCGAATGATATAACGCATCTTTCCCCGTATCAGAGCAGAAATCAATTCACTTTAGACAAACTTTCGTACTCGCCCGAGCAGTTACTTGATGTCTAAGATTGTGTGCCTCAATTTGAAGTGCCCCTAAAATTCTCCTACACATGTCCTGCCATTCACATGGGACAAGTAATCCCTTTTAAATAACATACACTCAGGAACCCTTTTTCCATTGTCCACCACTCCATCTCCTCTGTTTTCGCAATTGCCAATTAATTCATTAGTTTAAGTAAGCCTATCTTAACACATGCCCCTTTGGCTCTTTTACGGCTTCTCCATATGTTGGTATCTTGTTTTCAGAGGAATTCAATAAACTATGCGTTTATTGTTTGAGACCCCGGTACATGGGCTGTGGGTTTGCCCCCAACGTCCAAACCAAAGAGGGCCAACCAAAGAGGGCCAGCACCAAACACAAGCACAAGGACTTAAACCCCATTTGCCTTCCCTTATCAAACTGGGGTTAGAATTCATGTTGGACTTTCAGTCACTCCGTTTAAGGGGTGATGGGAGTTTAATAGTTTCCCTTTGGCCGTCTGTTAATTTGTTTCGTTTAATGCTCAATAGAGGAAAAGGACAACGCAACGCATGTCAGCCGACGGGGGTCGTGTCTATATCAGACAGGAAAAAGGAAACTCAATATCGAAAGATAGTTTCCGCTTGATTGTCCCCCGGTTTCTAGCTTTCTTCCTTGCTCCTCCTTACACGCACACACATTGTGAGTTTGAAAATAGTTTTCGGAATTCATTTTTGTAATTCTGCCCTCTATTGATGGCTTCGGTGTGGTTTGGTCATGTGAACGTTAATTTCTCATTAAAAGGATACTTTGGAAATTTAATTAAAAACTTCTCCAACCGCCACATTATTTTTGAAGGGAATCCCTTGTCGGTTTGAATCCAAGGAAGTTTTGCGAGGAACAAATGGGAGAAGATATGTTTTACAGCCGAATTGAAGTCCTGTGGCAGTGTGACCATGGGAGATGTGTTGAATTGGACAGAACTGTTTGTGTAAGATTAATTGAAACTTAAGTTATTAAAGTGCAGTTTAATAGGGAATTGCACTGCCACTGGCACTGTTCAAGAGAAGGACCTCCCCATGAGGAGTACGTTAATTTAATGTGTGATTTTGCTGATGCTTAGGTTTTTAGTGCTCTATTTTTAGCAATGCATGCGTGAATTGTGACATTTGTTGTTAAGGTCGATAATGGTCAGATATCATTGCCATTTAATCATGCTCTTCGACCATTCTTGGTCGTCATAATCGCCCGACTGAACAGGAAATTCAAGTCATATTGAATTTGCCGAACGAATACGTAAAATCTGTCGTATATGCCAATATGCCACCATCAACCTAAGAAGAGAACATTAAACGTGCTATAAGCCAAAAATAATACTCTCCTTAATGACAAGATCAAACGTAATCATGGACAATATTTACATAAAATAATCATTCAAGAGTAGATGGCAAGCATTGATTCATCAGTCAAATAAGAGTTTTATTACCTTTTTCAATTATCCTTCACTTTCTCTTCTTAATTAAAAACCAAAGTTAGGAAAATGTCACTTAATTTCTGCGTCAACTCATTCGTGACATCGTTAAAATTTAAAATGGATTTTATTCAGCCACAGAATGCCTAAGAAATAAGATAAATCACTTGCCAGTGGTTTACCACACACGTGCCCAGTCATATTTATGTACTATATTGCGAGAAAACCGACATTCAGGAAATTGACATTACTCAGACAAAAAAGTGAAGTGAAATCATAAATGAATCGGGTCGACTTTTCTTGGTTTAAGGAAAACATTTTCGATTCAAACGGTTTGAAGGACTTCGCAGGGATTTATACGAATGGAAGTGACTGGGAAATGTAGAAACTATGCCAAAATTAGTGGAAATTCATTTGCTGGGAAGATTTTAACTGAAATAGAAATCTGTTGTTTATAGCTTCCCCTTTGTGCACCGATGGAGACCTTCTTTGTATAGAGCAGACTTTTGACAAAGAAATAGGGTACATACATCGCTGTTACTTAAAAGATTCGTAGTTAAGACACATTTGCTCTATTCGGGTAAAGGTTTTCTCAACAGGTATCGCTTACAAGCCTTATGTGAACCCTGAAGTCAGTTATGATCAATCTGATAATTCCTTCAGGCCAGGAAAGCTTAGAATGTACTAGATCTTGAAACGGAACGTGAAGACATTTGCTGATTTATGGAACACTGATTATGGAACGTGAAGACATGTTTACGAACAATAAACTCGTATTTGTGGAACTGTTGATAGCATTCATAACTAGTCAGCGTTATTTGACTTTTGGTCTGCTACCGTCATTGGTTCATTCATACTTTCGCGAAAAAGAGGAACATTTTACCTGCACCATCAATTGCTTTCGTTTGTTACCTCATCGCGTTGAATTCAAATCAAATTTTTGAATGTGGAAGACCTGCGGGGTCTACAAGTATGTATCGCCAGAACATTTTGAATTCACTGCAAGTAAAACTTCATAGAACAGTTACTTCCCGTATCGAGAATAACAAGAACTCCCGTGGAGTGAATTTGAATAAAAGACGCAGATCTAAACCATGTATTGAAATAACAATTTGATCGAAATCTAAATCATACTTAAATGTTTTGTATTTTAATTGATTTTTGGTAATTCACAACAGATGACCCTTTAATACAGAGTACAACACCATTTACACCGACGTCTCAAGAATATACCTTCCCTACAATGATTTCTGCATAAGCTGCAGAAACGAAGAAGCGGAGAAAATTATTTTGCATCTTCTTTGCAATTGCAGTAGTATTTTCTGTAGTAGAAGTCCCTTAGACCCATTTTGCTTTAACAATTAATGAAATATTCCAACTGGATTGTACGATAAATTAGATCCACGTGCTAACATAACTCCAATTTCAATCCAAATTGAAACCAAAAGTCTGTTATAACGAACAAACAAAATTTACATTTGCAGTCATCTACTACTTTCTTCGTCAATACGTTGCACTTCTCCCCCAGTCTTCACATGTAAACCCAGATCTAACCACGAAATATCCCAAATTCTCTCCAGTGTCTAAAGTTAGTGCAAGAGGAAACACGTGATTTTCTTCCGGTGATTGTGCAAAAGTTTAAAAATCAAGAAAAATTGTAAAAACTTGAAATTCGTGCTCAAAAATATGTGCAAAGTGAAGTTTAAGTGTTAAATTCAATCGATTCTATAAAATTTCGCTGAAATTCCATGGATTTTTGTGCTTTTTCGCGAGATTTAGATTTCCAATCAAAATGGCCGTCATAAAACAGGTAGAGGAAATTTACTTGCATTGTGTCTCTTTTGTGTCAATTGTTCGAAGAGGGGAAATTGTGCGCGAGTGTTTTTCTTTAGAGTGGCGCGGTGGTTAGGCTGTGTGCGCGAGTGGATTTCGATGGTGGTTGACTCGGGAGCGGTGATGGGGAAATTTGAAAGGTAATTATTTGTTAGCGAATTATTGGCATATGTCCATCTCCCTCGCGTGACCTATATTCTCGTGACGTTCGTTTTGAGAGAAATTATTTGTATTTTTGGAGTCGATGGAGTTAAGTGCCTGTTTAATATTGAATTTTATTTTATACGTCTTAAATGTCCCTCGCGTTAGTTTTTTCCTCTGTGTGAAGATATGGTGCCGGGTTCGAGTGTCTATAATCTTCGTCTTTGAAGTTTCTGGCGTGCATTTCCCTTTGTTATTCCGGTTCATCACAAGCGCAATAAAAAATATGTGGTACGCGTGTGAAATGTTAAGTCCGATGATATCTTATCGCGCTTTAAAGAGAGTGCCGATAGTGTTTGAAGTCCTTCGCGTTCGGCTTGTGTGTCCGGTTTGTTTATCTCCACCGAATCCATTTCTCATGCAATATTCGTCTATCTGCGCGTGTGAAGAGTGCACGGGTCCGAGTGCCGATTCCGGGTAAAGTTCGCCATTGCTATGAAGTCCTTCGCGTCTGTTAATGCATTCCTCTGCTTCACCGGGAGTGTCGGATGTCGGTCTAGTGTACCTCCATAATCCGCCTTCAATGTCCCTCGCGATAATTTTCCTTGCGATCTCTGCGAATCATCCGTTCATAAGGACAGTCTATCGGAATTCATCTACAGTCTGTCGTCCATCCTTCTGTCTGCCTATCACGACTGCTTAACGCGAGAATACGCGTTTATTCGGTGAAGTCTTGGTCCGACGATACGTTCGTAACGTCCTACAACGGTCAGCGTCCCCCCATTGAAGCCTTAACGGAAGTGCGTTTTATCGAATTTGTTTGTCTCAATCGTTCCCTGAGAAAAAAATCCACAGCGGGTGGTTTCCCTTGTCCTGTCTGCCTATCACGCGAGGCACGCGTGTGAAGCCCCTGCCCACAATACGTGGCTACTTAGTCGGGAGTGTCGGTTCGGTATCGCGTTTGCATTCCTCTCAAAAGTCCCTCGCGGGTGTGGTCCCTCTTTTTGTTTGCCTATCGCCAGAATAACGCGTGTGAAGTGCATTCAGTGCGTGTGTGTAGTTTTGTGCACCAGGACACCCACCGCTGGACCAACGAAGCAGGTAGGTCTTCAGTCTGATTGACGTCTAGCCAGCCGGCGTTGGAGCAACTCCCCTTCAGTGTTGATCTAAGTGAGTAGCCCTTTTAGTTATCGCTTCAAGATGTCTACGGGAAGTCATTGCCTTCACTCCAAGTGGACAGCAGTTGACATCGGGAAGCGGTATGGTAGGGGGGTCCGTTTGGGTTACAGCCGGGGTATATTATGATGCCTTATTATGTCGTAGTTAGACACTTTAAATGTAACTTTCTTTTGCAGGTCGCAGCCAACCTCTTAAGCTGGTTCATGCCTCTTCGTTGTGTGCAGAGGTTGGTTGGCGATTTAGGGCGCTTCGGGGGGTCCTCTTGACCAAACCAGCAAAGATGGGTGGTTGAAGGGCGTAGGGCTAGATTATTTATCATTTTTCTCCTGGTTTCGAGACCCACCGGTTCAATTGTTCGAATGACGAACATGTGTTTTTATACTGTTTCGCTACTCTCGGTTAGGTTCGCTTGTTTCTCTGTTCTTTAGGCCTTCTGTTATAATGCATAATTGCTCAGAGAAGATTATCTCTTATTCTAAGATTTTCTATGTGCAACTGGGGGTAAGAGTAAACTCGTTAAAACTTTAAACCAACCTGCTTTCAAGCTGTCTTGCGTCCGCCGAGTCCTTAATCGAGAATTTGGTCTTCCTTCTCGACCAGCATTATCGGGTTCGAAGACACACTTAGTTGAAGCATGCGCTCGATGTGGACAAGCCAGAGGAGTCGAAGGCTTGCTGCCTTCCGGACTACCACAACAAGGTTGTCTCTTGTCCTTCATTCACTAAGTTCTGCTGGTTTGCCTATATTCCAGCTCCATATAGAATGGCTGACAAAACAAGAGTTTCGTAGAGAATGATGTCCTTTGAGGGAGAACTTTGAGCTAAAGTGTTTCGACAAACCGAAGTAGCAGCGGTTGTCATTGGCCGATCTACTTATGATCTCGTTTATGGATTTCACGTTTGCCTCGAGGTAGACAAACACTTTTTCTACCTCTAACCGTCATAGTGTTTTGTCCCAGGTGGTGTGTGACGGAACATTTCTTGGTCGAGAGTATACGACACGTTGGGAACTAGCGACGATGTCGATATCACCTCCTTAGCCCAACAGTTGGACTGACTTATAGAAGAACCAGATTGAAGAAATCACTGGACAGTGCATCTTTTTGCCGCAATTCGTTGCAGATTTCACACGGTCCTTAAACCGAGCAACAACGTGGTTCGCGACATAATGTTTCCCGAGATCCAGAATTAGGCCATATCGCTTCGAATAGTCAACGGCTTTAGACGTTGGGAGGACTACTTCATCGACTGGTGTTGGAATTTCTTGAATCCCTATCACCCTCTCCTGGTTAGCGGGCCTGACCAGCAGCCATTGGAAGTTATGTTTTAACACATTCACTGTATTTACTATAACCCCTGGCTCAGTTACTAGAAACTCACAATTTTGAAGAGACTAGGCAACTTTCATGAAGCCTGAGTTAAGGCTTTTGAGTTTTTATGAATGGCCCGTATTTTCTGCTAGTTTCTAGACTCTTCGATTTCCTTGAGCAGGGAGGTTTCGAGATAGCTTTCCTTCAGTCGTAGAAGCTTCTTCTTCTCCCGTCTTCTAGTCCGGTAATCCCCTTGTGTTGGTCCAGTTTTCGGCTACAGCGCCGTTTTGGTATGCCTCGTCGGTTGCGCGTTTATTTTGCTCACACCCGTCATCATTCCATGGGTTTCTTGTTGGTGTGGTAGATAGCTTAAAATGGTCATAGACACCTCTTTGATGGTCGACGAGTAATGCAATCACATATAGTTGGTTTTAAGTTCGACTAAGGTGAACTTAATCGTTCTTCGTAGATGTCGCTACACCACACTGGAAGTTCGTGTCATCAATCCCTGAAAGGTCATAAGTCTTACCCTGCAACAAATAATCAGGCACTATATTTTGTAGGCTCCCAAGGGAAATTACTGACGATGTGTTGTATCACATCCACTTCATTTAAGCCGTTCCGTCGGCTCAATTAGAATGCATGAATCGCCAATTACGAAGTTTAGCACGCTACTAACGATGTGCTTGATAAACCATCCTTCCAAAGCAACACGGGCTACCAGAAACCACGATAAGCACAAGGGAGTTGATGACGCAGAACCAATAAGAAAAGCTCAGTCATTTGAAGTGGGGCACTAGCCCATACGCCGAGTTCTATCACACCTTAAACAAACCTACTGGAATACCTACAATAAACTACTAAGTCGAATGATTCGTGTAGGAAGCGGAATGGTAAACCAACAAAAGGATATTTGACCAAACGAGAAATAATACTACACAGCCGTGAAGCACTGTCTGTGAATTCCCCTAAAAGACGCACCACAGCGCAGTGAAAACAATTTTTGGTATTTTTTTAAGGACAGTTTTAGACGGTCATGCTTACTTGACACTTTTTAAGTGACAAGGATCTCCGAAAGAAGTGCGGGAGAGTTTGAATTAAAGAAGAAAAACTGACAAATTTCCTAAATCACACTGCATCCATTTGGCGTTCCAAACAAGCAAAAAGTAGCGGCCTCAATTAAGAAAAACGTGAAATCCCTGATGGATTAAAACCAGGTCAGGCAGAGAGTCCTCCAGACCCTCGCTCATCCAATTAAGACAGATCAAGGCAACGGACAAAAATAACACAGCCGTCAGTCAATATCTCAACAATCATCCACTCAATCATTCAGCTGGAAATCCATTAAATACCGTAGTACAAGTAGAAATCAACAAAAACTCACCTGAAAATGTTCCATTGCACATAAACGAAATAATCAGAAGGACACTCCACAAGCATTTCGATTGTATCGCAACCGAATCCATTATATTGATCTTTGTTCTCCTCTGCAGGCTGTGGGACGGCGACGCTGGCGATATCGTTGCTATCTGTCTCTGAATCCAATTGAATGTGGGTCTCTTCCGACGAGTATCTGAATTGAGCATCGATGATGTTGACTACGCTTTGACTTTGACAAAAAAAAAACACAAAAAGCACACACACACCGAAAGCAAAAGAAACAAATTCGTATGCTTTTTTTTGCTGTAACTTGTCGCGTATTTGTCTTAGAACCGAAACCCGAACTTGTCACAGAGAGTAAGTGATGCTTTGATTGGGTTATTGAGCAGGGCAGGCACTTGTGTGTCAATTTCTGGGAATGTCCTTTTCTGTCGGTCGATGAGTGGGGACGAAATGAAAAATTAAAACGCAACGCAATCAAACTGACACGGCAAGGGGAGGGAAAAGCGTTCACAACTCGACCGGCTTCAGTGTCGCGACGAAGGTATGCATGTCTTGACTTAGAGTAATTTTTTGAACCTCTTCGAGGAGCTGTTTGCAACGATTTTCCTTATCCGGGACCTGTCGAGTGTCATATCATAGCTACACTTGAGTATCATTATTTTATCCTTTTTCACTGTTCCTCCTTCTGCTGGTTCCTGTTGTTTACACGGAAATCCTTTTATTCTTTCCTTGAACCTCCCTCAGATGCTTTGTACGATGCTAGTGAGAGAATGGATCGTCCGGGGAAATCATAACCAAAACGATTTTACATAATTTCCCATTCGAGTGTGGGCCGTAACGGCAATGGCGATGGCAATGGCGGATTAGGCCAGTTAAAAGAAATGCCTTCACCCACAATAACAATAGGTGACGCGACGTACAGCGACGGCGGATAGGAGTACGGAACGGATATGTGTGTGCATATGGAATGACGCAATGCGGATGAAATTAATGTTGATGCTCGGTCGGTTTTATTGAATCTCTGCTGTGGTGATGCCGTGTGTTCCGACTCGTTTGGGGATGCAGAGCCAAGGCAACCGACAGTTGGTCGGCTCTTTATGGCTGGGATTCACTTTTCGCTGGCCTGGAATGAAAAGAAGAAAAAGAGAATATTCAATTTAATCATAAATATTTCAATTTTCTTTTTCTGTTGTGTTTTTCCTTTTTTTTTTCTTTTTCTGGTCTGTGGGACACGAATGGGAAGAGGGTCGGGTGTTTTTTTTTCGGTTGGAAGAACTCATGCTCTTTGATTTGACGTGTGATTGAAGGGTATCCTTTGTATCCAGATGCACAAGCACAGCATTCGTACACTCGGGAATGGATAAATATTTCATTTTCATTTTCATTTATGAACCTGATGGGGCCAGTGTCTGGGGATAGCTTTTCTTTGCGTGTAATGTTTTTTTGAGATGTTTGTGTTTTTGCAGTCTGCGACACAAATGGAATTGATTTGAAATTAATCTTTCATCTCGAGACATTAAAATCGATTTTGGAAATGCCAACCGATGACGGCCAACGAATCGAACGATGATTAATTCCATTTGTCTGTCTGTTATGTCGTTTGAAAATGATTCCGATTGTGCGTAAATTAAACATAATCTGGCTCTGATGTGTGGCAATGAACTCGGTGCAGTTTATAGGGGGACACAGCCCACGTTAGCAGACTGGACGCTTTAATTGGATTGGTTATAATTGGCGCGTGTTAGAGGGACAACTAATACCCTTGAGTGTACGGAGTCAAGACACAGCACGGGCCAAAGGTATTGAGGGAGAGAGGGGAGAGGAGGTACCTATACACATTGATCGTAAATATCATGCGGATTGTGGTCTGTGGGAAATATTGGGCTGGGAAGGGCAATCCATATTCGTAGTGCGACTGAAATTTCTTATTTGAACCTCCGAAAGCAGGCTTTAGGATAAACTGATGAACATTTCTGGCGAGAAGGATGTTGCGGTTGAATTCAGTGAGAGGAGGAATACAGTTGGTAAGCGCACTTGAGCATAGTTTGTTGAAACAGAGAACATGTACGTCGGTGTTCGAGCGTGTCCAATGACTGATATTGTGGTCACCTATAAGTCTTACCAGTCTCTTTTGGGTTCTAACTAGTAGGTGCAGAATTGTCTTAGGGACACCAGACAAGATCTGAGCGTTTTGCACTCGATGCTAAATCAGATAGGGCAAAACATTTCTTGCGTCGATTAAGGAAACCTAGACCTTTCGAGCATTGTTACCGTTCCAACCAAGTGTTCTGTTCATACACATACCAGTTTCATTGATTTCTTCAAGCGTTGAAATTCACACATTTGTTGTTACCCAGCTAACAATGCTGTCAAGATCGGATTGCAATCTGCTTAACATACATTGCAGTTCCATTTTGGAACGGAAATGAGGAAAGGTATCGGAGACGGAACAGGGACTTGGGGAAACACCAGTATTTATTTGGTTGATATCAGAGAAACAGGAGGTGAGAAGCAGATTCAGGGTGTTCGCAGAATGATCTGCAATGCAAGGAACTGTGGACCCTTCCTAAGTCGAATTTTTCTCTATCGAACAAATTATTGCATCCCGTGACAATGGACTTAGGGAGACTTCACTGTATTCTCGTGATCTCCTTTTCTAGCTAGATCAGGTTATTTACCACAGCCAAGATTTTGAAGTACCTTCCTTCGCGTGTTACACAGCCTGAATATCGAAGGCAATTAGAATTGTGTACAATGAAGACTTTTTCCAGTGTGCGGATGTCATCGTGTACCTTCCTTTCTCCTCTGTCAACCCATACCCCAAATCCCCATTGTTCCCTGTGATCCACAAAGTCAATCTATCCATTAAGACCTCACGACTAGACTTAAATCCAATCCACGCCGTCAACAAAGCCATTTGATAATTTGATACATCCCAGCGACACGAATTTTTAAGCTCCTAAAACCTCCGAATTTGTGCTACAAAACTTCATCGTTTCGTCAGAAGACAAAAAAGCAAAAAAAAAAAAATGCAACGTATAAGCAACCAACAATAGCGAGCCCTTGATAATGCGATTACCAAATTGGATTTAGTCCGACATGCACTCAGACCACTCGCAAGAGCTTCATAAAGTGAAACTTTTTAACAGCAGACAATGAGACCAAGCTAGTGCATGATTAACCATCAACACACCCCACGCCCGACCGTCGGCTTTGGTTTGTGTGCGGGCAAGTGCCTTAACAAACTGCCACTCCAGTCAGACTCGCTCGCTGGCTTATGCAGTCCTTCTCTCGGTTTGTCGTCTGCCCGCCCAACCAGGGCCCACCCCACCATCCACCGCAAGACTGCATGAATGGAATGTTTGTTTAACTCAGTTGTGTATGTTTTTCTAGCAGCCCGTGTTTGTTGCTGCTTTTCGTTTTTGTCTTTCTTTTGTGTTGGCTTTTGCATGAGGCACGAGGAATGGCCGGTGGCCACTGGTTTGTTGGCTAAACGCCGCAGGACCTCAAAACCTCATTTCAATGCCACTCAACATCATTTCTCCTTGTTGTCGAATTGCTCATTGTTGCATGTGAGCTCTCGTTTGATTGCTTCAACAAAAGTGTAATTTTCCAGTTCATTTGGATGTGGGGAGAGTGTGGTGTTTGGTGTTGTCGTTGTTCGGTCACATTCGTCGAAATGTGATTAATCATTCGAAATTATTAATATACGACTCTTGGGCGCACTCGCATCACTTCACTAGCGCTATGGCTTCGGCTTGTTGTTGTGGAATAAGGATTAATTTTTTTGTTCTGTTTTCTGTTTGGTTTCTGCCGTCGATATCCGGTCTGATGGACGACGGAGATTTAACAGTCACCGGTCATCAGTGGGTGTCTTCACTTTTGGCCGCGTGATGGTTATGTGAATTTCAGAATTTCGATTATTTATGTATTTTTTTTTTTAATTGAGTTAATTCGTGGAATTGACATAAGGTTGCGCGGGATAATCGATGTGACTGCTTATCAGACATGAAAGGTATAATTTGGCTCCGGGGATTGGCTTGATGGATATGAATGCAATTACTGATGGAATGGCATTCGGATGGTCTGAGTGGAGATTTAAGTTCATGTTTAAAGATCAGATTTTTTTTATTGAGGAAGCCATTAACGGTTCGGAGCTCTGAATATGAGTTGCGGTTTGAAGATGGGCTTACAATTTAACTGAATGGATACTCGAAAAACTAACCTGATTGCGCTTTGGCATTACTCCTGATGAGTCGATGGCGGAGGATCGAGTTGCCTGAAGATCTCTCATGCGTACTTTACCCTCACGAACCCCTTAGTGGCTCATGTGAGCCAGATGATGGTGATGATAAAAACCTAAGATCACATTGAATGCAATTGATTTTGTCTTCCAGAGGAACGAAACAAGATGATTGATACAACATCTGATTGCTTTACGAAATAATTTTAATAATATTGGAGGAATGTGTCGAGTCATGTGGCAGTTTTTATTTCGCGATTGGAGTTGCTCTGGTTGTGATGTTGAGGACAGGCAAGTTACCTCGTGAAGAATTCACCAGAACATTTAGACCATGTTGGTCTCTTGTGATAGCCACAGTCGTAGGCACAAGGTGACTGGGCCAGATTTGACAACCGGATAAAAGCGTATTAACTTTTCTTTTACTTGGATTCGAACCGGGGACCCCATTAAACAAAAGGCAGGCACTGCGTCATCGAGTCATAGGTAGGGGTAGGCACTTTCTTAATCCGTTATCTAGCCACGTTGTATCACTATCTTGGTCATATTTACAATGTGGCTATGATGATTCTTTCGTGGTGATCGTGGCCTTGTGGGCCTGTGCGTCTACTCCTACGCACTTGGGCCTACGATGTCTAGGTTCGAATCCCGACAACCTCTTTTCGAACTCTTTGGAGTCACTTACAGACAACTTGGCCGTTCGGAGTCCGCATAAAACTGCTAGTACTTTGCACCTGCTAGATAAAATGTACAACAGGCCACAACACAGCTGACCACAACGTCATTGGACGAAATCAAGACTTCATATACGTCTGCTCCAAGTAAACACTACGAATACCATCAGTACTGAGAAAAAACGTAAAATAACTCTTGTCAATCGCTGTTTTCTTGGGATCAAGGCTTTATATAGGAGAGGTAAGATAAGCTGCCTGCAGGCAGTAGTCACACTTAGTGCAAGTTGCGATAGGTGGGTCGACTGCTCGTGGATCGACAACTCCTAATTTTGAAACCAAATGGTCCTTATGACAAAGCGATTTACCTGGCTAATGCTGATGCTATTTAGTTCCTTGAGATTATTGAAGTAGTAGGCACCTAGATGTATGTTGTCCTGAGTGAAGGTTTGCCAAGTCTGACTAAAGAGAGTAATCGCTTGAGATGTAGTGCTGGCCATATATCAGACGTTTTAAGGCTAGTGGTGCCTTTTAGCCATTGGTTGCTTTAAAAGTGTGTAAATTAAGAAGCGATCGCCATAGTGGGTGGATCTCCTCCTGGTGCGAAGGAAGAGATTGTGACACATTTTGCTAGACCGTCATCTTTGCAAACGCCCGGTATGTCACATTGTCCCGGCACCTTCATTTGCTTTACAGATAATGATATCCAAATTGGAAATTACATTGTTCGTGAGTGGCTCAAATGTGCCTCTTTTATCGCCATGCTTTCAGTCAGGAAAACGCTACAGTGGTCAAGTAGCTCAAAGGAGAAGGCAATACCGAGGTATTCCACAACTACGCCCTCGTCCGTCTAAGATCTGTGTATATTCACAGGGGATCGTTCGGCGAGTGCATACAAGATCTTCTTCTTGAAGATGGCTTGTGGTAATAGGCGATCAGTGCCGTTGGGAAGGGAGTTGAGTTTAATGAAAATAGTTGAGTGGCCGATGGTGAGTTCGGACCACTGACTTCTTCCAACACTTGTTCCGGTGACATGGTAAATTTCGAAAGTAGATGAAGAATATCAAATTCACTTTGATCGCATTTGGAGAAGAAGATTCCACTACGCGCTGCATGGTCTGTACAGCAACATGAGTCTACGGCTTCTACGCCTAAGGTGTCTAAGCTATGTAGAGCGCATAGATAACACTGCTCCAGTTCGTAGAATCTTCGACTCCCCACCACTGGGTAAGGGATACCTCAACAGAGGACGACCACCCATGGCACGAGTGAAGAAAAAACTCAGTCAACTTGTCATGCGTAATTGGAGGCAGCTGGGGAGGTTTGTTGGCTCAGCCCTAGGTCTACACATAAGGAAAGAAGAAAAGGCGCTGAAGACTAATTTCAAACGACGTTCTTTGTTGGTTGAGATTAAGGTAGAGTACAGTGAAAGCATGTTTTACTGACATTATCTTGGGCGGACAATCCTCTTTAGCGGAATGTGGCACTTTCACACGACCGTGGATTTTGAATTGAAGTTCCATACACTCCCATATACGGACAACTCTCTTGGCCGGACAAAAATGATGTGACCGTCGCTGTCTGCCTATGGCAGCCTGCACTGCTCCCATAAATAATAATTTCCGAGTTACGTATCTATATATTCTAACTTTTTGCTTTCTATCGCCTCTACGAAGTCAAATTTAGTAAGGCCCCTTCCCTTCAAAAAGCCTGTCCATTACATATGCAAACAATTAACCATACCCAAACTAACCAACTATCATGGAATAAATAATAAGTCCACATCATGTCACGCATCAAGTGTGACATTTCACACAACACCTTTTGTTGCCCCAAGGACATCGGCCTAGCCCCACTTGAATAAACAAAACCAAACAATAGCATTCCTCCGCAAAACAAATTGCACAAAAAATAAAAACCCTGTGCCCACAAAATGAGAGTTTTCTAAATACCGAGTTCATTATCAACCCCCAGCACTCGGTGCAAAAAATTCCACACCTCAATAAGCTGAAATTCCTCTGTTTCAATCAATGTGCAAAAACAAACGAAATGACCCAGATACAATGGGCCATTGTGCCTGGACAACACCTCACACAATCACGACTGGAAACTATGCAGTTTTGACCTAAAATTCTATTGTTCGCCTCGAAACTGATTAATCACACCCTTCCGCCGAAATATTTCAACTTATAATGAACTCCATATGTGCGACCTCAACCTGCAAAGGCACAGACACACCACCACCAGCCCGCTGAGCCGCCGGGCAATAGCCGTGAATCCAAGGGTGGTGATACTGCAGCAGCTGGTGGTGGTGGCATAGGATGTGTGTGTGTGCTTGTTCAGTTATTTAAGTATCATTGAAATGGGGTTTTGAGGTTTCAGTATTTAACGAAGCACTCTTACTCGCTTGCCATTTGATTTTGTAGGTTGATCCCATGCGCCCGTCGACGATAGGTCAGTGATACTCTTCGGAGGGGGGGTGGGACATGAATTCGACTCAACATTCCATTTGCCGAGTCGAGCACAAAGAGTGGTGTGGAAATTGGACACAGGGTTGATGGGTATCTAGCAAAAATGAACTGAGAAGTGGTCACCTCTGCTCTGGAACTCACCCCCACTCCACTGATGACATAGATCCAATTAGAAAAGTGCCTTATGACAGAAATATTTATTGTCAAACAAACCTTTTGACTTTTTGCCAACTTGTGCTGTGTAGCGGGTGGTGATGGCTGGTGAGAGAAGCTTTCGTCGCCCCCTACTGAATAGAATGGTGTTACTTTCAAGATCATGCGCCTGGAGATGGAGAACCACGCCACTATGCGACCCCTTGTGTGCGGGTGGCTGATAAATTGCGCCCTTTTCTTGCACGGAAATTTACTTCATTCATTTCAAAATAAATTAAAAGCCCATAAAATGTGAGCAATCTCCGCTTCCTCGTCCTCAAGTTCTCCTTGCCAACCAACAGACCGAACTCCTACCGAGAAACCGACGCGGACGACCCTACGACACAGACCCAAAAAGGGTTGAAATCTATGCGCCACCACTTGATTTAGTGGTGCGCCCAAAATGTGACTACAGAGCGGGGGTCGTAAAATATGTGCCTGGGTGTGTTCCAAAATTCTCGCAAAGTGGAATTATGCATGGGTACGGTTGAGAAACCTTCACTTGAACCACCTCTCAAATAGTCACCTCCCCTCCGCCGGTTGTCGTCGAAAAGTGGAAGACCCACACAGACTCTGTGTCACAGTGTATATCGAACGTTAGAGTTTGACAAATAGGTTCTGTGTGACAGCCTGTGAGGAAGGGATGCCACCAACAAGATTCACATAAACTTGAACGTCCTTGAAAATTACACACATTCAGTTCGCTCGTGTGGGTGTGTGTGTGTTTGAGTTTTGATGGAATATCAATAACATGTTGCTGGTGTTGTACCGTGACCAAGAGACCCATAAAACGTTGTCAAAAACACATCCATAAGGGATAATGGCTTTTGTAATGAAACCAGAAATTGTTGGCCATAAAAACCGAACCAAACCGAACCGAAGCAAATCTGAGAAGCTACCCATAAACGTACACAAGAACAAACTGTGTGTCGTGTCGTGGGTCGGTTGTTGTTTGTGGTAGATTGGAAAATGTATTGTGGTGGCACTTTATGAAGTTTGCCATCAGTTGGCAGCAGTTTTAAAGTGATAATCGAAAGTTGAATGGGACAACAATTGATGTTTTTAACGGTTTGTTGAGTTAACGAATTATTGACATTATCTTTGACGAGTCTAGTTGATATAAACTTTTGCTATGGCTTGTGCACTAAATTTTGAAGTAGGTACTGTGGTGGAATCGGTAATTCCGTTGTTGATGGCAAATTTAACAGCTAAGAGGAGAGTTGTTAATTGAGTTTGCGAAGGTCAATGGCATTGGAGATCGGAGCTAAGGCACGAAGACAACTAGGCTATTGCCGAAAGCTGTAAGTCAAGTCCTAAAAAAAAATCGTTTTCTTTCCATTTCGTCCAGTTTGTCCTTAAACGGGGAGAAATCTTCATCATTTTCCTTCATTTTAACGATGTCTACAATGGAATTGGAGTTAAACCGCCTGCTTATGACATACCCCGAATCTCGGCAACAGGGTGTTCTAGTGATTCCCAAGGCCCAGCGTTGTCCCCGATACTCCTTATCTTTCATACGAGCAAGCTCATGTTTGCTGCAACCAGTCCAATTTACTTCTTCGTACATTTGTCCTATCCCTTCCAAGACTGCCTTCGGCCGTAGAATCGACTTTTATTAAGGACATTATATTCTGGACTTGCAATAAGCAACGTGGTCGAAATAGTTTACTATGACCTTGATGATCAGCTTGATCTGTTTCCTTAAATTTCGTTAACTTTCGTTCATTTTTTAAGATGCCTCCTGGCTTCTTTTCGTTCGATTTTGGCATAGACAGCAAAATAGGCCGAATTCATTAAAGGCATTCTATTTCGGTCTTGATAAAATAATAACGAGAATGGAATTGGTTCTCTGTGACCTTGTTAACCACTTCGTTACGTTTCCTTAACTTTCGTTGAGCTTCGTTAAGTTTCATTCATTTTCGCTAACATCAGTGGGAGCCAAAAAACAATTCTGTCTAGTGCGTATATGAAATTTTTGGTATTGATATTTTTTCAAGCAGCCTTCTGATTCCTTTTCGTTAGATTTTAGCACTTACTTAAGCCTTCTTACGTCCATTATGGCTGGCCCTTACATCCCGCATTGGGTCGCACAGGGAATTGTCCCTTTTTGGAACGTTCTGACCAGCCCACTATTCCTGACTGACAACAATCCACGGAAATTGGTGACCAACAGCCTCTCTACATCCGCCCCTGATTCACCTTTTCATTCCGGGGCCTGTACCATGTCGGGAGCCTTTAGGGCATTCCGTATCCCATTTCCATGCCAAATTGTATGAACAAAATAAATCTTAACCCATCTTAAACAGCTGCTCTTTCTGAATTCTCCGTTCGTGTCACCTTGAATTCAAATTTGAAACACACTTCAGAAGCACATCAACAATGAGTGTCTCCGACGGAAATCAACCCACTTCCTCTCATCTATCAATCATACCCACAACCGCGACGATAGATTATCAAGTGGAACGTTCGGAAATTTTTCGAAACGCGTTCGCTCCTTCCACACATCGAACAAACTGAATCACAGCGAATAACCATGTCTTCGATATGAATTTCTGCCGAACTCTCTCAGGCATGTCCTTTGCACGCACCCATTATGCCAAGTCATTTTTCCCCCTGATGACTGGAGTTCCAAGGAGGGAATCCATACCAGATACTTTTCATTTTCCACCGCATTCGCTGAGATCACATAAATTCCCGAAATGCGAGCGCAACTCCTTCACCGGGTCCGTCAATCATGCACACATCACACACGGCACATGGGTAGCACAGGAATTATGACTCGTGAGCGCAACATTTGTGAGAGCAGCAGTGTTTCTCTGACAAATTGATATCATTTGGGGGTCTCTTGCCAGAATCGCACATACACACAGGGCACACAAGAGAGAGAGAAATCCAATTTCAATGAGACGACCGTTTCCATCTTAAGATGTTGGATTAAATTTCCCTCACGATGATGAACGCGGCATCTCGCTCACTGTCAGAACTGCCACCGGAGGCAAAGATGAAATATTAAACACTTGAATGGAACAAATCAGCACTGACAGCGGCACACAGTGTACGGTTGGAGTGTGGGGCGCACACAACACAAAACATCGGACATCAAATCGAAACCAGATTCCATTTTTAGTTTCGTGAATAATTTGCTGACAAATCCACAGGGGGGATCGAACTGACGAGCTCTGGGCGCGATGGGGGAGAAAAATTGATAAATTGAACCGAGAAATCGAAAACATGTGCTTTTGTTGGTGAAAGGTCTGATGATCATGGAGCGACCGGCGAGGCAGCACTTGATGACGATGATGGACAGTCGTTTGCGCGTCCTTCTCGCCATCGTCGTCTTGTAAAGTGTACGGCAATTCTGGGAACGAAAGGATATCGAGTGATGATGGGCTTGATGGGGTGGGAATTGCTTAGACGTACCCAATCACTTGGGCACTGTGAAGCAGGTGTACTTGTTCCTGTCTCTCGATTGAATTTCGACGTAGGCGAGGACACTTTGTTTAAGGATGACATTTATCTTCGGCACAAGAGAGATAAATCTCCCCTGCCGCTGAGCTTGTTTTCTTTGTTCATTTCAGTCGGCTCGGATTGAACTGCATTGAGCTATAGAATTCCCGGAACACCGAAGAGCCTTCCCAAAGTGAGTCGAATAAATCGTTCTTTGCTCGCGCAGATGGCGCCAGGCACAGGTGAACGGTACTGGGAGTGTCGTCAAATTAACACGAACATCAAATTCAAGATGGATTGATATTAGTTGGGGTTTCGTTTCCTGCGATGATTGATGAACGTTCCATATTCATAAACGAGAGACACCGTCTTGCTCCAGAAAATCGATGAATTCTACTGTCGAGTGGAACTACGTCCGTGGACTTGGTGTGACCGAGTTCCACTCTGTGTACTGGCTCTTCAGTTGCCCACACCCACTCTCGCCATCTTGTCTTATCGCTGAAAGCGGCGGCGGCATCTATCACATCCAACTCGGCGAGTATTCAACTTTTGATCAACGTCAAATCTCCGTCGACTAATGGATCTCGAGGCAGACATCTCATCTGTCATCTCAACTCGTCGATCATCAAAGTACCTCGCACGTCACGCCAAGCGAGGCACGATTCCTCTGTCCCGCATGCACTCCATCCGTCCTGGCATGCGTGTGTGCATTTTCAATCACTTTGAATCTACAGCCTAGATTGGCTGTATTCCATCCCGTGAGAGACATCAGCAGCTACTCTGTGTCGATTAGAATTTTCAATTTCGTTCGTATACACTTCCGCTCTGAAGCTGGAGCAATGCGTCTAGGGAGAGGCTGCACAGAGCTTGATGCACGGTGTATGCACTCAACCGTATTCAGAAACAAATTAAGAAAACGTATCAAAATTAATGTTTCATAAATCTCTGCATCCTCTGGTGCTCTGCTGCTGTCGAAATTAACTTCACGCCTTCTTCTCTGTTCCACACATGTTCTCGCGCCGAGTAGACACACACACACAGTGGCCTGGATACCCCAGCAAGTGGAAGTATAAAAACAGATTTGCATTTATCACTTGATTTGTGCTTCTTCCTTTTTCACTTTTCCCTCTTTATTCGTGACATGAAATGTGGGATTCGTGTAAATGGTTTTATGCGAAGAAAAGGAGAAAATCATCACCATGATTTGATGGATACACCAGTCGCTCTCGGAAACCGCTGAGGAAATACCGCACTGCCATCAGCATGCCAGGACGGATGGGAAATCCCTGAAAGGGAACAAACGAAATGATGCTGTGATTTATTAGAGCAGGTGGTTATAATGAACCGTTTCGTCTCTTTTCAATTTCGTGAACTCCCCCTCGGTCTGCGGTGGGCGTGGTTGCCCGCTGGAACAGTGAGTGTTCGAAGTGAGTGTACACTGACAGGGGTATCGTGGAAGTTTCCTGAGCTGCCAGGCCTTTGCACATTGTAATTGCGATCAATTGCTTGGGAGACATTTTTCACTTCGCTGAGGTCTGTGGGGGTTCCGCTAATGTCACAAGAGTGTTTGGGATTTTTAGAATCGAAAGAGTCTCGAGAAGGCTAGTGTAGGTGCTGATGCTCTGGTGAAGTGAACGTCTTTGCATGAGTGGACATAGTGTCAGTTCAACTCATCAAGGCCAGGCTGTCTTGCGTCCGCGATGACTTGGCCCTTATACCGGAGAATCGATCTTCATTTCCTTCTCTCGTCTTTCTTCGGGCCTTTCGGTATCCTTGAGCTCAGAAGTTGCAAGAGACTTTTTCTTCAGGCATAGAAGTTTCCTATCCTCGCGTCTTCTGGCCCAATACTCCTCTAGCGCTGATCTTCTCTTCCATTGCAGTTCGTTTGGGATTGCCTCGTCGGTTGCCCCTTTCTCTCGTGTTAGGAAGGTAGGTGTGTTGGTGCACTTGCGGCCTAATGGCCATGGCTCACTTAAACAAACAAAATGGGCCAATTGTGTCCACAAAAAGGTGTTAGGGACTTCCAAACTTTTGCAGTTAATAACGGCTTGAAGCTACATCCTTCTAATTGCCTGTCATTTACTCAGTCTGTTTTGCTAGGGGGAGTTGAAGGTAAACGACCATAGACAACAACGTGCGTCCGCTGAATGGACTCTGCAGCTGTTTGGTAACAGACCCTAATTTTCATCGCCAAATCATCTTCAGCGATGAAGCCCTTTTCTGGATGAGTGCGTATGTCAACAAATGGAATTGTCGAGTTTAGGACGATGCCAATCCACATACAATCCAAGAGCGTCCAACGTTTCTCGAACTAGTCACTGTTTGGTTAGGAGTTTGGGCATCATCCGTAGATTTTTCGATCCTTTTGCGATGATTCGCACCTTTTCTCAGCCATCTGTCTGCCGAAGGGATCTATCGGGGAAAGGTTGGTCTGTCAATTGTCTCTATATACTGTCGTAGAAATTAATTAAAAGCTTTGGTGTTTAAAAAAAAAGATTGCTTTCAAGGAAACTCCTAAGAGATTCATAAAGAAGCTCGTAATTTCAGTGAACTCGAGGCGATGGTCTTAATAATCTCGATGGACAGACCCTGCAATGACTTATTAGAGATGTGTCATCAAAACGACACATAATATCACTCTTCCTTTGAATTCAGAAGGGAATTCATTGCTTATTTCCGTGAGACAGCTCGAAGGCAGTTGGACAGAAGTCCATAAGGCCCACGAACGCGCTAAGTTATCCCACATAACTATGCACTAACCAACTTTCGAAACGACAACGAAGTCCAGTAGGCCAGCCATCGCAAGAAAATCTGAATTCCATCCTTCCGCCACCTCTTCTCAGATTGACTCACCTTAAAGTCAATCTTTAATTACCCTCTAGGTAAATCGAAATATTTAAGACCTATTGGACGTGGAACGTGGTCGTGCATTGGACAGGCATTGACTTGGGAAGCACACCCAACGCCAGAGGCTAGCAAGCGTCGAGAGAAATGAAACCGATATCTCTGATTATCCGACATCTGTCGCTTTTCACTTCCCGTGCATGGCTTACTTGTTTAACATTCTGTGCACCGCAGAGCCCACTCCGCGCCGCGCCGCCCACGGCCTGATGGTGTGAACGTTGGTTGGCAGGTAATGATCTGAATTCCATTCCAATGCTCATTGAGGTTCTGGTTTTCTTTTTTCTTCCACACCCTGATTTTTCTTTCTTTTCTTTTCGTTCATTTGCTCGAGGCGATGCCGTGTACATACTGATGTGTGCGTGTAAATGCGCTCCACTCTGTCAGGATATCATTTTCATTTCCTCACTTATTTTTGTCAGCGATTTCCAACTTTCTACTTCTGCCCTCCCCTCCCCCCGTCTGTTGGCAGAAATTCTTTATGAATTATGCCCCATGAATTTATATTATTCCTCTTCCCGTTGCGGAAGGATACTCGCTATTGGGGCGAAGGCTGACGGGCAAACGAAAGTAGAAGAAGAAGGCAAAAAAAAAAAATCTCAGTTTGCGCGTGCATTCATGTGCCTTCGGGGCGGGCTGGGTAATGTGTGAATTTGTGGTTCCTTCGAAATACGGTTGCCTCCTCCCAACACGAATACAACAGAACCACAGAATCGAAATAATGCGGTCGGCGGTATTCGGGGGGCGGTTTTGCTGGCTGGTGGGTGGTTTGCTGGCTGGTTGGGTGGTGATGTCTCTGTGGAATTATTTAATACATGTGGTGGGTTAAAGTTTGCGTACACCCTTAATGAAATGACATTGAGAGGATATCAGTGGGCCGCGTCTCTACGCCCGACAAGCCATAAGATACACGTCGTTCGTAATTTGTAGGTAAACTTTGAGCGGATATGTAATATTTGCAGATTTTTTTTCTTTTGCAAAAATTTATGCTAAGTAACACACTAACTGGCTGCGCCACGATGGACTGGGATAATTTCTGGGGTGATTTGATTGAAAATGCAAATGTCTTCAAACTCACTTATGTCAATACGCCTCCGGAGGATCTGATTATGCCTTTTGATGTTGAAGAAAGCATGCAAGGGGGCTTCGTTAAGACTTCTTAACATATTCCGAAAGTGGAATAATAATGCCAAGGAGTTGGAACGGGGCGGTGGGTGGGGCTGAAGTGGAAGCCGTTGAACGGTGTGGTGTGTTCATAATGGTAACGGTTAGAGATTGGTTAGGTAGTGCCACTTAAAATTACTGCTTGCGGGGAAACTACTTGTGAGGGGATGTTAACTTTTATTGATTGGCGTTTATGGAGTTTTTGACAAGGAAGATTGAGGAAGAAAAGTTTATTTTTCTCTGAAAAGGATCGGTAGTACCAACCTCCACCTCGACGTTGACTAAGAGTTATCTGTGCTCACAGAGCATATCTCCTTAATTTCAGTTATCAAATTAAATTGCCATAATTGCGTACCTTTTTGCCAGAGTTTGTCGACAGCTGAACAATAACGAACAAAATTAAACGTTTTCAGAAATATCTAAGCAATGGACCACGTTCGGTGCCCTTCTTCCTGAATATGGTCTGTACAAGGACAAAGTTTAATGATGGCAAAATTAAATTAATAAACTTAAAAAATAGAACATGAATGAAGTGGAATTTCGGTTTAATAAGCATGGCATTTGTATAAGCGTCAATTCTAGCACTTTTCCTTTGCTAGAGTGCACTAGCAAACTCACTCATTTGAGTGTGAATTCCTAGCCCTGACGACCTTATGGCCGTGACCAATGCGACGGGACCATTTTACCCTTCCTAGGGGATGGCTTACTACCGTGCGATGAGATCTACTTTCAATCCTATAACCATCTCGATTCATATACGAATCTATTGAGGTTTTTCGGTTCAATACCATTTAAGTCATGCAGCTCTACGAAGAAGTGGCTTCCAAGGAAGTGCCTCCTTTTCCTTGTTATCGCTGAGCATTCACAGAACAGATGTTGGACAGGTTATGTTTCTTCCTCCTCTCTGGCGCTTTTGTAATTTATTTGCGGTATGTTCAGGCACATTGTGTGTGTATATGTCTGGTACAGTGCCCCTTAAGGACTCCTATTAGCATCCTTACAACGATGATGATCTTATCTTACTCAGCGTCGATTATAGAGCCTATACACCAAGGCTCAATACACCAAGCCACCGAGTTTTGGCTCAAACTTGAGCTGAATCTCGTTCGCATACGGGATTCTCCCTGGTCAGATCCCCTTTTCGATTTTGCGTTTCCTTGGACATACTGAATGCTCTGGTACACAGCATGGGGTCATCTCTTAGTGCTTGAAAATTTTTCAAAGTCGTTCTCGATTTTGACTCTTCAGTGTGTATGACGCTCTCCCCTTCTGCTATTACCATTTGTTCCTGCAAGTGTATCCGGTCTGAGAAACGTTGATGGAAGCCTTGAAGCCGGTGAAGCTCCACTGTTGCTTCAGAATAGGTCGAGAGGAGAGAGGAAGGCCTGGAGTGCAGTCGTCGGCGTATGTCTAAGACTACTTCTTATTGCTAGGTAGGCCCATCTTTGGGTATTGGTTATCTGTGTTTGAACACATTTCTTCTCCAAAGTTTTTCACCAGACCAGAGAACGGTAACTCAAGGTGGTAACTATCATGGTCAGCGAGACCCCATGCTTTACCCACGGCATGTTTTCGCGTGTTCCACAATACGCCGTCTCAATGCGGTCTCTTCCATTTTCTTTCCACAAGAGCTTGGCATCCTAAGTATTTCCCTATTTTTCAGAGTTTAAGTTCAACTCCAAGTGTAGTTGGTGAGGTGAACGCAAGAATTTTAATTTTAAACTCAAGTGGGCAATGGATCCTTTGTAGGCTGCCATGCCAGGTATTGAAGTAAAGACACTACTCTATCTTTTAAAGCCTTGTTTGAATAATAAAACACAGTAAACACACAATCGATCTATGGCGAAGAGTCGTTGACTAGAAAATGTTCAATTACTTTCATATATTATAAATGAATGCTACCGAGGTGCTGACAATGCTCATGAAGTGTCATCTGTCTAGAGCAGTTTCTTAAACTCCGTCATTCGGAGACGAAATAAAACTGTATCCCTCCTCCACCCGTCAGAGAACGCCATGCACAAGAAGAGTGGTTGGTTCAGAAGTTAGCCTGGACATGTTTGTTATGTCAACATGTCTATACAAATATTCAGCGCACCAGCTGAGAGACAAACGACTCAAATGGATTCACAGCGATTGTGTCGGAAACACTAAAAACAATAAATCTCATGTCTCATTCATTGTCAACTTCAACTTCATCTTGTTCACAGGAAACATCATCAAAACAACTTCTTGCTCCGTGAACCGAACCATGACATGACAAACACGATGACCTACTTTTTAAACCATTCCGTTCAACAAAACTCCATTAGACCATATATAGAAGCTCAACAGCCGGCAGCAGTAGCGGTTTAGAATTTGATTGAGTAGCGGTTTAGAATTTGTAGGTGTTTTATTTTGAACAAAATAAATGAGAAAAGCCTTCTTTGTCTGCATGCACTGACGTTGCCATTCAGTGGTGTGGTTGAGGAAAATAGCGGTCTACGTCAACGGATGCTCCGGAAAAAGGAAGAGGATTGGAGACATTTGTTGTAGATATATAGAAGCTCAACAGCCGCCAGCATCTAAAATCAATTTTGATTGCTCGATATTCGATATTAGCGTACTGGCTGCAGGCGTTGCTTCAGAAATTCAATTTCAGGCTTATTTTTTCACTCGAAAAAACCTTACAAGCCAAGGGCACTGCGAGCAGACATGATTTTAAATGCGGGCTTATTTTATATCCAGCAGTGAAGTTGGTGCCAGGACGGTGTTTTCTTTTAGTTTCGAAAAAAAACATTTTTTTGGCATGAAAATCATTTAATTTGTTCTGAGTAGCAGCTTAGAATTTGTAGGTGTTTTATTTTGAACAAAATAAATGAGACGTCAACGGATGCTCCGGAAAAATGAAGAGGATTGGAGACATTTGTTGTAGATTGACTAGGCTGGCTTCCCAAAGAGTGGCATATTTAGTAAGTTTAACTAGGTCATGCGATAAAAGCACATTCCTTGTTTAAAAAACTTTTAGATTCAATCAAAGGTACGACGAGCTTCTGAGCGTTGGATTTCGTACTTCAACATGTCAAAGTGACTAAAGCGTTGGATTTCGCCGTTGATAAGGAAAAGGATGCGCTGCCTGGAGAGGCATGTTGATACCTGATTCTACGCGGGCTGCAGCGTCACCTGAAATAGGAAAAATCAGACAAGGGATGTCATTAAGATCCCCAAAAAGGGGGGGGGGCCGCGTACCCGGATAACCACGCCATGGTAATTTCCAAGCTGGCAAGTACCCCTTAAATTTCGTTCGTTGACTGATCAGTACGCATGTCCGTCGCATCTTCCGTCAACATCAGGCACTGCACCTTTTCCTTCCTGTGTCAAAACATGACACTTTCTCCCACAAAATATAATCAAATTCAATGTCAACTTTGCTTTCAAAGAGATACTCCTCGAAATGAACGGGCGTAAATAGAAGAGCAATTAAAGCTTAACGAGACGTCTGAAGGATGTATTATTCATCTCTCTGCACCTTGCACTGATGCCGAAAGTCTCTTCAAAAACAATGCATTTGCATAAGAAAGACACCCAGGCCAGGTCTCTTCCCCGTCTGTCTGTAGTTATTGTTCCGTTTAATGAGAATTTACGCGCCCCACTCAGTGTGCTTCGACGCAAAATTTGTCCAAGGTCTCGAGTGGCGAACGACGATCACACATCTCAATTAGGCTCCAGGCAAAATAGGCTACCATTTGCAGAAAAACATTCGACCTCAACCACCAGCAACACCTAAACGCAGAGCCTTATTGAGGTAACCCCTTGTATTTTATTTCACCCCGAAGAGTGGCTTTTTCCTTCAGTCCTTCAAGTCCTAGTTGCGAAATCGGCACGAAACAAGTACACGTGCATTTACCCTTCAGATAAATTCCATCGCTATGTAGATGTACACGTTCAGGAAGAGCACCCTCGTTCTCTGTTCTTCAGAAGCTATTCACCTACCTGTCGTCATTATCCCCAAAAAAAAAATGAAAGCATACCCTTTTGTGTCATACCCATTCGGAGGGGTGCGGTGGGGGTCATTTCACAGAAGCTGTGCCAGCAGAACGAGAGGGAAGACTGTGGTCTAAAGGACCTCCTCCCTTCCTCCCCTTTGACACGAATAATTTCCCGCTCGGTTTTTATCATTCTCTGCTGCTCTGTGTTTTTCGACACATAACAGTAAAGGTGTTCTTAAAACGGTTTTTATCTCCTGCTCCCCCTTTTTTTTGTGTGTTTTTTTCTTGGGTCCGTTGTGCACAGAAAGCACATTGCTGCATCAGGAGCAGGATGTGAAGTGGCCACAAAAGTGGTTGTAAAAAAGAAGCACTAAGTGCGATACTCACTCCGCCTCCTTGTTTTTTTTTTCTTTTCTTTTTACTTCGTTCCTTTGCTGACGTAAAACAAAGGCATGGGCTGGGGAGGCTATAGGTGGTTTTTGAAACGGTTTAAGTTGGACCAGCAATGAAAGGCGTCGGGGTTTGGCGCTTGTTATGGGATAAGTGAGAGATGAGATTATGTTCACGAAGCTTATCCTAATTTTGTATAAGCGGATTAATTACCTTCTGTTTGCACTCTCCGAAAGGATTTCCATCCGTAAACTTCCTTCAATTAGCATGGGTGTTCTGCAAACGAAAAGAAGATCATAGTTAGATTGGACAAAAGCTGATTTTCTCAAATGGATTAGACTTAAGTGGGTGGTCATGCAGGAGTTGTGAATATTCGAACTCTGTCTACAACACAGTTGATCGATTGAAAATTCTACAACTCCCAAAAAAAGAAAAAAAAATATCAGCAAAATTTATCCCGTCACTCAAACGTCAACGGCAGAGGCAAAATCATTCAAACTGTGTTTCAATTATTCGCAAACGTTCAGGAACCTGCCATGAGGACGACGAAATCCAGTAAGCTGTCTGTGACACGTGTGTGAGCACTCGTATTAAGACAGAACGAAGTAAATGGGTTCGGCTGACAGGGGTGACGAGGAAGCATTGTCTGTCAGTTAAAAGGGACACATCGTAATCGAAATGGATACCGACGACATCACTGTTGGATTTATTCAAAGCATCTGAAGAAATTTCTGTTGCCCTCGGGGATTGGTTGGCGAAATTTACTTCAGTTTTTAGAAAATTGAAAGCTTATGGCCTACTAACATGCGCCTGCGGTGACATCCACCTTCCAGTGAAAGAAACCTCTTGCTTCACAAATTTTTGGAAGGATTGTGAAAGAAATATTTCTTGTGCAACATCGATTTTAAAAGGAGGACCCTTTTGCATTTTAAATCATCCTCGCGGTCGAAGATTGAGCCCGCAGCTACTCTGCATACATTCACAGTCGAAAGTTCTAAATGAGAGCCCAAGAACCGACACATCATCTTGTGTAGTCTTTATGGACAACGAAGACGACCTTAAGCCAATAACTCGGAGTAACACATTTGCAATCGCCTTTAAAACCAAAGGTTTAAGATAAGCCAAAGTCTTCTGTCTGATTTAATAATCCCTCATGCCTCTAGACATTCTTTTCCTAAACTCTGACTCCTAACGGTTTATCATCCCGCGACCTAGTTGCACCACGAGCAAAAAGTGTCAAGGTCACTGCTGCGTATCGTCTCAAAGTTTCAGCAACCTTCGTCATTGACAAATCCCACGACGTAATTAATGTAATTGATGCCATCAGTCAACTCCCGCGTGTAGACAAATCCCTCGCATCCCCGTTTACCCAACCACTTCCAACAGGGCTTTGAAACTGCAACCGCACTTCTGAACAATCATTTCTCTTAGAAATCCATTTCCCGCCAGAAATATGTTTCAACTCATCGCTTTTGTTGTGTGGCTCCAATCCGTCTGCGATTTTCGCGAAGTAGTGCACTCGCATCGTGTTCCTTTTTTCGCCTCATCCTTGCGCCTTGCTACAGATGGAACGTAATTATTCACTTAAAATTAATCTCACTTGTGATTCGTCGAGCTTCGTACTTGTTCTCATTTAAATATGTGGGTCGCATGATTTAATTCCCAGTGAACACAGACCAAGCCAGCAAAAAGCTCAATTCGTGTACACGTGTGTAAGCTCTTGCAGATAAGCGAGCCCAAGATACCCTCGACAGATAGAAAATAACAGATTTACCGACGTACCTGCACTCCACAGAGAGAGAATGAGTGCGATATGATATTTCTGGCCCTTCTGGTGCCATTCTGGTGTGCGTGTAGTTTTGCAAACATTCTAGCCACGTCGCGTCGTCCTTCTGCACTCTGGCGGGCGTAAACGATAAAAATAACGCTTACACTCGTTTGCACTCAGAGCCATCCTTTTGCATCTGCACACCGAGTGTAAGTGCAGAGCCGAGGAGCACTTGTGTGTGTGTGTGCGCGCACGTTTGTAGTAGATAACGAGAATGATTAAGCACGAAACGTCATCCAACGACGCGGATGATGACGACTCTGAACACGATAATGGGCTGCCGCCGTTTGTGCCGTGCAATCCAATCCAACGGACTATTTTTATCCACTGCTACCGAGTGAAACACGAACGAGGCGAGCCATAAAAAAGAACCATACCAGGGAATTTAAATAAGCGAAGGCGGACAAGGAATCACAATCTGCGCATCGGAAGCGTGATCTTCCTGATGTTTGCCAATTGCACACACAATCACAGGCGACGGAAAAAAGAAACCCTTCCAAATGGGCACTCCAGGCGTAGGGGGCTGAATTATGAGCGGAATAATTGGACTCCAGTTCTAGTATCGGTGTGCGCTTGCATAGCAATGCCCCACTGTGCTCATTTCCAGGGTTTTCCATCCACCGTTCGCCCGGTTCCTCTGGTGTGTCTCTAAGTTCCCGAAACTCGATGGCCATTTGGCGAGAGAGTTAAATCGGGTTTTTTTTTGTGTTTCCTCTACTTTTGCTTTCGCTTGCTGCAGCCAGCCATGCCCCGGTTCAGATAGCTACATCCCAGAGTTTGCTCCTGCTGATGTTCGTGTGCAAGTTGGCGAGTGAGCGAGCGGAGGAAATTAGGCTTTATGGCTCAATTCAGAGGAAATGAAAATTGTTTTCTATTCTCTCAGTGATTGTGATGCCCTCGAAAGTTGGGCACTGGGATTTGCGTTTTTTTTGTGCACTTTCGAAGGACGACTGCGCTCTGCTGGCGATCCTCTGTGTATTTTTAATTTGATTGACGACTGCAGGCGGGGCAAAGTGGTGACATACTCGCAGATGGGGGATTTGCATGCCAATCTTCAGTCGTTGCCTCTGTGTTGATGTAAGGAATTCGAAAGAGAGGTGCTCAGGGATGACTGAGTGGGTATATGCGCTGCGGAGTTGCAGAATGAATTCTCGGCGATGCGATGCGATGGGAGGTGACAGTAGGGAGCAGCTGCATTTTGATTTGTTGCTGGGATTGCCAAGTGAGTGATGGGGATGCGGATGATTGTTTGTATTTGCGGAAATTGATATGGAGGATTGAGTAAATAATCCGATTAGGGGATTAGTTGCCCATGCTTTGGGTTTGCTTTTTAGTTCCACTCTCTCTCTCTCACTCTGAATGAAATCCTGGGGATATTGATTTGTTTTATAACTAGCCCATGAATATGGAAATTCGAATAGAATCCCGCAAGTCAATGTGGGAATTCGTTTTGATTGAAGATGGTATTTGCCTGGGATTTTTTGACAGCTAAATTTGTTGGACTATGTTTACAGTTGTGTGTTGGGGTGGGGGCGTTTGACAATCAAATATTAAGGGAATGTGTTTTAGTCTTCCGTTTTCAACTTAATCTTTACATTTTGAAAAACCTCTGAGAGCACATTACCAAGCAGACATCGCCACGATTCACAGATATGAAAGTTCTAGGCGTGTTGTGCTGTGAACAGCTGGTCAAAAAATGTCTCGGTGTGATGTAAACTGCTGCAACATTGTGTGACTTGAGATGCACATATGTTTGCTTTCCGTCTCCTCCAAGTACTAAACATAAATCAGGAACATACACAATTCCTTGGCAAAATTGCAAAATCTACAATCTCCGAACCACTTGATGTCCATTCATCCGTTCTAGAAGGCACAAGATTGAGTTCTGACAATGGTAACGGGTTTCTGTCCCTGACTTTCTTTTCAGTCGAGAGTGAATTTCCATTTGACCAACTCCAAGCCATTGCATTAGGTGTCTATTTCCATTTACATTGTTCACAATCGCCACCCAGCAGCATCAAAACGTTTTCCGCTTTGAATTAAAAAAAAATGCCGTCCCTTCCCCCTCAGCCAGAGTACACTCAAAGCACCGAAAACCTTCTGCAACGCTGTTAGGGTGAAGGTCGCTCCGTCAACAAAAACCATTGTAACGAAATTATCCTTGCTAAGGCTGTCGGAAAGGCAACAATAGTCTCTTTGCATATCTTAAGGCCCATCCTTTCACAAGTGCGACGAAAAAAAGAGGAAAAAAACGCCCAAGACCAATACATCATAGAAATGAAAATGAAACCAACAAAAAAAAATGAAATGAAGTCTGTGAAGGATTCGGAAATAGGTCATCATAGGAATAGGAAAAAAGCACCAAAACTGAGCAGCCAGCAGTCGATGTCCTTGGAAGGAATATTTAATCTGCACACACAAAATGCCGAAAAAGGATCAACCAAAGCGTCTAGGTGATGGGGGTGGGAGGAAGGGCGACGTGGAGCTGGGAGTGGGGGCAAATTTAAGAGGCTTTAAATATTATTTTATGGATTTTTTCAGCTTTCCTTCGGTTTGGCGATGGCCGCAACATAAAAACGAATCCTTGTCCACACAATTTAAACCATTCCCACCACAAAAGATTATCCTTGGAATTTTTTTTATTGAAACGAAATCTCAAAATCTTCTCGGATTTTGTTGTTTCCTCCGTTCTTTTTTCTCGTTGGGAAATTTTGATTTAGTGCACACCGTTGAGGTTGCGGAGTGGAAGCAGTTGATCCATAAATGAAATAATGAAGCTCTGGCGGAATGCTGAGCTATCTCCGGAAACCGGAAACATGGAGTTGGAATATTTAATGTGAGACATGGAAGTGGTTGCTACTGTGCTCTGTTTGATTGATGTCGATAGAGTTTCGGAGGGAAGCCACATGGGTCAGTGACTCGAGAGTGGTGGAGCTGTGAACTGGGAAAGGAATGAACGGTGAGGGTTGCGCTTTTTTATTTTCAATGAAGTATGATCAATGAGCGGCAAAGGCTGATTGGGTGTGTAAGTCGACCCCTGCCTGGGTACAAATTGATTTTCATGGGGACACCTCTTTCGAGCCACGGACAATGCCTAGAACTGTCTGTCTAGAAAAAGTTTCTCAAACTTGGCAGTTAGAAGTCGCCATAAAACTGTATGGCCCATCCACTCGAGAGAGAACAAAGGCACGCACAACACGAGTGGTTTATGGGCCCTGGTCATCTGCGAGTTCTAACCCCGCCAAGATTATTATTATTATTCTGATCACTGAGTTACCAATGCCACCACCACACCACACAGTGACTTGGTCATTCGACAGATAAATGCAGATTTTGTCTTTCTCTGTGGCATTCATTTTGACTAGTCAACATATATGTCTTATTCTTCTTTGACTGGAGGTACAGTTCCTGCTACTCACGATCAACAGATTGAGGTCTATTTCCAGCCGGTGGATGCGGGTTTTCCTTTACCGCGTTGTCCCTTGGGCCAGACCAATGGTTTCCATTCGCTCTAATTGACTTTGTCATCTAAGTTGAGAGACTCGAACTCGTTTTGTCAGATCCATGCCACTATATAGCCTATAAAGCTATATCACGCGACTCGGACTATCCGCTCGAAGCGACAAGGAATCTCCTCGTCCGCTTTGGCTATCACTCTATCAGTCTATCAGTCTTATATAGGGATATATTGGTCCTTCGAATGAGTATATTCCTGAATTGACTTTTAAGCTCAACCCGACAACGATTAGCAAGCGTGATCCTTCGTTTTATCTCTGCGGTGCTGTCATTGATTGTATACACTTCCGAGCCTAGGTAGACAAAGTCTTTCACTACCTCAAAGTGATAAGTGCTTGTCGGTGGATCATTTTTGTAGATTTAGTCTTACCCTCGATGCTCACATAAGCCGTTGTGTTCTTCTGATGATGTCAATGCCATCGGTACATGGGAGAAATTTTAAGGATAAGTGGAATATCTTGTGGTAGCAGTCTGACTATGGCTATTACAATGGACCAACATCTCTCATCAAAGTGTGCTGTAGCCCCGACTACCTACCTACACGATACTCTGAACAGCTCATCTCTATAAATTCTACTAGAAGCGGCTTTAAGGTCGATAAATAAAAGATTACTAACGATTTGGAACTACTGGGTCTTTTCCCAAGATTTGCCGCAATGTAAATATTAGGTCGAATGTGCATTTCTCTGTCCTGGACCAGCGCTGTTATGGACCAATCAGGCTTTTGACGCAGAGTTTTATGCGCTTAGAAAAGACGGCAGAGAATATCTTGTATGCGATATTCAGGAAAACACTTCTGCAGTTGACATAGTTTAGAGGACCTCATTTTTTTAACCGACAAGACGAGGTGGTGAATGCAGCTTGCAAAATCAACTCCAGATGCCTTGGCAGTCCATTGATCCCAGCAGCCTTGTTGGATTTTAGTTTAGCGAATGCTTCCGTGACTTCACTCAGGTCGGGAGGACGTAATTTCTCTCCATTTTTGTTCGCCTTCATACATCGACCTTATACAGACTGCAGAGTTAATCTTTGCATATTCCCAGCTCGGACTGCAATTCCACTACTTGTTCCCATCCTTATCTCTGCGAGCTTCTCCATTCAGTTTCTCTGAATTTGGTCAATTTATATACCGAGTGAGAAATGAGTCTTATATCGCTAAAGAGAATCTCAATTCATCACATCTTCAGCGGCCGATATTGTCACGATGTGGACATTCGTGCCAAGTGACCAAATTATCGCAGCCTATCCCTTTACGTTCGGGGAATACCTGCTCAACACAACATCCTATCACGTCAAGTATCAAATCCCATCTCGGCAGCTTGTATTCGCGATGTCCTGCGGTCGTTACCCACAATTCATGACGATAGGTGAGAATTAGAATAAACTTGAGTAAATCAACAAGGTCGGACCTCCTGATAACAGATCTTCCAAGCTGTTTCCAAATTGAGCTTGGACTAATCTACGAAAGGCATAAATCCTCCCATCACTCGTTAAAAAAGCGTCTCCACCTGCATCAATCGAACTGAACTAACATGAAAATGTTGTGTGGAATATGGTGACCCAAGCCCCGCCATTCGGGCACCCAATCAGGGCATGATCCAGACGTTTCCTTTTATGCCAGCTTGAACTATAGAGCGAGTTGAACTTTAAAAGGGTGTAGGTGTAAGCTCATGGTCGAAAAAGAGCCAGCATGAAAGGCTGTACGTACTCACTTTGATGTCGAAAACAATGAACCCTTTTCAACGAGCCTATCCGTCCAGCAAAGAGTGTATTTTAAAGATGGATCTTAAGGCTTCTGGAACAGTGTCTGTATCTTCGATTTGCTTACGATATTCCCTATGGGAAGTTCAGATGTACGAATAAGACTCCCATAATCTGCTCGTAATGTGCTATTTCCGTACTCAGATTTATTTCTATTTCCGTAGTCAAAATTCACAGTTGAACACGTTCAGCCATAGCTCAACAATCCATATTCTAAAATGTCAGACTTCAAACTAAACACATCCGGTCTCAGATGAAAATTCGGTTTAACATGTGTGAATAATTCGAGGATTTCAAATCTGGACCACAAATTCGATTATGCAATATATACTCCTTGTCTGGCTGTCAAGGCGTCGACCAAAAATTCCAAAAATGCACCCACACACATTAATCCTTAACCTCAATCTCTGAAAATACCCAACATAAAAAAGAACATATTTTTTTTTCCATGGGATGTAAAAATAGGCGGCTTTACATTGTCTCCGCAATCATACAGACGTCAGAGCTCTTCTCTCTGTGATGGCCTTGTCACGCAAGCGGTAAAACCTTTATTCGCAGACGTCAAATGTAAACACAAAAAGTTAATTTACTTAATTCGTTCGAGCTCCAGTTCCGCTTCCTCATTCACAAGGCGGAGGTGTCTCTTCCTCCCTTTTGTCATTGTCACTTTCCCGAATCTCAATTCACAGCGACTGCACATAAGCCCCCGCCTTTCACGCTGATAAGCCTCAACTGACAGGTGTCCTCAATTTAACCCAGTTACCAGCTGAGGTTAATCAGCCTTTGAATTTATGTCAAGAGGCATCCAGAACTCGCACACACCGCACATTTGGAGTGACGGAGCGGATTTTTTCTTTTTGTTTCAACTTCAACTCAAAAGTTCCCTTTGCCTCTCTGCATGTAAAGTCATTATGAGTTTATTTACACACGTTTTCTCGGATCAAACAAATTAAGTACCCATAAACAAGTCACATCCCTGCCATGCGATTCACACTGACATAATTCCGTGAATTCCCACCCATTAACCGACAGGCACAACCGATTCCCCCGCAAATGGCTTCGCTTCCGCCGCCGCGACCACGAGATGACGTTACGCATGGCTTTCGGATCTTAAAATCAATCTGTCAGTTGTCAAAATGAGAGCGTCATAAATTGCTCCGACAGTTATCTCACCCCTCAGTGCCTTAAAGACAATAACGGAGAAACAAACAAACAACCAAGCAAATAAAGAAGAACACGCCTGCGGCAGTGGCTGTAGCACATTCCGTCACACCAGAAGTGCCTCCAATCCATGCATAACGAGATGAGCTAATTTTATTGTTCTCGTTGCTGTAGCTTTGACAGTCGGAAATGCCGCCACCACCACGGTTGCCACTGCCACCGTAACCAACCCCAGCACCGGAGCAGCGACATCTGTGCTAGGGAGGGCACATTTAGCCTGTCGTCAATGATGTCAACGACGCAGTATCGCTTGGACCGTTTATTTTGGAATTTATTTTGACATTCCCTTTGGCTGAGTAATTTCTCGCTCTCTCGTTCTCCCTTCGCACTTAATTCCAATTTAATTGGCTGCCATTTGAACGCGGAGTCCTGATCGAAGGCGGATGGTGATGGTGGTGGCAGCAGCACAACCAACTTTGTTGTTCTTTCGAAAACGACGCGAACGAAACGCAACGAATTAAGGATCTGAATGCCCTCCTATTTATTGAACGCTCAACTTTTCTACTTAACTTTATTCGACTTGTTCTTTTTTTTACGATTATTGTCCCGCAGCTGACTGTGAAAATAAATCGCCGAAGCAGGCACGGCATGGAATGGAAACGGAATGGAATGCCGATGTCGATGTTTTAAAGGCGGCAGCATTGCGATCGAATTTACGAGATGTACGAGAGTGTATCCGATTATCTGCGTGACATTTGTTCGCGTGGGATTTGCGTTTTATTGCCGCGAACCGCTTGAACCCTGCCAAGTGAGAAATGAAGAGCCAATGGAATTTTTACGGTGTTCTAATGGAATGCGAAAATGATTTTTAAACGAGAGAGCACCGACTACAGTGGGATGATTGGGGAATCGAATTGCCTGGGAGATTGACATTTCGGGTGAAGTATTTCGCCGGCAGCTCGGTTTTTGATGGGATATTCTCTGGTGTCAGACGGTTTTATGAGATAGGTGATTATTTTCATAAAAACAAAAATACGGGGAGGCCCTAAACGCGCAAGTACTTGGGTTTTGGTGATTGTTTTGTGATCTTGAGGAATGTTCTTATGGAAGGCTTCAATTTCATCGGGTAGCTATACATGAGGTTAAATAATAAGTCGGGGTAAATAATGAATCGAAGTCGAATGTTATCCTAAGGCTCAACGATTGTAGTTAATTCTATGATACACACCTTCCTCTTTAGACGAGGTGGGTCAAATCAGTGCATCTCGAGTGCAGTCGAATTTACCACTATTGGATGGCTTGGGCAGAAATCCCCGCAAGTTGTGTGTTATGTGTCAGCGTGCTGTTGAAACCATATACTCCGGGTAGAAAGCTGGCTTTGGGGCCGATAGAAGCTAGTCTCTGCCACCTTCTAAGAAATAGAGCTAACGCTCTCGATAGTCTAAATGGGGCAGCAAGCATTCATCCAAAGAGGTTAAGAATTAAGGATGACTATTGTTTTCAATGATTCGGTATTATTTATTCTTTTTGCAATCGTTGCATGTGATGTCGAAGTGCGCACCAAAATGACATGGGGCATTTTAAGACAACCATGCCTGTGCGCCTACGACTTGGTTGTCTACAGACCAAGTCCAAACATAGAGGACATAGAGGAGAGAGTTCGATTCACTCATGCTACGACTGGCAGATGAATGTCAACTTCGAGAAGACACAACCCATGCTGTTCAGGATGATGCCATTGTATAATGCATCGGCGTATAGTGCGTTCTAAATTGTTGGGCGACACGGTCAGACGCTAGTACCAAGAACTGCGGGCAGATAGGAGGTCCCCAGATGAGTCTCTTACAAAGACACTATTGTACAAAAGCCTACTCGATGCGGGGGTGAAGATAATCTGCAAGATGATCGTCATCCGGCCAATGCTAACCTATGGCTGAACCTTGTGGTTAAACGTGAGACCAAGCTTGTCGTAGGACTTGCCTTCGCCTTTCGCAGAACACTAGAGGCCAGAAAATACCATGTCTTATACAACACAGCAAATCTGATAATAGTGGAGTTGAGTTGAGGTCATAATCCCAAAGCATGGAACTCGGTCAATGGCTGATTTTTGGGGCTTACATCTCCAGTCGACAATACCACGAGATGCAACGCCAAAACGACTTCAACCCTTTTTCAACCATTTCTGTACCTAGATAAGGCAGATCAGCTCATGGCGGTACCAAGGCGTGATGTTCGATATGTTGCCTTGCAGCACCAACAGTTCTGGTGGCTGGGAAGCGAGACGCCTTCGTTGAATCCTTTAGACGCCAGGTAGAAAGAATAGTTCAAATGCCATCATGGAAAGTAATCTTATAGTAAAGCTTATAGTGACTGCCGTGGGTTACTAAGTTAGACATGGTTACACTGTTCGTCCAAATAGTTTTAAGCTTTTGGTCCAGTATGTAATTTTGGTGAAGAAATAGCGACTGAGCGCTATCGCGTTCGAAGTACACTGCTACACGCTTGAGCTCTCTTCAACACATTCCTAAATAATTCGATTGCTTATTAAGTGTACGCCACATTTGACTAGGGCGTCCGAGTATTCCGCCTGACTAGGTAAGCAGGTTCCACACCGTGTCGTACTTCGCAGTGGAGTTGTCTTCGCGCCGTAGTGTATCCAATCTACTGGAATTTTCTCCTTCGTATTGCGACGTCTATAAATTCTTGAGGTTGTAGTAATGGTGTCCACTTTCCAGGTACTGCATCCACAATGCAGCACCGACTGGCTCAGTCGAAGCTTGGTTCTCCAACCAAAAATGATTGCTTTTTCAGGTCTTGTAAGGCTATACGAAAGCAGCTGCTGCACATATCCAACTCGGCGACACCGCGAGACCATACTTCCTAAATATAGAAAGCTTTATGAGCCACTTTCCTTCCGTATATATTTTGGGACCTACTATGCTTTTGATTGTGGGCCATGATGTGCAGTCCATTGATGGACAAACATCGTCAGCGTAGCCAAGATGTTTGAGGTGAGATGTCGTAGTCCATGGAATCAAATAATTTTAACGACTTCAACTGCTTGACAAGCAATTGTCGTCAATTATTCTCTATGACTGTGGAATGCCAACTCACAAAAGACATCCAAATTGAAAGGGCGCCCAAAGAAACTCTACCTTTGACAACGAAAGCAGTCCGCATGCAGAACTTTTTTTAAACAACGGCATTCGCAATAAGAGCTTGAGGAGGTTCTATTTAGTTGACTCATCAGCTTCGAATGGATGACCCCACGAATACATTCAACCATTCCATCATAACTTGAGTCTCAATGAAGTCTGAGTTTGTGCTTGTGCTTGCCCCAGATCAAGCAAATTTAATTTTGAATTGAATGCGTACATAAAATTGGAAAATAGACCAACACCTCAAGCAATCCTCATCCTTCGAGAATTCATTCTACAAGAAAACCGAGCGAGTTCTAATTAAAACCCTTCCCTCATGGGCTCATCCTCCCTTCAACTGAAACCAATTCCATGAGCAGAAATTCTGCCGGCAAAGATCAGGCTTGTATCCATAGCTCAAGGACTATGGCCAAAAATGAGTACTTAACAGACAAAATATGATTCGCAAACAAATTAATTTATGAATGCAGGCCTTTTGTCCCCCGGATATGTATAAGGTCGATCAGGTCAGGCAATGGGGGATGGATGAAAGGCAAGAGCAAACAATCATGCCCTCAAAAGGCTCCTCCGAAGGTCTCTGCCATCGAAAAGAGCATCTAATTCAATATTTAATCATATCTATGTGAGCTTTATAGTCCGACTGAGACGATAAGGATTGTGACAGAAAAAGAGTAATAATTCCTATCCCTTTTTGTTTCAATCGAGATTGAAGTCTTAATCGGTCTGCCGCCCACCATCCTGGGATGATGCGAGAATGTGAACATAAGAGACCTATCTTCATCTGACGATGATTCGTTTTTATGAGAATTCCGGAGGGCACTCTGACTTGAGTGGTAGTGTCTTTGAGGAGACAATGCCGTCAAAGCTGTTTATGGGACTGTTTGTTCCAGAAATGGTTTCCAGGAGGGGATCGGTCAAGGAGGTCCTTGTGATTGACACAAACACGGCTTAAAGAGAATGTTCGCTTCAAAACGAACTTCAAGTACGACTTTAAACGGCGTCCAACCATCCGTGTCGTAATACCGAACAGGGATGACAAGGGTCTTACATAAAGCCCATGGATTTAAAGTCCAGCCACTTCAGAAATCAGATCCTCAAGACGAAATTGATTTTACGACATTTTCTGCTCCTTGCACAACAGCCTATTCAATTTCCACCAGTCGCCCCTCGATTGCCTAGCGATAAATATTATTTCCTTGGATTTTGCGAAGTCATCAACGTCTCTCGCAGATCCTCGTCTAGTGCCCGCACACTTTGTGCATGGTGTTCGTCTTTGACATGGAGTATGTCGTATTAATTAAGGACGAAGTCAAAACAGGATGAGCGGACACAACACAGCTACACGAAACGTGTTGAGATCCGTGAGGTGAACGAAAGAATGCCAGGCGATATTCTTAAATAATTGATTTCGAATAGGAGGCACGTGGGAATACAAGTGGCTTACACCCTCTGGGCTGAAAACTGAAAGAATACGAAACACAAACGGGCGGAAAGGTCCGGTCCACATACCCTGCGTGTATCTCATTTCCTACTTTCGGAATCCTGTTTTTTGGTGGTGTCTTCTTCTTTTTTTCTGGCTCCACGCTCTCGACCTTTCCTGTCCCTTTTTTCAAAACAGTGTGTAGCTGAAGGCGGGGGACCTAGTGACACGGCAACTGAGAACAATATTCTATTCTTCACATGAATGGGAGTGTGTGTAGTCAGGAGAATGGTGAGAATTCATTGTGTTCTACCTTGTGACCTAGAAAGAGCAAACAAAAAAAAAAACACCAACAACTGGGTTTTGTCTTGTTCTCGGTGCTGCTGGAAGATTTGGCTACGGTTTGGCCGGGTAAACGAATCTGATGTGATCCTTTGGAAAAAAGTCCTAAATTATAAATTGCAAAGCAAGACTACATAGTAGTTCATTAGTGGAATGGAAGGGTTTCCTTTTTGTTTTTTTGTTCGCCTCTCGTTCGTTCTGTTCGTGTGTTGCGGCTGTTTGTAACGTGGTTTTTTTTTGGCTTGTCATTGAGTCATTCGGTTAGTGAAATGCTTTTGTCTTGAATATTCTAGTGGCTGCGGTGTAACGAAGGACATGGGCTATTCATTACATGGATATGACTCCATGTCCAACAGATATCAGAGATGGATGGTTTAGTGCGGGGATTGTGGGACATTTACTCAGGTTTTCTGGTTGAAAGTGATGTACTTTGTGATGTACTGGTTGAAAGTGATGTACCTTGGATGCTCTAGACTTCAGTCCTCACTTTAAAATGTTTGTTGACTCTGGGATCAAGTGCCTTTTTAAGTCGTCTATGAATGAAGATTGCACATCAAAGTTTGTTGGTAGCCTTTGACTTACACGGTCAAATGTATATGCTCCATGTTTCCGACTTCGTAGCTCCCTAACACTCGTGAACCGTCAAGGGAGTGTGATGTCAGCCGAATTATTTCTTGTCATTTTATGTTGGTTTTTGATGTGAAAAATGTATTTGCTCACCTTGTCAGTAAAACACACTCATATGACGTGACGGCAAACGGCATGACGTTGGCTCTCGACTCGATTGTGTGTGGGCAAGCCTATACTATATATTTTGTTGGTTCTCTACGTGAGCTGCGTTATGTCCTTCAGAAATATATTAGGAAGGAGACGTCCAACGATGTCGCTTGCCTTTTGATTTCACCTGACCACGTTTTTATACGCGTTTCATCCCGTGAACTGTTGTAAGCAGCTGATACCCTCTCTCAACCATAGGGATCTTGTTTGAAAATCGCCCGTTACTTGAAGATGTAGTACAGTAAAGAGGGGTGAACGAATGAACAAGGCTTCTATTCGTGGCTATTTCTCATCTGGGCGTCGTGTGACGGCCAAATTTCTTCTAGCAGCTGATGGAGAATGTTGATGTTTGGTCCTCAGAAAAGGGCTTTAATTATATTTGCATCGCATTCATCTGGAGATGAATAAAGTGTGTGGCACAACAGCCCGAGTTGTTCCAGGGCAGAAACTAGTGCACCAAAATTAAATTCTTGCAAAGCTGTTCGGTGCACAGTGCATTTGCTTGCTGCAACATCTAAATCCCGAAGAGAAAAACCTGACCTGCTTAAATCGCATCCTAGGGGAAGTCAGTTCCTGATTCCAAGCGCCACGTCTTTCCTAACGACGCGCCGTGTTGTCTGTCATGTCGGCATCTGTTCGGTACTCCCGAAGTGGGTCCGTAAAGCTTATTGCCTTATCTTACACACGATCCAACACCAGTTATGAATGGGTTCTCAAATCGTAATCATTTCATGGCGTTTAGAAACTATCGCCGATGCTTATCCTGTCCATCGTGATTTTGACTTCTCTATCTTTGATTCACGTATATTAAGCTCTTAAAGAACCAACTCTAAGTCACGGTTCAAATTCAGAAATGATATCCTACTCGAGTGCATGGAGAAGCGTATGCGAATTCTGAAACTATGTGGCGTATGTGGAATATTTTTTTTGTTATTTATTTGGCATTGAATCCAGTGGATGGTAACTCGATTCATTCGAGGTAGGTCGTCTTCTTGTTGATCTTCTTTTCATCTGGCTTTGCCATCCGGGTCCTGAGTCCTCTCCACCTGGTAGGATCTTTAGTCAGTTGCCCCCAATTTCGCCACTGTACCACTTCTGCTTTCGTGAGTGGTATCAAAACTGAGCCAATTTTCAGAAAAATTACTATTAAGCTTATTCACTTCGGCTATTCCCAGATTTTTGTTTCTTTTTTTTTCTGGAATGTCACTGTGACTCGGTAGCTACCGGCGGCGCATTAATGATGTTCTTTCGTCTATAAACGAGCGTCTGACTGTGCAGCCCAACTCTTCCTGCCGTTTATAAGCCTCTCCCATTTTACATTTTTTCGTCAGTTTTCATTAATACTTGGCAGACGTAATGAATCACTTTCTAGCGAATACCAAATTCATTCTGATGCGTCGCCTTAAAGAGTAATTAATAATTTTACATATAACCACCTTGATTACCATCAAACTTTAATACAGCTCTCACGTTAATCCCTCACACAAAACCCTAGTCACATTGCCTCTCCACACTGTACCCATCCAATGGGTCGCCCCCCAATTTGGTAAAAGGCCATTTTTCATTATCTAGCAAAACTATTCACTAATTAACCAACAACCCAAGGCAACCTACCAACGTGCCGGGCTACGTTTGCATGCGAATACCTTGACTCACATTCTAATCCCGACCGTGAGTAAATATCAAAAACGATTACAATCTCCTGGGGTCGCCCAGCATTCTGGCATATCCCTAAAATCATCTCTCTTCATTGTGGTCGGGGAAATATTGACTGACTGCGAAGGCTACTCGCTCTGCTCTTCCGGAACACGCCTCGGTCGCGGGACACGTTATCTGAATATGATGAGCATCACGCAGTGAATGTGCTAGGTTTGCTGCTGGCTTACGGCTTAGATTTTCGTTATTTTGATATATGACCCCTGTTGTATGGGGGTGTACATGGCACTAGGATGCTTCGGCATGCTCCACGGTCAGACAGACTTTACGATCAGCTAGAGATTTGAATTCAATTTTAATGATGACTTGGGTATGTTCGCCTGGGCTACTTGTTCAAGAGCAGCCATTAATTCATCACACATGCAGGGACTCTGGAGACTGGTGACGGGATAGTTGGCGCTATTGTGTCGATGGGAAGAGAGATGAAGATGGACATCAGCGATGGCAACCTTTGACAAATATTTTGATATTCGTCGTGTTCGATTGGGTGTCAGTGGGTAGTGCTAAGTTTGATTGATTTTGACAAATAATTCCGAGAGTGGTTCTGTATGCCCTCTGTCGAGTGGCAGTGGCAACTGCAGACTCACAAGAGCATTGACATTGATGGCTCTGTCGATCACGCTTGTCACACGTATGTCCTTCAAAAGACACAATGTCCCTTGAAGCCATTATATTTGCAAGAAATAATGGGAATAAATGTTCTTGCAGGACTTACTAAAAATGAAATGACAATAAATTGAGTTTAATGGTACCACTGGCTGGACTCCAAAGCAGTGTGAGTGAATTATGTCTCGTCACTTTGAGGTAACTTGTCAGAAAGGAACTGACTTTGAAGATATTGAGAACTGACATGTACCGAAATAGGCCTATGTGAAGCAAATCGACCTCGTGTGACAACTTCATTGGGATTGGGAAATGCTACGCTATACGGGTCTATCTGGGTGTCATAACCAAGCTTCTTGTTGTGTGTGGTTTCGTAATCTTCTTGTTCTTTTTTATGTTCCACCAACGAGCCGCTTCCGCAACCGTTATTCTTTCCTACAAACCATTTTACCCACTCACGTCTCAATGGTTGCGAGCAAAAAAATGTAAATTCCCATCGCTACATTATCAAGTCCTACATAACAGTCATTCTGTCAGAGGACTCTACCGCTTATCTTGGCGTTTTTTTGGCTTGGGTCTGTAATTTTGAGTTTCTTTAAACGTCTGGGAAACTAAAACGAAGCACAGAACAGGGCACAATCATTTCTAAGACATTCGACAAGCGTAAGATTGTATCGAAAGGACCAAGTAGCCCAGGTTTGGATTATTTTGCTTACTTTGACTTGCGCTATTTACCTATTGGCAGGAAAATCAATCAAAGGTTTGAGTCTGCGCAAATGGTAACGTTCAACCTTGATCTTCTCCCATAGACGCCAACATTCAATTTAAAAGCGTGCAGTTCGAAAAATATTGCACTTTCGGCAAAGTTGGGCATGTTTTAAGAAATTGCCAACAAAGAACAAGACTACAAACCTCAAACAGGTCATCAACTAATATACTATTGAGCTTCTTCTTGAAATTATGAGGAATCCTATCTAGACAATCATCCTCTTCAAGCCTTATCACGAATTGTGAGCCACTATTTAACCATCTGCTCGAAAATGTGCAGTTAATACGAACTCACTGTAGCACCGAAGTACTCCAAATCGCACTCAAACAGCAGAAGCAAAAAAATGTAATTTCCCAAACCAACACCTACCATAGTCATTACCGCAACTTTGAATAGTTCATTCCCATGGTTAGCCTAATCTCTAAAAAAAAAAACTATACACAACTTAATGCACGCGTAGTCGATTTCAAATCAATTTCAGAAAACTTCATTGCATTTCCATTTCGGTAAATGTTGCCACATCGAACTAACGTCAGGCTTACATGTGTCAACAGACGTTTACATATGTCCTTACACACCTGTTTCCACCAAATCACTGTCAAAATCGAATTCCGCAACATTCACGAACCAGAGAAGGGGATGAACCGCCTCCATCGATCCACCGGCCACCTGTCCATTGTGAAACCTATACCGTGACTAGTGGTCGATTCTAATTAATTGCGACAATAGATGACAATTAATCCTTTGGCATGAATGCGAACTTTCTCCGTTCGAATGGTGCGCGCCCATCAACCCTGTGTGTGTGTATGGAGGGGAGGGAGTGCATATAATGTCAATTTACATATTTACTGTGGGTTCAGGGGACAGGCTTTTGTATTGCCATTATCCTCATTCGCTCGGTTGCGCCAGAAACAAATTGAGTTATCCGCCCTGCGCGTGACAAACAAATCGATATACATTTATTGGAAAGAGGGATGGACTGGGTGGCCGGCCTGCTTGTGGTGGTTTGGGTTGAGGGTGGTCTACACCCATTCGGGGTGAATATGCAAATAATTTAGTTTTCCCAATGTGAACTTGTGTTTATTTGCTTTACTTAGCATTCCAGTTTGAGGTCTATTTGGTTTTTTGTGTATTTTTTTGTGTGCTTCGCAGATTTTCGGAAGGGAATACTGATGAGAGGAGTGCCTTGGCGGGGTCGAGTTGTTGTTTTCTTTTATGACAAAGGATAACGAATTCAATTAAACTAACATGTGTTTGGGAATGTTTTCGTAGAGTCTTTCGTGTGGCAGCAGTTTTTGATGGAAATTAGATTGGGAAGTGGAGAGTGGAGCGTGGAGTGGAGAGAGTGGCGAACTTTGTGTGGTTGTTGTGAGGAATTAAGTAAATTTTAAGCTTAAGCATTGTTGAATCGATGGATTACATTATGGAGAAATGGGGCAGGGTTTGGGTGAAGGGCTATTATCAATTTAATTGCGGAAGATTAGTGAGGGCAAGCGTTTTTTCCGTTTATTTGACAAAATTTGCATAATTTGCCATGTGTGAGGAGGGATTCGGTAGAAGGAAAGATGAGAATTTCTTTGCGTGTCGTACGTAGTCCTCCTGGAAGACGCCTAGTTACACTTAGATATAACTCCTGATATGTTTGAGTCGACAGCGGAATATCGACATACTGGAGATCTCTCGCGCGTGTTTTACCCCCGTGAATCATAGGGGTCAAAAGATGATCATGATTACGCCTGGGTCACTTTTGGTCCCTCTTTTATGATTCTTTTCAGTTGCTACCGACGACCATAGTCTAATGGGTTGACTACACTTGATTCATCCACAGTTCTTCTTTAATGTCGATCTCTTGTGTTACCAAGAATTTCCAATCAAAAATGGCTCATTCTGTGGATGGACACGTCAACTCTAATGCTATGTCACCATCAAACGAAATCGCGAGGTTACGTCAAGGTTCTCTCCAAACCTTCCAGATTTAGAGTTCCGAAACCTCGAGCTTTCGTCGAAGGCTAATTTAAGAAGGCTAACAGCGTGATCTTCAGTTAATTTTGGTGTTCATTTTCTCTCTTTGTCTTTTCTGGTGTTCTCAAAACTAATATTTCCTGTAAAACAACTGTTGAGGTATATTGAGGTTTTAGTTCATCCAAACCTCGAGATTTCGGTTCGGTGAGAACATACTATAACGCTGGGTGTCGACACGAACTACATGCTTAATAAGCAGTACTATTTCCACTCTTGAGTTACTGATAATGCCCAGAGTATGCTCTCTGTCTAAGAAAAGCCTTTCAAACTTTGACGGTCGAAGGCAACTTACACCATGACTGGTTCCTTCTAGAAGCTAAGCTCTGGTCCAACGAATTTCTCAATTCCAAGTTGAAGTCACGCTCGAAATGAAAAGAAGGTTATCCGTTGAAAAATTTGAGAGTTAAATGTTCCTCTCCCTTGGCTGTTTGTATGTTGGACTTTGTTATAAATTCCAAGGAAATCTTACATCTTACAGTCCCCGACGTTTAATTTAAGGTCGAGCAAGTTGATTGTCAAACATATTCCGTCTGCCCCCATTCCATCATACACAGCATTAAATATTACTTGAGTTCTCCCTAAGGATCACGTGTCAATCATCCACATCAATCATTCCGTCAGTTTATGTGTGTTATTAACCAGCCTTGGACTCGCCTGACAAATCCCCCCAAGGGACATGATTATTTTGACCACACACACCTTAGTTATTATCGCTTTTCCAATGGCTGCTTCAACAAATCCTACACAATTTACCATAGAATTTCCTACTTCCGTAAATTACCTCATTAATATTTAAGACACCACGGCATACCACGGTTTGTCTACGACGATGGGCCCCCCTTGTGCCCAGGACAAATTGAAGAAAACCAATTTTCTAATCGGTTTTTCGGTTTCATGGCATGCCTTTGCCTGGTTCTTGTCCTCACATCGCCATCGAGTGGCGGTGCTTTTTTTTAAATTAAAGGAATCATCGATTTTCTTGGGGCTTTGATAGAGTTGGTGGTATGAGGTCATGAATACGAATATGTACGTTTTTTTTTTCCGGCATTTGTACGCTAAGTGGATTGTTGAATGTGAATGGTCCGGAGAGGGCTTATAATTTTGTAAGCCGGTCATAAATTTCATAATTGATTTTGAAATGGGCATGGCGGAGCGATTTGGAAGCCTTTTGTGGTGGGCTGTCATTAGGGCAGTAAGCAGTAAGCAGTAACGCATTTCTGTGAATTAGGTAATTGTGAGGAGTGCTTGAGCAAGTTAATTGTCCTTGAATGGCCATCGAGTTGGTGTTCTGACCGGTCTCCCGGGACACTCCACAACCTCAGTGATTCGTTTGTTTTTGGCGAACTCTACTTTGATCGTATTTGCGGCTAATTAATTCGTCGCTTGATTTGTTCTCGGAATTTGCTTAATTGGGATTTTTTTTTGCATTGAACTTGGACTTTAATTGGGTTTTTTGATGTACATTGTCCTCTTGTGGGAATTTTATAATTTTTTATTAAATGTTTTTTTTTATTGGCGGAATTTTTTACTGGCGAAGAGTTCTTAGTTTTTTTTTTCCGATGTGAACAACATTTTTTAATAAACTTATGTTTCCACTTGTAGTGGCTGCTCTATATTAGTGACCTGAGAAGGAGCACCATGGTGGACTTGACAAGTGCCTCCTAAACTGAAAGAGTCGGCAGATGGACAATACAGCGTATTCGACGAATCTGTGGTACAGTACGTGTAACAAAATCGAATCGTGGTCGATATGGTGCTTATGCTAGAAAGGACACTTCATCAAATTTGACGATGCCCTGAATCTCTAGCTGCACTGCAGACTTTAGAAAAATCAGAATCCGAGGAAGGATAACTCCTATAAGAATTTAAAAAAAAAGGAGCTATTTTAATAGCAAGTTAGGAAAGGTTATGTTAGTCTCTCACTTAGGTCGTAATGAACCCATTGTGATGCCCATACCAACTTCGTACCCGTCATGACCATATGTTGCCCAGCCATACTGAAATTCGTATAATCCTGAAAATCGAGAGTAGAGGGACATTTGTTACTTCCTGGTCCTGGATGAAGTGTTCTCCCATTGTTCTGTATCTCAACAGGCAGACAATAGGGAAGTGGCAAAGGTAGTTAGACGTATCTTCTATTCATCAGCACACCATCTGCACATGAAATGATGGGTAAGTCCCATTAAGTGTTCATGGTACTTCAGATGGCTATGGCCAGTTCGCGTAAAAATTTGAAAAATATCCTAGCTTTCGACTGAGAGAATGCGCGTGATCGTGGTGTCTTTGTAAAAGGCAGTCTCTGGCGTCAGGGCATCCTGGCTTAATGTGTAAAAAAAGTTTTGTACTTTTATATGCCTTCTGTGCCAATTTTACGAGATTATATTGGACCTAGTGATAATTATTTTGCCTCTTAAAATGAAGAATCGATTTTGACATCAATGTCATATATTATATAGAAGTTGCATCCAGCTATGACTGATTTTTCAAATTAAAGTACTTTCGGGAGAACTTCTACGACAGCTCTTCCGACCTTCTGATGCGTGTGTTCAAACAAAGCGGCAATCCATTCTGCATTCTACATCATGGCTAGCAAGTCAGGTAAAAATTCCTTAAGTTGAAGGTGGCATTGCGATGAAATGGATGGAAATTATTGAAATAGGGACGTTATCTTGTAATCTGTAAGTCGAACAATCCGTAATTCGTACTTTCTATAAGTTGAAGAAAATGTGTTAATGTTTCAGAACTTTGACTGAAATTCTCCCATATTTTACGCCCCATAACTCGACCACTAGATAATCGATGATTTGTTCCCTTCTCTATTCGACTTATGGATGTGTGACTGTATTTAAGGAATCTGACTGCCAACAAGCATTAGTAACACTCAGACCAGCGTAGGCCTGCTGTGTTACCCTATAGCACAACATTTTTCTCAAAATCGTGCACACAACCCAAGTTAACCTCCCACAGGGACCCCCAGACCCGTTCGCAGTCGTTGCTGCTTAACATTTTCATTTCATTTCTGCATAAATTTTCTGAAAAATGACTGCAGCCAGTTGTATGGTTCCCTAAATCATCGTTTATAACCTGATGGCGTTTACATGACTCCGACATTTGTAGCCAGCACACTTGCTTTGTCCTCCCCTCGGTTGCCGCACAGTTGGTTTGCATTAATTTGCCGACAGGATTGTTTGTTTGTTTTTTCCCCTATTTGCCGCCATTGAAAGTGAATGAGTAATTGACGACGCGACGACGTCTGCACTTTATTTGCTTTTGTTTTAAGAAAATTTTAATTTGTTTTGGGATTTATTTGTCTCGAGGTTGTCCAGGAATGACCTGTTCAATTCCGATCGTCATTAATCGTGGACGACTAAGTAACCAGACGGACTACATTATTTTAGGCCGTACCTTCCTTCCCAGACCTACAGGATCCTTGCCTGTTTTGTCTTCCCAAATTCAGCTCTGATTATCTACTATAAATAGGCAGACAACGAAGTTACTTCAACTAAGCCATTTCGTGTTTATTCCATGAAAACTTTTCGCCAACTCTGCAGAAACCCATTAAGAATAATTCACGGCAGAGTAAACTTTTTCCGAGCCATTCCGAGTGCTCGAATTGAACCCGGCTGCTTAGCTAACCACCCAAACTTTGGTTACATTTAGTGCTCCGATTACATCGCAACATCACGCCTTCGGAGCGATTTCCTCTCGCTTTTCATGCTCAAGCAATGATGACGGTTTCTTCTTTCACAAATCAAATTTAATTAAAACTTCCAAAAGGAGTGTGTAAAAAATCAATTTCCACATGAACAACCACCGAATTAACTTGACTTCGCAGAATTTCTGCTTTCTTCTTCCTGTTTGTGAGCGCGATTGCTCCTGGATGATGCTGAAGCGATATTACATTCCATCGTTGGCGTCCTTGTGCGCCGCCCTCACTTCACTTATTCACAATCACTTGTAACTCATCAAAGAGTTACACACTCTCTCTCTGTCTTTCTCTCGCTGACAAAGAGGAAGAGAGATATTTAATGAAAATTGTTAAAATTAAAAGTTTTTCCTCGTATATTCTCCTGTTTTTTTTTTGCACATTAACTTCCGGGCGCTCACTTTTGCACGAGGCAGGGTTTCTTTTTTTTTGTTCTCTTTTGCCATCAGCCCTCACATTCAAAATGAGGTGCGCATGAGGAACACTCTGGTGAAGCAGGTGCAATTTCAGCAGAATTATGAGAGGATTGGTGGTTTGTACGTGTCATGTTAGCTCTTCCGGGGGGAGGGTGGATCCTATCACAACTCTCTAGTCTCTGTGTGTTAAGGTTGTGGCATGTAGAAGTGAGGGGCGCATCATTCATTGCGGCATGTGTATTCAATTATGGTGTTCATTAGAAACACAAACTGAGAAGAGAAGGTAATTTAATAGAAAGCTGTTTCAGCATTTAAACTGGGGTTCACTTAGACAGAGCTTAGGTAAACCGAGTTTGTTAGCTCTGGCTATGGAAACATTAAGCATTGCGCGTGGTATTTACTCTGGGTTGAGGGACACCGATATGGTCAGCATAATTCTTTTTAAGGGTTACCCATGGCAATGCCTGTGAACGTGAGCATCATTTCTGCTTATTCATTTGGATATGCTCAGCGAGTTGTGAAAACCAAGAAAGAGTGTTTTCGTAGAAATTGTAGCAAATACGAATATGGGTAGAGAAACAATCCAACGACCTCGGAACCGATGGCCGCCACAAGTGATGAAGGACCTCAACCAACTTGGCTTGCGAAATGATGCAGCCGGAGAGGCTTGTTGGCAGAGCCCCAAGTCCAACCGGGACTGTAGCACCCTTAGAAGAAGAAGAGGAAGGCTGAATTAACTAGCATCAGAGTCAGTCATCCGAACGATTTATCGAAAGTTTCAACTGGCTTGCGGAATAGGCTCACACAGATCCGCGTGGTAACACCACGAGCTTGTGCTGGGCAAAGTTGACTGCTGGTATCAGCGGCCATTCCCGGTTCTAACATCCGACATCCATCAAGCAGGCACATGTTCTAACACAAGAACACCTGCTTGAAGGATCCTTCCTTACGGAGAAGAATCGGAGAGGTCGGGCTATTTTCCATATATTCGACAAAGACTTCATTTAATGTCCAGCCCTTTTACGACCGGCTTACATTACCTTTCTAATTGAGAGTCAAATTGCCATTAAATCGATCTCAGCAATAGAAATCATTTCCAAGCTGCTTTCATGCTACCGCGAAGATCTTAAGGTTCTCAGCAGAGCTCACATCTTTAGGCATTCTAGGCAATGAGTGTCGAAATTGACCCATCCTAGGCAATCCTATGCATTAATCCACCTCTTGCAGGAGGCAAACAGAAAATGGACAAAAAATTCATACTTGCCACGGACCCAGCCGCTGTCAGTTGAGAACCAGATCACTGTGAGAACACTTCTTCTAAAACTTCAGGGAAATAACAGAAATTGCACTTCTTTTCAGTTTCATTATGATTTCCGGATGGCTTGATACAACAAGAGCAATACCATGACAAGCATAAGGAAGACGAGTACGAATATGAACTAGGAGGTTTCTCTATAACCCACAGGACCTAAATGAGACATAGCCTTCCCACGTTTACCCACAAACCTAACCTAACGCAATGTTTAGCCTTCCATGAAATCATTCTTGGGGTTCGACGAAATAGTCTCCAAACCACCATGCTTGGTGAAGACCGTCGCTCGTACATTCTGCGGCGTGGCCTTCACCAAACTTGTTCCCCTCATCCTTGCATAGATCCCCTTCTAAGGAAGTATTCAATTAATTGTAACGAAAAAGAAAAAGAAAAGTTTCAGTTTGGACTCAAGGATCTAATAGCTCGTTGTCATAGGAATGTAAACATCAATGAAAACAATTCCCACATTCCCCCATGTAAGCCCGTATCAAAGTCACCATTCTGCCGTTCGCCTCCGGGCATTTGGAACACATTCTTGCACAAATTAAAAACAAAATCAACCTTCAACTGCTTACATCCCTCTGATTGTGTATTCTTTTCTCTCGGTCCGTTCGAGAAAAGGAACGCAGATTAAAATTTACACAAATAGGATTCTTCCTTTGGATACACACTAACAGAAGGGAAAACAGAAAAAAAAAACGAAAGTGTTTATCGATTCGCCCCGCACACTGTGTGCCATTTTGGGTCAATTCATCAAAGCCACCACCGCGTGACCGAACGGCAGGAACCACGACATCCACACGATTAATATTGTCCCTGCTCGGTGGTGTATGGTGGCCAAGCGGTTTTGTTTCTCAATCGCGAAGGCGTGGCGTTGTGAGGTGATAATTCTCTAATAAGAGCTTGTGTTCACTTCTTCATACAGGGCGGTGGGACCGCAGTCAAAGGCGTGCACACAAGAGAAACTTTCATTAGCTGCGCTAAATACCTAATTACTTTTTAATTGACACCCCTGCTGAGATGTCATGCTGTGGGATGTCATGTTCGAACTGTTTATTTTGTGGCATTGGATAGGTTTTCTTTGGCAAAAGGAAGCAGTGCTGGGATTAGAGATGGGATGGGATCGCGAAGGTTTTTTCCTTGATTTAATTGACTTCCGCTGAGGAAATCTGCAAATGCGTGTGGCAAGCGTCTAGTTGTTTTATAAGTTCAGAAACGCCTTGTGTCCTTGGAGATAATGACTTCTACCCGATTCCGGTACAATTCGTACGTCGCTCAATCACTATGAGTAGCAGTTACATTCGAGTAAATTGCGTTAAGCTAATACATTTTATGTGACTTAGAGAATTTATTACAAGTTGCCTATGAGTACTCATGAAGGACCCTCCCATTCCCTGAGACGAAATTCCTTAGAGAGGAGATGATTATTGTCAGTTAAACAGGCGGTGGTCAGCCAACTAGGCAAGTCCCGATGAGCCAGTCCAGCTTCATTTGCCTGAGTGATAGAATCACGATCATTCAATACTCAATACTCTGAATGTGTGATTCTCGATGACTTTTTTTTCCCGACTGAACTGGAATTTGATAGTAAAAAGCGGTTTTCTAACGATCACCCCATTTTTTCCATCAAATTAAGTTCAGTAAATTAGTTTCACTTATATATGCCGTAGTGGGTGGAATAACAGACAATATTGTCGCACTTGAAGAACCCAAAGGCAATCCATCACCAATCGACAATGAGGTGATTTATGTCCTGAAAGCATTCATTAAAAATTAATCCGATATATTACCGTAAAGGCGCTCAGTGCAGGGACACGGTTGGAAAATATTTGTGTTTACCCAAAGTGCGTAATTATAACCTGCAGGCCATTTAGCTTTAATTACCAACTGTCAGATGTCAGGCCGACTGCTGATGAAAGTATCGAGTTGTCGAAGTGTACTAAAAATGTACTAAATTTGTACTAACCCAGTACTAAAAGTGTACTAAGTCATTTATACAAATGTTCTTCCAGATATACCACAATTTTGAAATCAGTTGCCTTCGTAAAGAAGCCAACCACAATTCAAGCATTGAAATCCATCAAACGAAACTCCAACATGCTGTTCATTTTTTGGTACCCTTCCTTGGCGGTCTTCCTATGCGCAGGGCCAATGTTCATGATACGTTGCTCATTTGCTCAGCTTTAACTGGAGGGTGAGTTTCTAGCCCAAGAGATGCGACATCTTCAGTCATATGGAATCATCACCATTCGGAACAGCAGCTGTTCTCGTTTCCTTGTTAGACTTCAAGTATATTCTTAAACTCACTGTAACATTCATTGGGACCAAGGGCGGAGAGCTGTCTTATAAGCCTCGCCAAGCAAACTTTGTTCAGTCTGAAGAACAAGGGGTGTACGCATTTTCTTAGAAAATAAGAAAAAGAGACCAATTGCCAAGTGAGCCGATTGCTTCATCCCTTTCCAAGTCCAACAACAACGCACGGGGCAAGGTATCCGAGTTATCTATTATAAATGTGAATATACATAAATACCCCCACTCAGTGGGGCATGACATTGAAAGGGTATTCATAGCCCCTTCGGCACGCGCAAATTTTACGCATCGTTTGACGATAAATTTAGCCTTCTCCACTGAGGTGACCTTAAAAATGTTATTCTTACTATCTGGCAGTTGTGTAATAACTCCCTGGAAATAAACTGCCGATACCCGTGTTTATTGCGACTTACGCAAATGACCCTCACGGATCTCATGACTCATTCGACATTCGTCTGTCACCAAAGTTATGTACCTAAGCCCGGGCCTTACCGAAAGGTCCATATAAAAAGCGATGAAGCGTCGTTCATTTACATATTTTATCTATCAGTCGCAGCACTAAAAGGAATTTCAATTAAACTTAATGTGACACACTAATTGATTGGAGGGTATCCTTCGAGCGCATATTTCACTCTTCGTCGTCGGCGCTCGAATGGTGTCGAAAATTCGATTATCGATAAAAAAAAAACGGTGGCGATATTCTAAAATTTATATATCTGCCTGTGACCGTCGAGCGGGTGTGGGTGAGTGGGGGCAGTTATTCGCAAAACGTAACCATGGTGAATTTATTGTTTATTCCACTTCCATTCCTTTAATTATTGATTGCTTCCCTCGCACACAACGCACCCATAAACCGGACGAAGAAATAATTAAATTCAATTCGTTTTGTGTGTGTATGCTTGGACGAGGGGTGCGTTTTTTTGCTCGCCAAAAGTTAGAAGCACCTCTTCAGGTTCACAGCCAAAAAAGGTGGATTAGTCCGTGAGGACTTTTGAAGATAAATGAAACCATCATCGGTTGATCTGATACGGTGGACACTGTTACACAGTTGTTGAGGTCCTTTTTTTTAATCCTCCAAGGACAATCGTGGGATAAGCCTAATCGAAGGGGATTTATATTTTGTTTTGAATACAGAGGTGGAGTGACGTTAAGGGAATTTGACACCCAGTTTCAGTCAGATTAAAGGAGATAAAGCGGACTTAGGATAAGTAATGATGCTTGAATAGTCACTTTCGGACAAATTTTCGGGTATGTCGGCCCGCTTTGGTATTCTTTTTTGTGCCTTGACGACTGTCTTTATCTTCTCCGATTTGTTTCGTTTGTCTCCTGACACCTTAAATCGAAACCGCTTATTCCACTTGACTTAGTCTGAGTCGAGGAACATTTTCGTCGTAATGATTGTCCCCTACTCTTTGTAGGTGTAGGATTAAATAGGTAAAACGTGTGGTCTCTGCCTGAAATTTAATAGATTTCGTCAATTTTTCAAACATGAATTATTTAGATTTTTGTCTAGAATTGGCTTGTAAAGATTGGAAGTAACGAAAGGATAGAGAGCAATGATTGAAACCACTTAAATTCTGGACCATGGAAATGAAACACCGTTACCATCAATGGTATTATGTAAGGAGCGAAGCCAAGGCTCAGCAGCATCGATATATGGCGCTGTTAGCTCGACGCATGCTCGAAGGTGTGAAGGAGAAGCTTGGCCGCAGCGTTCATCAAAGTGCCGTGGTGATCATGCGACTTGACACCACTTGATTATTTTCAATTCGCTACATCAAGGACTTATTCCACTCTAAGACTTAACTTTGAATCGATCGAGGCTCGAGGCCGACATTCGAGCCATTATTACCGGAATAGCTCCGCACAAATTGGATTGACTGCTTGCAGCACTGCCAGTGGAGCCGAGGAGGGTGTTTGAATGATGTGCCATTGCACACATAATGGCAACAATTTCACTTCAAAATTAAGCCAGAATTAATAATATATCTTACACCGCTGTTGTTTTATTTGAATTGATTTTCTCATCGTACACTGGTCACCCTGTGTTTTGCAAACTTCCCTCAGACGATTAAAGTCAATCAATATTCTTGTTCATTCTATCTCAACTCAACATTGGAATATCGTATTTTTAAGGGAACGTTCTCAGAATCTGATCAAAGGAATGTTTTTTTCTGAATTCCCCAGAAGAGCAAGAAGATGTCACATAATTTAAAAAGAGAGGATGTGGCAATAAAGACATGACTTTGATTAATTTCTGAAATCAATAACTAAAGCGACTAAAGAGGACTGCTACTCCCGCCCGATACAATTTTTGACCACGTTTTTCGTGATTGTGGTGTATGAAAAAATTCGTGATTAAATGACAGAAAGTCCCTCGAACTCGGGACAATCAGCTCCGTGGACGGATGTCTAGTACTCCAATGACCTCTTTATTTACTTCCTATTGGGGTAATCGATGATGATGGATGTACTGCCAAAACAGTTTGTGACGCGGATTTATATACCCTCGTGCATCTGATGTAACAAATAGTTGACCTATGATTAGTTTTCAAGCGTTATTCTGAAGTATGTTTTGCGTTTGCCATCTAGTCACACGTTCGTTTTGCTACTATATACTGGCCAACTTCAGCCAACTTACACTAGGTGGCCAGCATGGTTTCACTATATTTCCAATTGATTCGCTCTAGAAGATTTTTAATTTAAAGATATTGACGTCCCCCAAGACGGATCATAATCCCTGGTTATTTACATTTCATTCTCCGGGTGATTACATTTTGGCTACCGCGGTTAACTGCGGGCTGAGCTGTCAATTCTAACTAGCCTATCGGTTTGAAAGAATTCACCTTACTTTCTACATGCTTAAAGATTTTGTACCAAACCCGTTTCTCTCTGCGAATTGTATCCATCTTAAGTTAAATAACTCCCAGCAGTCGTAGTTAACTCTATCCACCACATTAAGCCCTTTTTGCTTTAAATGAAAGTATTTTCATAATTGATGACATCTAAGTATCAATATCCTATCTTCACCTTTTCAGTGATTTTCTGATTTTTTGAGAGATTGGGTGCCTAGACCAACACTTTATTAAATTTTTATAATTGAAGAAAAAATCACTGACAACTTTTCCGTCTAGTGGTCTGATGTCCGGCCAATGTAGGCCATGGACTCTGCGTCTCTGAGCAATCTGGCCAGACCTGATGCTCGTAAAGCTCAACTATCCGAGGAAGGCAACTTCGTTCCGCAATCAAATTCATTTTCGTAGTCTTAGTTTACATTTTTAATCAAGCGACGATGGTTAATAAAAGTGACCCATCTCTCAAACACGAGACTCAAGTTCTTCAGTGAATCGCTCGTCGTGTATTGCATGGGCTTGCTCATGTTTCCAAATAGATCGCCACAGTTACAATAAAATCGCCTTCCATTCTTCTAAAAACCATTTCTTGAACTTCAACTGCGTCCACACCCAATAACCCATTTGTTGCCTTGAATCGATTTTCTCAAATCAATGCCTTAAATCTCCTATTGCGTGACACCCCTTCGAAAGCCTTTTAAAACGCTTACCACAACTCGGATGATTGTCATTGTGAGCTGCTCTTTCGATTTCGTAAATTCTTAATGACGACACTGACACATTTTCAATACATGAGCTTTTAAGCACTTTTGCACATCCTTTCAGCCGCTCGACGACCGAAATCCTTTTCAATTTTTATTATTCCCCGATATCACGAGGATTTCGCATGTGATCTGTCTGAATTCGTTGCGTGTTTCCTTTTCTCAAAAAAAAAAAATAAGAAAAACATGTGAACCACTTTGAGGCCGAGATACTTAAAAAGGATTTCATGAATTCCTCTCTCTCTCTCGAATGCTGCTCAGCAACAAAAGTTTTCAATTCCGTCAGGGGTCAGAATTCACAGATAAATACATGACATGCGAGGATATCTCCGTGAAATGTGTGCGCTCACAAGTTTGGCGTAGATAAACGAGAAATCCTTAGACATTTGCCACACGTTGGCTAGGTGCTGGGTGCCGGGTACTATCCGCTGTAGGCGCTTATACACCTTCCTTGTAATCGGGTTGAAACTTTTTCATTTATCATTCGCAGACTTAGGCGTGTTGTTGAGTGGAAAAAAGTAAGATTGACGTTTGGTTTATCTGAAATGGAATGTGGCATTCATCTGAGAAGCAAAGACGACTTAAATGTTTCAAATAACTTGAGGAGTGGTAGATCCCATGACAGGAACAACAGTGAATGAGTGGGTTTTATTTTCTGAGGTGCGACTTATGTCTGAGGTGAGTGTAATGGATCCGTGCCATGGAGGAGTGAGGAGGATGATAGGAAAAGTTTTAAATTGTTGGGGCTTGTGGCAGCTGCCAGAAATATTCTCTTCAGTTCAAGTAGACAAGATGAAGTTATTTGTAAGCGCCAATGGATGGTCTGGAATTCACTGATAAGGCATTTGTCTGTTGCGGCCCGCTAAGATATCTTCCAGCAACCTTGGAACTTGGAACAGAACCAAGGTGATCTTTGGTGGATCATGGACAAGCAGAACTATTATAGGATGCTATTTTAATTATATCAGAGTACATGTTGATAACTTAACGTGCTTTTTTTCTGTGTGGCGCTACCGTCCAAACTGGATCTGGACCTTAGTGAATTAGCTCGCAGGACCTCGAAGTCTAGGTTAGGTTAGGTTAGGTAGGCCGGCTGCGAGTGAATTCACCAGCACACTTATATCATATTTGTCCATTGTGATACCCATAGTCAGACTACTACCCCTGACTGACTACTGCAGTCATAGTGTCGTTAATTTGATCCAACGGCAAATGGTGACTGGACCAGATTTGAAAACTCGATAAAAGCGTATTAATTTTGCTTTCACTGGGATTCGAACTGGGGAACCCGCTAACCAGGGGCAGTCTCTCTATCAACTGTGCCATCCAGTCGTTGTACATGTCCAAGTCAAAGTACATAGTGACAGTTATATTTCAGGTCGACGGTTTTACCTAATATTATTTCAGTGAATCAAATTTTATGAATCCTTGCTTTATTGATCGAATACTTGTTTATTTTTGCATTTTTATTTTCAAATTTCGTGTCTTCATATTACTTTTTGCTTTATGTATTCTTAGACTGAAAAATCTCGAGGCATCATCTTGTCAAATCAAGAGATAGTGGGATCTAGTCGATACCACCACCTTTTGATAAATACAAAATTTAAAATATCTTCAGAAATTAAGGTGTTAGCACAAGGTCTGTGTGACGTGGCATTTATTTTTTGTTGGAACTGCAATTTCTGTATGCCCAATAGATTCAGTTCGGACACAATAAGAGTTTTGCAACGTGTCCCAGTATCGATCCATCAGTGATTGGTGAACTATTACCACAGGATTTCTCCAAGAAATATTATCCACCGAAGCTGCCAGCCCAAATGGCAGGGGTGACTGAGACCTGACCCTTGTTTTTGACCTGTTTTTGGCGTCTGAGTGAGAAAACGATCAACGTTTCCTGTAGTGTCCATTCTGTGTACCATATCTTAACTCATGGAGCTCAGGTTTATATGCAGAGGTGGAAATATAATACTGTTTCTGTCAACAAGCGGCTGATGTAGAATGTTTGGATAACCAGGCTTGAGATCAGATCTCACCAGCCAATTCGACTGTAGCCAATGCATCTCACAAGCTCTGCAGTTCCTCATACACAAAAAATAGGGATAATTGTTTTATCAGCGGTGCTGGCCAAGAAGGAAGCATATTTTAAGGTCAACACGGATGATCCATTTGCTCATGTGGTATTCCAACAAATCAATGACTCTCTTTATGTCTTCATATTGTTCACGCAAACACACTGAGTAACCTATTGGGACTGCATCAAATACGTTTTCATTACGCAGGAAATAGAGCGGAAATTCAAGCTCCTAGAATACCCAATTCCTCCATTAAACCGTCCATGTTATGACAATACACAAATTCTTTCTAATCAAATCTCGTATAAATGGAGTCTTCCTCTATATCAAAGTCACTTCTTTCTCCACCATACTCGACTATAAAGTTGGTAGATATTTTAAAATTGGCACCGGGATGTCAGTTTTATGAGGTCCTGAACGTATCGCTGACGATAAGCTAGGATACTCTTTTCTACATTTATTTTTCTTATTATATCCCCACGATTTCTCTATGCTAAGGTAACAGTCGCATGAATGATCTTAGGGCTAAAAATAAAAAGTGCTGTAACAAAAATTATTTTAAATGAATATTTTAATAATTCCACAAAGCCTTTACAACGTTAACGACTCAATAATACATTGCTCTCAAGCACTCTCCACGACTGCCAAACACATATTCGCACACGTCATCCGGACCACGAAGAAGAAACAAAATCATCCTGGAACATAAAAAGCATTCTGTTTACGTACAGCAAAGCAAACATTTTCCTACATTCGCTGGAATTTTTTCGGTTTTCAGAAAAGTCAACTGCTGTTCAGTTGTGCTCTCAACATTTCTAGGAACGAATAAAAATACGGACGCAAGTCCCGCTGTGTACCACGAAAACCTGGTCAACCTTGTCATCGCCTAACCTGTCAGCCTAAAGTCCTTACACGTAGCAATTAATTTCCATTTAATGTACACACACATCAACACTATTCCTCCATCAAACCATGATTTCGTCGGCAAACATATACCGTGCCAGGCAGCCCCCCCTCAGCGGAGGATCTAAATTAATTGCATTATTTCAATGACATTTGCATGTTGCCAGGTGACGTGCAACCATCAAAACCCAAGAATCAACAAATAATGCACAAGCAAATAAACAATTCCCCACCGACGCGGCGCGAACGTAAATTGAAATCCCACCCACTTCGTGCCCATCAAGCACTCCACCTTGCAGATGTCACTGAATGAAGTCCCATTTATGCATTATTCAAAAAAGAAATGAAGAACAAGGAAATGTGAAAAACAAAACAATAACCGAAAGGAAGAGGACAAATGTCCCTCCATTCTATGCATTGTCTGTTTATCAAAAGGATATCAAATAGCAACAAACACCGAAGCGCATGGAAATTCAACGAAGGGAGGTGGAAGGAAAGAAAACACAAACACAACGTTACCGTGAATCGGTCTTTCCACCACTCAGTCTTATCAAGCTCGCGTATCGCTTCATCTTTCCAACGCCAGAACACCACGCCACCCCCGTTAAGCGCCCATTGCTGTTAACAGATATTCCACCTCTTGCGCAAGGATTTTCCGTTCAGGAGTTCTTGTGCTCTTGCTCGTGTTGTATTGTGTTTGTTTCCACCTCGTTCAAGTTCCTTGCTTGCTTGGTTGCCTGCTTGGTTGCTTGGCTGGTTGGTCGGTGCCTCTCTCTTGGTCTCCCTCTGTCGTTGGGCCTTTTCTGTTTTCAGTTTCCGTAGTGTCTTGCTTTCGTTTTTATTGAGTTTTATTCTGGTTTTGTTTTTAGTCCTTACAATGCGGTATCCCGGTAGTTGTTCGTAAACAAAAGTGTAGTCGTTTTTTTTTTGTTTTCCTTCTGTTTTTCCATGTCAATCCAAAATAGACTGGGTACACAACGAAACAACGAGGACGGGACATAACAACACAGCCAAAGAGATAAGAATTAAGTATGCAAATGATTATGTTCGAGGAGAATCCTTGCTACCCTTTTGCACAGCAATTACAAACGGTCGCGCACATACTGTGCAGTAATTGAAAGAAAATTGCAAGTAAAATGACCATAGTCTTGGCAATTTAATACGTCGCTAGGATATTCCTCTTGCTTCTGTATTTCGCAATGAAATTGAATGAATTGTGCCAGTCTATGGGTGAATAATGGATGTCCTTTCTCTCGGGCTGATACCTCTCTGGGGATCCCTCTTGCTGGGTTATTTTTCAATTCATGAAGCGGACAATGGAGGGGTTGCACTGGTCTGACACCCATCGTGCATCTGGGAATGGTGACATTTATTAGAATCCTTCCGAGAGGAATTCTCCTTTTATTTCATTTAAAGTGTGCAGAGGGAGTTGTTGATGAAATGTTTTCCATTGCTGTTGGAGGAATACTTAAATTTTGAATGCTTAATGAATGAGACGCCGAAAGTGCTCGCATTTGAACTTGAGTGGGATGCTCTTTGGCCAGTGCTTTGCTTCGTTTGAAAGCACTGAGCAGATAGACAGCGGAACAGAGCTTATGGACTGACATAAAAGCAATCGTTCATGCCCACTTAGGCACATTTGGGACAGGGAGAGTAAAATGCGCTACATACAATTGTGTCTTGTCCTTTATTTCAATTTTCAATGACTGAACTCGATGGCGATGGCGATTGTTGCAGATGATGGATTATTGTTTCCACCGAAAAAATATAACTTTCATGGATTCAGACAAAATCACAAGTAGAGGTCATCCAAACAAGTAGATCTCGATACTGGTGTATCTACTTGGGAGTCGAGGTACACGCAGTCTTTCAATACCTCGAAGTTATAGCTGCCGACGGTGACGTTCTGGTTTCGATTGATCTACGTAATCTTAATTGAGGACACCCTCAGCTTCTGTGTAAATGGACTGGAAAACTTAATGACTATTCCCAATCCGTAGACCTCCGGGAATATAATTTTCTCAAACAGAGGACGTACAAATTACCCTGCACGGATTCATTCTTCATTCTTTGCCCTCATGATTTGCCCAATTACATGGAACTGCAACAATGTATACTTCCTCTATCCGCAGATAATGATAATACAAGGAAATGAATGTCTTCCGAGCTAGCAAGCCCCACCCCGCTTATCGAGTTCATCATGTCTTCTTATTTAAAAATACACCCAAGGCATTGCAATCTATCAACTTCGCGAGGCTGTTGTAACTTCCCGGCGGTGAAGCAATATATAAAACGCAAATAAAGACATGTAATCATTTAATTCCGCATCCCATTCCAGCGGATGTTCGAACGAAGAAAAGGAAAAGAAAACAGGAAGCTAACTCACCATAATTGCCAAACTTTGTGGAGAAGGACGATGAAGATGAATGAATGGGGGGATGGCGAGGCACATTTGCGTACCGCAAATGAAAGACAGCAACAGTATCCGAACAAGTAATAAAATTAAGAAACACGATTCAAAGGAGCATACTAAAGCCACAGGCAATTCCTTAAACATAAATCACTTCCCATTAAAATCGTCCGTGCTGCCGTGCCGCTCGTCGGGGTGCGCGTGCAACAAACTCTCCTCAAATCGGTTCATTGCCCATCAACCAAATCACATCTACCGTCCCCTGTCCATGGTATCCTTCCTGTCCCGCCCTGCCCCATAAGCATCCTCCGCCCGAGTCGTTTGAATATCCTAAATTAATTAAAGTCACTCGAATTTACGATGGCCCCCGCCGCGCTCCACCCCTCAGGCAAGTAAAAAGAGGAAAAGGAGCAAAAAAAAAAAAAGAGAATGAACTCCAAAAACCACCAGAGGGATGCCTGTGTGACGGCACACACCATGTCATAGAATAATGTACACGTCTCTGGGTATAAACATTTTTAACAAGGATCCTCACTACTGCTCCATCTGCTGTCACTCGCTGAACTAAGTCACAGCAGTACACACAAACAAAACGTTGCATAAATTTAATATTTGCTTCATGCTTCATCCACATTGACGGCCGACCCACTACGACAAGTCGACAAGGACAGCACACGTCGATGGAGGGTGTTGCTGGTGGATGGGGAGGGCATGGAATAGAAGTTTATTTTCCTACTTTATGTCGATATTTTACCCCACAATTTCCATGTACTCGGGGAGAGTGTGTGCCCGGAATATCTCGGTGCTACGACGACGGTCACCTCCCCCTACCCGGCCGCAAGCCACCGGGGGCTCAGTTAAGCCTGACTCTATTTTCAAGGACGAGCAAATGTGTGTTGTTTTTATTTTTTTTCCTTCACCTCGCCCCCCGTTTCATTCGTTGCGGTCCTCTGCTCCGGGTTTGACGGCCGCGGTGGTACGGCTCACCGGCACGGCATGGAGGGGAGAATGAGAAAATTTATGAAAATTATATGCGTATGAAAATGGATGAGTGTTAGATTGTCTTGATGGTGCAGTTTTTTTTTTTTTGTTTTTTCCCGTCGTCCTCCTTTATTGTGCACACCTTGCGGCGGATGGGTGGCGGCGTGGTGTGACAGAGAACGGACTGGGAGATGTTTACCTCAATAAAACTGAGAGCCACGAGGTTGCTCTGGGGCGTCACTCGGCGTTGGCGGTCTGAGGATGGGCTTGAGGTGACACAAGCAAATTTTCGTGATGGTCCCTTTAATAAAAATGCAAACAAATATTACGACATTTTGGTGTGTACTTGCTTTTGTCTCTTCCCTTTGAGCCTTTGCTTAACTTTATGACTGATTTTCAATACCTGACGGTAGCTGCCACAGCTCCCGTTACAGTTGCCACAGCAGCGCACCGCACGCCGCTGCTTGCGGTGACGGTGAAAATTTATAAATTTTTACACTGGATGAGGCTATGCTGGATCGTAAAATGATGAGATTGTTGACATAAATGTGTTGCGAGGGGGTGCTGGACTTTTTGTTGCACTGCGAACACCAAAAACAGGGGCGTAACTTTTTCGTCGCCAGTGGTTCGAGTGCGGGGCCGTGGGTGGGATGGGATGGGATGTATTAAAAAAGGGTGGCCCCGGGGTGGGAGTCGCCCGCGCACGTACTACATGCAGATATCTTATGACGGTGTTTTATGTGGTTTTTATGATGCGAGTAATAAAGGTGATGTTTCCTTTGTATTACCGTGGGCACCTACTACTTGACGCAGGAAATTCTTGACGTGGATCATTTATTTATAGGTTATATTCCCTGTTCAGCTCGAGCTGGTGTGGGGGTGCTGCTTCGAGGTGAATAAAATATCAATTTTTTCCCAACGTAAGTGCGTGAGGTTTGGGCAGTTTTATTGCAGTTCATGTTGCCAACGGAGAGATCGTAATGCATTTCATATTCAACTTAAATGTATACTAAACTTTTTTGTTGATGATATTCGTTTATGGTTTAAGCAGAACTAGCACTCTTGCGAATTTTAGGGGTGCGCACGTAAGCAGGAATAAATTAAACATATTTTGAGAGAGGTCGTGTACGAGACCATCATGTGTCGACGAAATCATTCGTTAGCAACGTTCTGGCAGGACAATGATTTCATCTTTGAATGACGGTTGAGAAAATTTCAGTTCAGTTGAGGATTGTCTATGAGTTGCGTCAAACGATGTCTATCTGGTTGTAAAGTTAAAGAAATTATATCTTTTCGTCAGTATGTTAATATGTCTGAGAGGCAATACGCCTACGCGGATCAAATCCAGTCGAGAGATATTTATGGAAATTCGGAGTCTGTCATAGAAATTTTGGTACATTAAGATTCTGTCTTGTCGTGCCACATTCCTCACTGCTCATTAATTTTGAAAGCAGCCAACCAACATTAGTGATGCTGTCTAGATGTCCCGACACTTTTTTCGCACAATTTACGATTTCTTGTTTAAGCCTTGAACATTTTTGAGGCTCCAACATTTGTAGAGTGGATATAAGACCAAAAGTGATACACTATTTGTGTGTGGCACTATTCTACATAACTCATCATTTTAGTCTTATGTGAATGAATCTCAGGCATGCCTTGAATGCGAATTCGTCACCTAGGCGACTGCTTGGCAGACCCAGAACGGAGTGGTTGGTTGCAAAAAGTCGCCTGGCTGCGCTTGGGCATAACTCCTGATGAGTTAGAATCGAAGACGGATAATAAAGTGGCCTGGAAATGCATCGTGTGGGCTTTGCTCGTGCGGCCTCTTTCAGGTGAAAATGGAAAAACAATGAAAATTAAACAACTTTGTCCTTGGAGCTGGGCTTAAGATATTTTCGTCAATTATTATAATATTTTACATATTCTCAAGCTAAGAAAATTCAAAAATATTCTTTTACCAAAAAACAGGGAGTAACACTCTGTAATCAAAGTTTTGTGTTTTGGTTGATTGAAAAGTGAAGTGGGTAGGGACATGTCATGTAATTGTGAAAGGAATATTTTCGTTTCAAGCACGTGGTGGCCGTGGCGTTGCGTCGACCCCTACGCAACTAAACCTCGCTATATGGGCTCCATTCGCGGTCCATACGAACCAAAATACATTTCACGGTCCTACATTTTTCGGTCAGTCACTGTCAATGCTCAAAAAGTGTTCCTGTCTAAGAAGAAGCTTCTCAACTTCGCCGTAAGGAGTCGGCATAAAACGGTGACTCGTGATAGGACAAAAGCAACCTCATTTCGAGTGGTTGGAGAGAAGCTAGCGCCCTCTACGGGCTGTAGCGCCATCCATATTATTTCATTATATTAAGCATCTCATATGACACTTACTCCATGTGTATGTTATAGCGTCTAACATGGAATATCTTGTATACACAGACTTGTGCAAGTTAATAGTTTAAAATTAACCTCGAGTGCTGTTCCTGTGAATTTCTAATTTGGCAAATTTTAAAAAATTCGCACGAAGCCACGAGTGTAATTTGCGAATTTTGTATTCCGGAATTAGTGAATTAGTTTATTTAAAACAAATTCTTTGGCAAAGCAAACGAATGGAAACTCCGGCTTAGGAGTCCACGCATCATCCGACACAGCCACGGCGATTAAGACTGAAAGCATTTGTATGACCAATGCAGGCTTTAATCATCGCTTTCGTGGCATCGTGATGTCGTTAGAAAATATGTCAACTTATCAGAAATATGATGCAATTCAAGTTTTCACCTTAGCCCTGAAATTTTTGATGAGTAAAAAGAACATAAATCAAACCAGGAAGAGCATAGTCATATGCTTCCTTAAGCTCCTTCAAGCACAGTAGTTGTATAATGTGCATGTGACATAACATTTATTATTTTTATTTTACTTTTATATTTTATTTTGTTTTCACTTTAGTCATGGCACTATTGACGCTTCCACTAGACTTTGCAAAGAACCGATTTTATTGTCGGAATTACTATAAGGCTATTTCGTTTTCTGACTCGAAGGATCAATTCGTGCTCAGGAAACTCTCAATTCTCTGATTCTCGGTGCATTCGAAAAAAAAAAATGCCATGTCGGATATATAGTCCTGTCCGCGAATGCTATAACCGCCAGCTTTATACTTTGTTCGGACTTATTTCGGAAGGTTTGACTTCACGGCCTAAGCACATCAAGTTCACCAATGCTATGGCTTAGAAGGTCTTCGAATTCGAGAAAGAGAAGAAGGCCGAATCTCTGATATAAAGACCAAGTCACAAATTTAATCTTACGACTGTTATGACAGGCTGCTCGTCAATGGTCGAAAGCAGGCTAAGTTTCAGACCCGCTCGGATTAAAAACCGCCACAATCACTCTTTGGACGGCTAGCATGGATTACTACCATGGCCCATACCATACCATGGCAAAAAAAAAGAGTTTTTCGATTACGGATCTCTAAAACTTATGGATAATGTCCGTCGTGGACGAAGGAAAAATAAAATAAGATTGTAAACTAAGCTTCTTACTTTTACAGAAATTTCCATTTTCAAGGATTAAGAAACAAATTTTCATCATCAATCAAAATTTGAAGATTTTTTTTTTATTTTTTTAGTTATTCATTAATTATTAATTGTTAATTTTATTTATTAATAATTGATTGTGTGTATCTTAAAATTCAAAAGCATTCAGATTTCGTTTTTCGCCCACACACCGCGCTGATAGCTGACACTTAAACTAAATTAAATACAAAGTTGAGTTTATCGACCCACGCAATGTCGACTTTAAGAGTCATAACCCAACTGTATTACAGCATTCAGCGTGTGTAATGAATACGAATATAGTTCGCCTCGTTAAAAAGCCATCACACCCTTCACCTTTGCTCCACTGCGAGCCCTTGTGCAATTCCGTTTCACCGACACATGCATATGCCTCAAAATATAATTTAATTAGTGAAATCTATTGGGCATCGTATAAGCAAATGTATTCATGCAAAATTAGATACACGGGGATATCATAAACATAATTAACCCTAAAGCTTATGCCATTACTTGAAATATGTTAATGGACAAATTGATGGGTTACATTTTCGCATGTCAAATGGAAGATGATACTCAGAATGACCCATGTACACATCTAGAAATGCGGTTGGTTGACATGACAGCTCAACCTCCATTGACAATCGATTGGCATTCGACTCTTTGTTGCGTTGTTATGTTGACATAATTTCATACGATTTTTTCCAAGAATCTAGATTAACCACTGCCAGATTGAATGGAAGCCTCGGGGTCGGACATGGCAAGAGATTGAATGTCAGGTATGTATTTTGACCAACATAAATGTTGGCTTTTTTACTGTGAGCCTTTGGCTATAAGGACGCCAACTCACTGTCCAAAACACTCTTGCACAATTCTGTTGGGGGGGGTTGTCTTGGTTTTTGACTAGCAGCCTTCATTTAGTACAGTATTTCAGTACCACAATGGACTACAATCATGGACCACTCTCTCTTTTATTGGTGCATTTACAGTGGACTCCCTCTGAGTTGTCGAATTTTCACGGGGCACCATGAGTTGTTCAACTTAGAGGGGGTTTAACTTAGGGAGAGGCCACTGTATGTACTTCCATTCAATCACAAAGTTTAAATGAGGCATAGGCTAATGTCTTCGCTCACAGAACGTACGACAGAGCCCAACATCTTCGTGGGGGAGTAATCATAATAACATCTATACATTTCATTACTCAAATGTGTCTTGGATAAAGTTGCCTCATGTTCATCTCATTCATTGCCACGTTCTTAAAAGTGTATCCCATCAAAATTACCTTCTCGGACATAATCTTCCCCCTCGAACCACATAAAATCATCGTTAATTATACCCTCCCAAGGCACACTCGGCGCCGTATCTCCGAAACTTTACCAAATTTATCGGTACTTGAATATAATCTCCCGACAAAATACACTCCCACCACCCAAAGCACTCTGCCTCCCGAAAAAGCCAAGACGTAATAACCTCAAAAGGTATTTTATTTCCTGAAAGGCCTCTCCTCCCACACATGGAGCCATCATTAAGCAATGCCACATTATCGTTAATCAAGTACCAACTTTTGCCGGCGTCCTAAAGCGCCCACCATTCGCACCGCAGGCAATCGCAATAGGCGCCCAAGTGAAACTTCTTCACAACAGTAAAAGTAAGGCACAAAGAAAATCCAGGTCGGTGTTCTTCTCTCAATTCATCGCTTATAACCGATAAATACTTAACCTTCTCGTCCTAACTGGGAAACACGAACAACGAATCGAAAGCAGTTGGATCCATTGAAAATAATTACAGCGAATGCCGACATCCCTTTTTGACCCAAAACATTGACTTGTATGTTAACCAATGTTAAACAAACGAAAGGAGCCAGAAAAACTACAACGCCACCAGCTTCGCCTCATGAATCGCTGCCCGTTGTCCAGAACTAATTCCATGTTTTCGCAGACTTTTCACCCTCATTTCTTATTTCACCGCCGCTGCCGGCGGTCACATTCGCCACAAACAATAGCAGAGGCCACAGAACGCCACAAACCCACAGAGAACGACGAAAAACCGAGAAGAAACCAAGAAACCACCCAACCAACCACTAGATGGGTGGAGGTTGGGTGGTAAATGAGGAAGAAAAACAATGCCTAGTCCTTTATTTCACGTTCCATCAGCCGTCCGCCCATCTAAGAAATATCCTTAGTCATTTCTTTTATGGCAAACACAATCGCATCACACATTCTACTTCGGCAAACGTTCCCCCGCACGCATGTCAACCCGCCTGCCCAACTGTTTGTGTGTGCGATGGTGTAGTGGTTGAGCAGAGGGGTCGACCAAGGGGCAAATGGTCGGTTCGTAGGTTATTAGGATCGTAAAACCGGTCCCATCATCATCATCAAGAAGGCAATCGACATACTTCAATGAGCTTTCTGTTCAGCCACTATTAGCAGAGTTCAGTAAAGTCTGCTAAAATAGTAATAATGTTTACATAAAGACACACAGATACGCAACCTGAGGTGTGGGCCGGATGGCGAAGGCATTTCCGGAGCCATAGTGCGGCTGATGTCTTATATCTTTTATTTTTTTTTGTCGGCCTTGTGCGCGCCGAGAAGGAGGGTTTAAGTGACAGATATTTGAAGGCATCAACCCTTAGACGGGCGGCCACTTAACCGCCTAAATTGGCGACAATTTTCCCTTAACGTCAATTCCGGCAACACCGAGAACCTTTTAGGGCGTGCCGTTGGCGTGACGGAGTATTTAGTCATCTTCATCCATCACTATTGTCAGCAAGGGTTGCTGGTTGGATGGTCTTTTGGCAAAATCCCAGTGAATTGTTGCTCGTCTCAAGTGCGTTGCTCGTATAAATTACGAAGCTACGAAAGCTGAGTGTGGCTTTAATAAAAATTAAGTGACAACGCTTCGAGCAAACCCATGTCTCAGAATGTCCTCGGGTTGAGTGGAGTGTTTATTTATAGACTTTTTTTCCTTCCGACTTTTTCTTTCAGCTACTGAGATTAAGCCATCACATTTTTCCTTCTTAACTGAAGCTGGAAATACCCAGATTGGTTGATGTTCTCGTGAGTGGAGGACGGTCATTCGTTTCGCCGATGTCAGATTGCCCTCAAAATAGATCAACTCTAGTGAGAAATGAAGCACATGTTGGAGGACAGGATCTGTTGACCCTCTGGGGGCAACTTTTGTGTATATCCCTGAAAAGTTGCAGCTTTAGGGGATCTGTGTTCTTAAATGCATGCGCCAGGATATTGAAGGACATTTGGAACTTTTCTTGTCAAGCAACCGGCAGGGTAATGAGAGCCAAACGCGACCGTACGTTCTTCAAGAACCGTTTTATTAGAGCTTCTCATCACAATTTCAATTCACTTTCAATTCGTAATTCGAATACCTTTCCATTTCTTTCGTAGCAGCCTGCACAAGATGGTTTTGGAACTCCATAAAAAATATGACAATACAACGATCATGGCTCATTATTCGTTAGCAAAAGAAAAAATTAAACAAATTCATTCCAACAAGTCCCTGACATGAGTAAATAGCATAATTAATGGCCGCAGTTCTTAGGAGTCACTGACAATTCTCAAAAATTACACTTGCTTGAAAAAAATCTCCCAATCGCTGTTCGGAGTCATCATGAAACTGTAGTTACTCTCATTTCGGGAGAGAAGAATATCACACACAACACGGGTAGTTGCTGTAGAAACTAGGCCACGGTTCACCTCGGAGCGCCACTCGTATTATAATTTTTCCTTTTCAGACCAGATTCGTAAGTCTTACTGCTCGCTGTACACGATCACTGATTCCTCAAACGTAAAGCATGTTGGTTTGTTCACTCTGTTCTGACCCACTGTTAGCACATAAAATCTGGCCTCAGAATGTTCTTTCCAAAGGAGTCATGTCTGTCACCTCAAACTGAAGACTGAACACGCTCAGACTGTGCCTTATTTCATTAAAAAAGTTCTCAAATTATTCATAAGCTCTATTTGAATTCAATTTGAAGACTGAGACATTATCGACTGCATCCATAACAGCACTCTGCACAAAATAAAATCAAGGACACGTCACTGGACATTTTCTTAGAAGGTTATTCAACCAGACATCGTTGAACAACTCATGCTGAAAAAGTTTTCAGCCAAGTTGAGCAAAGTAAAGTCTAGTAGTTGAAGGTTTTTTGATTCACGGTCAAGTCGGTGTTGGATTGTCAAGATAGAAATATGAATGAGGCTCAATCAGAACTGTTAGATACACACATTAATTCATGCGGTAGATAGTTAATTTTGAAAGCTATCACACGATTATTTTTGGCCCGAGATGTTATCAAGGACTCCAAAGGCTGGCCAGAACAGAGGATGTTCTAGTGTTTTAATCTAATTCACCGCTCTACATTTCATGCATATTTTAGACGAGAGCAGCCCCAATGCCGGTCACAGTTTGAATTAGTGAAGGGACTTACAAGTTAATGCTTTCTGTGAACGTTGCCTCCAACAAAAAGCATTGGACTTTATTGTTCAGCTGAAATAGCATGGATATTTTGCAGTGTGTTGTTCTACTGCAAATATTGTTGGCTAATAATGTAGTTCAGTATGTTTGTAACGTCTGAAGGTTCTATTGTTAGATGTGACCATCAGTCTTTTTATTCCTTAAATACTTTCAGTTGTTTTTTAAGAAATCTAGCTATGATGAGTTATTTGTTTTGAGGACAACGATTACTGATAGTAATCCGACTAAGAATAATCATACATATCGAGTTGAACTCGATACTCCTCCAGTAAACATTCGTGTTTTGCCAGCAATTGTTTTATCACGAGTGAAGGTGACATACATTTGTATCCAGACTCCGGTAATCCGAAATGAGGTCTCAAAACTGTTTCCATAAATTTCGTCCTTGAATTTTATAGAGGAGTGATATTGAATTTGTTTAGTGAAACCTATGATGACTATCAACGATTACCATCGAGCCCCCAGTTTCCACTTTTGAAATAGAAGAAATGATAACAGAAAACCCCGAAGTCATTATCAAATATCAAGCAAAAAGCTAATAATATTTTAACAGCAATCAGATTTTAGTGAACCAGTCATTTTTAGGCACTACCTGTGGTGGATGGGGCACATAGAACGCATGGACAACTTAATTCCGTCCGAAAGAGTCTTCAATTTCAACGGTGTGCGGAACTGAAACAAGCTAGTCAGAGATTTCTCTGAATTTGAGAGAGCTTGCCATCTTTTATAAATAGAGGAACGTGAACAAGAGACAATTTTTTCAGAGAATCGTTAATTATTGTTTTTTGTCAGCCGGCCAATTTTGAGAATTTTGGATTTGCGTCATTATTCAAATATGATTAGTTGCTGCCTATTAAATTTGATTATATTCTGCATACTAAGCATATTTAGCAAGAATAATCTAATATTTCCTTCTTGTTCCACTATAACACTAAAAGCAGTACTCAACGTCACTAATTAGTATTTGTCATCTGAGTGATCAGGAAACATTTCATTCTTGGAAAACATATATAAATACAATATTGCTTCGTATGAAAAAGTAGTGCAAAGTACAGTTGAATTGGAATTTTCTCATCTCTCTTGTCAACTGGAAATAATATTCTTAAGGGCATACCAAACGATGATTAATTTCCGAGAAAAAAGTCATGGATGTTGAGAATGAGAGGATGCGAGAATACAATGGATGACTAGATTATTTTCTTGGAAATATCCAATTGTTGTTATCTGCAGAGGTGGAAGACTTGATGCAATGATTTTGTTGACGAGTGAGATCAGAAGAATGAAGTCATATGAATCAATTTTAGACACACGAGCCGTAAGATAGATATGAAATCTTATATATAAGGTTCATCGTTAAACCTTTTCTAATCGGAAAAAATGACATATTGTGTCCCGACATGGGCGAATAAATTAAGCGCTTTATCAGTCTGTTCAACTATTCTGCCACGGTGACTCTCTCTTGTAGGTTTCGTTCGCCCTTGTCTAGCTATTTCATTTTTCCCTTTTTTCAATTCAATAATTCTTTATTGAAACTAATTGAATTCCACTTTTTGCAACATAAATAATTCATACAGCGGGCTCATTAGAAAACTGGGACACGTATTAGCCTTAAGTGTAACTTGAAATATCTCCGCCATTTTTGATATTACATTGGTCCGATATACATTTTCATTTCTTATAATTTTTATAATTTTAACAACGAAAAAAAAAATTGAAATAGCAGAAACTCAGTCAAAAAATACTGGGACAGATGTTTCACAAAGACTTTTTGAAGGTAGCAGTGCTATACTTCCTCAAAAAAATTATAACTTCCAAAGCCATTGGTCTGATCTCAGATCAAAGACCACTTCCAATATTCTGCAAGTTGTTTAAAATTTCATATTTATGTCATTTAACTTCACTACCGAAAAAATGGGAAATAAACTCGACATGAAAGAGTTCAGAAAGACTCTTTTAAAAAAAGTCAACTGTTCTCAATATTTGGAAATCTTTGATAAATACTGGTCTTCTTCGTCGTGATTCCGGAAGAGAAGGTCTTCAAAAGTGTTTTCGGGGCAGACTAAACGAAGGAAAGTGAGACTCATAAATGGAACCACGAATGAATCGGCAGTCGAAATCGTCAAAACTTTGAAAAGGGACAAAATTAAAGAAGTTGATCCGCCCACAGCGAATAATTTCCTAAATAAAGACGCTTGCATACCTCGCATGCAGGGAGCGTATAGAAGACTCAAAACACCTTTGGAATTAGTACGAAAAAGGTTGACTTAATTTGAAGTGACAGCAGTTTCAATTGTTTAGCAAGTAAGTATGTATTCGCAAATTGTATACCGATGTGGTCAAAGAGTGTAGGAGTTTGAACATGTTCGTCTCATGTCATTTGTATGCTTATCAATGGTACGCAGCATATGGTAGTGCCAAAAAGAAATTGGCTCATTTTTAAGACTCACACGGAGCATGGACTTTATATGAAGTTCTATGTATAAACGAAGCTCTAGAATAAAAATAGCTACTGTCACATTTAAAAATAAAATATTGAAAATATTAAAAAAAATCAATTTAAAAAAAGGATGGGGAATAAACAATAGCTATAATCGTAACATGATTCAGACAAAAACCCTATAAACAGAATTTTCACTACTTCGTTTTCATTGCTTGAATGCTTCTTAAATTGACACGTTTTTGTAAATTTATTTAATTTATGCACTTTTTCAAAAAATCCCAAAAACTATTTAAATAAAACGCGAGAGTTTACTGAAAATTAGAAAATATACTACAATTCTACAGAAACAATAAAAGATGCCAAGGAAATCGAAAGAAAATATGGGCACCTCAAAGATGCTGTGCCGTAACATCTGAGCGCCACACTTTTGGAAAGAAACGTATCATCTTGATAATTAAAATTATTCATGCATGTCGGAAGTATGTAGCGCCAAAAATAAAACCGTCATCCATTTCTACTTGTACTTGAAACTGAGAGAACCTACTCAAGTTCTATCGACTAAGTAATAGCGCTCTTTTCTGATATCAACGAGACGCAAGACAACCGAAGCCATGATACCGGATGGCAAATTCTGTTTCAAAAAAAAAAACAGATTTTTCCAGAGAAGAAGCAACATTTCCGTTGCCCCTGACTAAGCTCAACGTTAATTAAATCTTGTTCGTGTTTGAAAAACAAGATTTCTCTTTTTAATATTTTATCAGGAAATTGAGCACGCCAACCCATTTCCTGCTCATGGACGTACATACAAACATCTTAGCAAGGATAATAATCGTAGGCTCAAACGAACAGGATGCTCCCTTCGAAATTAATTTTCCCATTACAAAGGTCAAGCAGCAAATGTTAACAAGATCCTTCCCGCATTTAACTTCAAAAACAACTCAAATCTGCTGACCAATTGAAAAAAAAAGAACAAATAAAGGGAGAAAGAAAAAAAACAAACAAACCCCCAAATGTCCATGTGGCCATCATTTCCGGACCAGAAAGACACACGCAAGAGCTCAGTGGTGGTCAGGTGCGATTAATGACATCAAGGGTCACATTTAATGCCCCAGGCCGATATAAAAGCGCCGGAAAAGGATTGCGACTGCGAAGGCGAACTTGCCACAAAATCCAACCCAAATCATCCTCAGTTAGCCATCATATGGTCGAGTTGTACGTCCCAATAAAAGAATAACAATCCACAAAAGAGTCTGCTCGCTTAGGCAAATTAAATTGATATATTTTTTTGTGTTTCACAATGAATCGTTGTCCTTTTCTTGAGATCCCGAGAGCAACCCTAAATAGGCAGATCCCAATTATGAAAAAAAAAAAAAACAACAAAACGATAGATCCCCGATGACCCCACGACGGGATGGATATACATTTATTTGTTTGAGAAAATAATAACCAAAAGGAAATAAATTAGTTGCTGGTACGAACCCTTTTTTGGCTGTGTTGGTGGCAGAGGAACGCCAACTGGCGGATATAATCCTCGATCTGGTTCTGAATTTGACGGCAGATGATTTCCTTCTCGGCTTGTTAATCCCTTTTTGAATGATGCGCCATACGACGAGGAAAACGAACCGAAAACAAAAATAAACACACCAGAGAATCGGGGAAAAAAGCAAACGAAGAAAGTAAAATAAAAACTCTGAAATCCTTGGGTAATTAGTATCCTTTTTTTCTGCGAGGATTTCTCACTGATTCGCGTTTCTCCTCGATTTGTAGCACAACACACAGAATCGACACAATGATATCCTCCAACCGGACTTAATGACCTTTTCGGTATAATTCCGAAAATACAATTTTCTTAATCACTCTCTCGCTCCACTGCACCTATTCACTGGCAGATGCTGTAACTCGTAACTCTATCGTTTCACGATTAAATCATCTCGGGGATCAGCGCACACCCGCACCCAGGGTGACACTTGATTTCTTAATCCAGCTTCACTCACTCAATTAAGACAATTATCCTTGCGATTAAAATGCGCACTCTTCTGGTGGTGGGTGGCAGGAGGAGGAGGCAAAGGACATTCAATGTACAGATTTTTTTTTCTTCAGCAATCACCTAAAGAGTTTGTGCGAGTCGATGTGCAAGTGAGGAACACAACCGCAAGACATTATGTAAGTGGAAAAAGTTCCAAGTCACACTCGATGGGGCCGCACAGGATCTTGGGGGTATCCTTTGATTTCCTTTTGATGTGTCACCAACCACAGCGAATGTGGCTATATTCACGAAAATTTATATTTTTATTTCTTTTTATCCTTCAAACAAACCTCACAGCGTACAGACGGAAAAACACACGCATTATCCCTTCAGAGAACACAGTTCTACGCCGACGATAACGACGTGAACAACGACGACGAGGACGACAACGACCACGACGACAACAAGAAAGACGACGTAACTCGACGGAACAACAATACCAACGTCTTTTCGTACGGAACGTCTCCGGGAGACTGAATATTTTCCATCAGCTAAAGTGTGGTAACATAATGGATGTTGTTGTGTATCTTTCGGAAGAGTATCCACCAAAGCGGGTGGGTTAACTGGAAATGCGTGAGATTCAGGTGGACGGGGGAGGAGGGGACTTTGCCTCTCTTCGTGAGTGTGGATGAACTTTTGGAGAGAATCCTTGGGCACAATGCCATCATTTCCCAGGCAATTTGTTCGAATTCATTGCCAGGATGGCGGATGCGAAATATTGGTGGTTTTGCTGGTGCTCTTGCTGTGTGTGGGCGACTCATGGCTCAGTCAAAGGGGTGACATTTCCAGTCTCTCTCACTCTCTGCGCTCTCAGTCGCCTCATACAAAGAGAGCGCTCACAAACACTCTCTTCGTCTTCCAAAAATGGGGATGTTTTTGTTCCCACGTGAGTATTTTTAGACTCTTTTTCCATTCGCATTGGAATTCGTTGGTGAACTGTTGTTGAAATGCAGAGGAGAGACACACAGTGTGTATTTATAGTCTCCGTCTTGGTAGACCATTTGGAAGGACACCACCAAGTGTCAGGCGGCCAGTGGCGTGAGTGGGCTGCGGGTGTTATGCTTATTTATATTTACAATCAGCTGAAGGTTTTTGCCATTTCATTCGTTTGTTCTTGAAATGCGAACAGAAGACAGTTGAAAGTTTAAATAAATGAGTCGAGTCACGAGTGTGACTTGAATTTCATCAGCAGCGGTCAAGGGGAATGCTTTTTCGAAATTGCCTGAAGGGTGTTTAGGGGCGACTGAAGGGAGAGACTCCTCCTTAGGACACCTACGTGTACTGAGCCGTCGAGGAAGCGACAAATGTTCTTCCCGAATTTGACAATCAATCAAAGTGGCCGTGGGAAGATCCATCTTATTTTCGTACTCTCGCGACATGCTTGAATGAGGTGTCGATGGATTGGACTCATCAACTCATTCGTTAATCACTTTCACGTCATTCACTCTATCTGTCTTTTGGAAACATTTTGTGCCAAATGAAGATGCATGACGTGTCATAGCGCGAGATGTATGGGGCTTGGCAACCGCTTTTATCGGCACCAGGTAATGCGTTCATATCCTCATTATCCCGAAATGTTATTTGGGACAGCCCCGAGCTTCATCATCGCACTTTGCTTCAGTTTATGAGAAAGGCAAAAATGGCGCCCAAAATGACACCTAACTTCACGAAATGGTGAAACATAAGAACTAGGCTGTATCACTGGTGGGCATTCATCGTCATTGAAATTTGAACTCATAAGCCTACCTACATAACCGGCCCGAAGAGTCTTCGACTACGAACCCGTGGCACAACGCACCAGAGAAGGGCCTCGTTTTAGGTTGCGCACGCAGGTGGAGAAGGACCTCTCAAACACTGGAGACAGCTAGCCAGATACCGTGCTAGCTGGAGAAGCTTGTTGAATGAGGCCCAGGTCCACCCCGGACTGTAGCGCCAAATAATGAAGAAGAAGCCTACTCCTCATGCCAGCGACCAAAGGAGGACCAGAACCGGGGCTAATGCGGCCTACCATTGCCATTGTTCTGGCCAGGACAGAATTTGTCTTTTGTTCGCTATCGAATATCGGAGGATTGGATTTCCTTTTCGAACCTTTCTCCAACCAGGAAATCTCCTTGTCGAATAAGAAGAACTTGTTACTCCAAACTTTGTCATCAAGGCCAGTATAGGCGAAGGATCATTGCCTTCCAGACTTCATTCACATCCTCTTGGAACCCGTAAAGTTCACGGTTGAGTCTCTAGTCCGCTCCTCGACGACAGGGTGTAAGTATCCAATTTTTTTCAAAGCCACCAGCTTCGCTGTTCTCCTTTAGGTCAAATGAGCCTCGTGAGAGCGAAGAAATGTTGAGACTAATGAAACGGCGAAGCATGACTTAGCTTGTCAATTTGGACATCTGAAGACTGGATGAAAGTCACGGTGATGAAGATCGGATTAACTGTCCGCCATTCAGTTAACTGTTTCCGCTGCCTTTTTGATGGCAGAGCGGCAATCCAATCACATCTTGATGGCGTTTGTCTTCGACGCAGGCATACCGAAGCGTTTTTCACTAAGTTACTCTTCGGATCCCCTGGCAAATCTCCGGTGTGGTCAGCCGTCCAATGTCAAAACTCCTCGTTGTTGGCTGAAGCAGCTATCTGACGTTGGACAGTCGAGCTCTGAATAGTTGTGATTCGAGGAAATGGTCAGAACCGACGTGTTTCGCCTCCAGCTGCAAAGTTCTGCTCAACGTCAACCTTTCTGCAAGAAGAAGTCAGGCTGAGACTAATTGAATCGACGAAGCATGCCTCAACTGGTCCATTTGTAGACTCATCCCAGCTCTTCTTCCAAGTAAAGGTCTGGAGATGACCTCAGACGCTTGAAGCCATGCAGCTGGGGATCTGTTAAGCTGTCCGCCAGTCCGTCCCACGTTAATTAATGCAAAACAGCAAAGAGTCTTCTCTAGAATCCCGAAAGTAAAATCTGAGAATCCAATCATCAAGATCTGTATGACCTTTCCACGCTCTAGGCAAATGAAACCTTTTGGCTTTGATTTGCGACTCAGATTCGAGCGAATTTGAGAGAAAATGTCAGTCATAGACAGACGACGCCTACATGGCCTCCCTTGGATCACACTTTGCAGAATTCGCTTCTCAGAAGTATCGCCAGGCCATTCCGAGAACGAGCATTAACCTGAGTTGATTGACTCTTCTAGTGATGTCCGTGCGGCAGGAAAACGGACAACGAGTGGATTGCCGTGACGCCCCTGTCATCCAACGCAACATTTCGTAGAAACTGAGCTTACACGCTGCGAGACTTCCAAACATCAAATTAAAAAATAAATCTTCCACCACACCCACCCATGCTGACGGATTAGAACACCACCACCAGAGATGAGAAGCCGTCTCGATTCGTCTCTCAATTTACGGCGTGTAAGACCCCATGATGATAATATTAGAGCTGCTGATGGCCAGGCGAAAAAAAGAAACCCATCGCACCCACCAGCCCCGCTGAGTGTGCGAGCGAGTGTACGGGTGTACAAGACAAACTGTGTTCAACCCTCGTGTTAATTATACTGAATATTAAATTCAAAAGGCATCCAGGCAGAGATCCTTAATTATGGAATTATTTAAGAACTGAAGATGGCATAACTTGTTCGTTTAATGTTTCGCCATCGTTGGCGTTGGCATCATCGACATCGTCGCCTCGTCGGCTTCGCCTGTTTTCGTCTGCTCCGACTGCGGCGTCGTCGTCATCATCGTCGTTCTCGTCCCTTTTCGTCCTTCGTGCTTTCGTATGGAAAGTTTATTCAATTTTTTCTCCTCACTTCCTCTCTCTCTCTCTCTCTCGGCAGATACTTATAACTTTTTTGTCTTTATTCAGTTACGCTCAACAAAAAAATAAAAAGAAGAAAAAAGGAAACACTGTTGTTGGGCAAAACTTTATAATTAGCATCTTTAAGGATCCCCCTCCATGAACTGAGGGTGCTTGCGTTGTTCAACGATGACTTCACGGAGGTGGCAACACTTGATTGTTCCCTTTTCACGCCTCCACCTATATGGGTGCCCGTGCAAATTGTCGGCCACTCGAAAAGGTTCACCTTTTAACATTGTTTTTTTATTCCGGCTTAGCCCTGGTCGGTGAAGTGAATTGGGAAATTTGAAGGATTTGCATCCTTTGCCGGCGTGGGTCCTTATCCCTTTCTTGACTCCTCATCTCCAGTGCGCACTGTAATTAGGGGTTAACTCGTAACAGTTGTTCTCCAAGGCATTACAATTAGTAACAGGCTATTGCAGCACAAAGCTCAGGGATCGGCATGGCATTTTGTCTTTTGAGGGATTCACTGACTGCCGCCAGAGGAGTATGCAAATTTATGATATTATTGCCTGACTAGGCGCAGTTAGCGTTGAACGAGCTAATTTCGTATTCAGGATATTAGCAGTGCTCTGAGGCTTGAGTGTGTATTAATAGATTCGAACTTGAGGAAGCGTTCTGTCTGAGGGTGTGGAATGGCACAAGCTAAATACTTTCGGTATTGTATTGCATAATTTGTGTTATTTTTTTTTTGCGGCTGTCAGCGCGGGGCTGGGTACCACCCGCAGAGGCATACTGGCGTTGAAGTTGTTTATTGCTGAGGTTGCAGGTTTCACGGAACGAAGCTCGTTTATGATGGTGGTCGTATCTCAGATTGACAGTGGCAATTACTATCGCTAAAGAGTATTTTCATGTAAATGGATGAGGTCGTGGTTACAATCAACATTTATTTGGTTTGAATCATGACAACCAACGAGACGTTGACTTATGTGCTCATTTGTCTGCATTCCCAGTGTCACTCAGACTAGGACGTGTATGACATCGTTTGCTTAAGTGGTTTTGATTGATTGGTTCTCTTCTGACTGGTGTACATTAAAATTATTATATTCTCTTACGAGTACAATGGTTGGACTGAGTAAAATATTGAAGGCATCATTCATCCGCACGCAGGAACTCCTCCCAAGCAAACAACTCACAGCCATAAGTTAGGATGGGCGATGATAGACAATAATACCGTACCCCAATGAACAGAAGTCAAGACTGCAATATCAAGACCGAAGTCTAAGAAAGCTGGGTTGTTTAGAATTATCCAAAGCCTTGGACTTTGATTATCTTCAATATACTTTTGTTAGCGATCTCGAAGGATTTGCCGAACGCGATATGACTTTGTTTGGCTAGTGTGGACAGTTACAGAGAAATTGAGGCAGACTCTGCACTAAATGATTGTCTGAGCAACTCCGACAGTCTGGGTTGAGCAGTATTCCGAGCCTAGTAGCGTGTATGCCTATGAGCCAGTACACAGTAGCGGAGGTCATCAGCCCTTCTTTTCGTGTAGGAGGGCATCTCATGGTACTTGAGATAATTATGACCAATTATCCTTCTAACTACGTGGCAACCCTTTGTAGCTTTGTAGGAGCTTGTTTGCCCCCATCCTCAGAAGGCCATAAACATAGTCGGCTAGAATAGATTCTCTCAAGCATCCTCGCAAAACCGCCGATCTGCTCCTTCTCCTCCAACTAATTTCTGATCATACAGACCGTCCCAGTTTTCTCGAATTGGTCTAACTTAGCGCCAATCCCAACAGTCTTAGGTCCACAACTCTCTTGGGGATGTATATAGCTATAGGAACTTACCCTTTTGAGTCACATCTTCGGCATGTGTCATTGTAAAATCAAACCAAGTCCTGAACTTAAGGTAATCGTCTCTGTCCATCTTCTTTGTGTGGCGCAATACTCACGGCTGCGCCTGGCCCTCCAGCAACAAGCCTCTCCAAGTCACTGACTATGTCCTTTTATTTCCTCATAACCAAATATTGCGAGAACACACGTTTTTTTTTCGTTATTCCGAAAGAAACTAAACTCCCTATGCATTTCTATAATTGGACTTCTGCTAATTTTACGAACAGTTGACCATGGTAAGTGACCTCGACCACTCATTTCCTGCACTCGATAATCCCATCAAACTTTACCCCCTCTTCCGGCCAAAAATAAAAGCAAGGACTCTAACATCTAATGAAAACGACGTCGACGACGACAAATGGTTAATTAATCACAACTTCCTATTTTCAGCCACCACTCACCGCCGCCCCGGCCCTCGTCGGCATTGCAACCAGACGAGCCCCCCAAACTGTATCCCGTTCAGCAATTCCCCAAAATATTTCCGCTCATAATTATCACTTAAGGCTTAGTGGCCATAATTACTATTCGAACACAATTACGACTCATATTCCTTGAGGCGACGCCTGAATCACTGTCCATTACTTTGAACCCACGCAGGACTTTAATATTTAACGATTGGGTCAGCTGCTGAAGGCCGTCCTTTCGTTTTCGAAAAATCCCCAACCAACAACAACCAGTCCAACGAACACACTTAACTAACTAACTTGTTTGCATGTCAGCAGTTTTATTTCATCGGTTATTTCTGGGACACGAGCGGAGTGTGTCCTGAGTCGTCGCCGCGCAACGCCGTTGTCGAAAGATGAGGTTCGTGAGGATCCTCACTTTGAGATAAGTCCACCAAATTAAGGATACTCTCATAAATAATTAAATACACCAGCATGTCGCTGTGCAGCGTGCCGAAATGTGCTGCCTTGGGTTCGGCTTTATTGTGAGATGAATAGCTTTGGAGGGATTGCGAGGGATGGCTGCTGGCGTATCCCAAAATGCCTAACCTCTGACCCCATCCGTGGAGTGGGTAATTGATTCCTAATCGAGGGCAAGAGGATGCGCATTTATAATTGTTTTTCTTTCCATTCACTGTTGCCGGCGGGATTGTTGGTCTGGGTATAGGTGGTTGGTTGCGGGTAAGGGTTTGCAAAACACAAGAAAAGCTTGCATCCCTCTGAACTATTCGGAAAATCCGAGTTATTTTCAATTTAAATTGAAAGGGAATCTTTTTGAAAAATTCGATACTCTAGCTGGCGTCCATTTGGGAAGGGGAATATAATTACTTGGGGAATCGCTACACCTCGCCGACGGGATTGATCAAATCCAAACTGATGGCGGAAGAACGCATTCTTTCATTTATTTGATGCCTTTGGCTTTTCCTGGTTTTATCTCTTTATTTAATTAAACACTAAGCTCCGCAGGTTGGGCTAGGATTAGGATCCACGCGGAGAAATGGTCGCAAATGGGAAAATCAAAGAGTTGTCCGACTGCCTACAGCAATTTTCATTTTCAAAGAACTGAAAAGATCCACCACTACAACATACTCCTAAATTTCAAAGCCCCTTATGACTAAAAATACTTACAAACAAGCTATGTATACACCGCCTTGTCTAGGGTTGACAAGGCGGTGTATACATACCAACTTGTAAGATTGTACAGGACTACGATGAATTCTTTATCTCCTCAAGGTCAGTAATAAGCTCGCTGAGATTTTGCATGTTTAAACAAAGCGATGCTCTGTTACCTTCCCAGACTAAAGACACCACATCCGTGTAGTCCATTAAGGTCCTAGCACATGCGCCTGACATTGGCGTGATTGATGGAAGTAGTAGGCCAAAGTGGGTCTATGGGTCTGTAGGTAAACGAGGAAAGCGAAGGCTGATTGTCTTTGACAAAGCATAAGTTTGAGATAGTTAAGGAGAATGTACGGTTCCTAAGAATCCTGAAGCTGTAAGGGAATGCCACAGAGGCACACTGATAGGGTCTGAAGTTCTCGTCCAATAGAGGCATCTGCCAGTAATCATGCTACTTGTATAGGCTTGTTATTTGGGCCCAGTAGAAACTACGTATGGGTTGCAAGTACCTGTCTTTAGACATCTATAACCACAGCCAACAGTCGCTTATAGGGGGCTGGCGGTAAACAGACAGACTATAAACTGCAGCCAAGAAAAGTTCCATATCATCGACGAAACAGCTTTGCTGGCTTATACGCATTTTGTCAAAATTTTGCATGGTCATTCAGCATGAATCGGAAATGGGAATGAATGAATTTTGTTGATGGAGCGTTTAAATTTCTCCTGTAATAAACGAATAGTTGTGGGTTTGTTGACGGAACTAAGGGCGGAAATCGAATGCTGATAAATGACACGATATAGGGCGAAAATAGAGTATATGATCACTGATCAGGAAATGTATCAAGCATTAATTGAATTGTATCACGGGATGTTTGCATGTGGTACCATCTTCTTGAAACCATATCAATATCATCCAGTTTCGGCAGAAAGAACTGTGTTATGATGTCGCGATGTCAGGCACCAGTAACAGTGCCCAGTGTGTGATCAGCCTCATCAAAAAGTGTGGTTCAATGACTCCTTCAGACCCAAATCTGCACCAAACCGTGACACGTTGTGTACGCTCCATTTTTGCAACCGTAAGCTATCAGCAGCCCATTTTATTTGTTATAATTTTAGACACCCTTTAGCTATGCTCTGATTGATGATTTAATTAAACAGCGAGAATATCTGCTTAGAAGGCTGGCTTAGTCTGTATAACTTATGGTTGCCGGCTCTACAGCTACAGTCTACACGTCCGAGACGAGGCCTTGGTGTTCACATTCTGCTCTTGACGAAGAGTGAAAAACACTCAGGAATAGCGTTTCCGATGACGGTGTTAAACCCGCCTTCAATGTCAAGCGTATATTCTAGCGTATGGATTCCGCAGTCCTTACCACCTGATGCGTGGCGGTGCCTACAAATTTTCCTCCGCGTGTTCGAATGTAGAGATTTCGACGACAATATTCATATACATATTGAGTTTCGAATTTTATAGTCAAGTAAACGCTGCAGTGTCTCCAGGATAAAAGCAGACATTCTAACCGGCCTGACATCGATTGAAGTGTCATGTGCACGTTTTCTTCATTTTTATATGAACACGGCGCTCCTGGAAATTCGTCAGCTTCAAGAGAAGAATGTGGTATTTTCTCGGAAAACCAAACATGTAATGAATTTTTTTTTAAATCATTTGTATGTCAACCTGGAAAAGAAAAAATATCCCCGAATATTATAGTAAGGCACACATTTGCATGAATGATAGCCGAATTCCATAGAAAGGGCATGTCATTCGCATTTATGATTGAATTGATGAATTTGCAAAGCAGGCTAAGCAGACGAGGCTCCTGAGGATAGCTGCGAAGATAATTTTAGGAAACAATCTAGCCAGGGAATTTCCCGCTGTCACAAGCACCATCTACGTGGAAGCAGGCAAAGAGAGGATGCAAAGACCTGTGATCTTCGAAATTGACACGCGGGGGACACTCAGTTCACTCCATGAAATCAGGCGTGTTCTATCCAAAGTTTATTTTTCAAACACCTCTACATTTTCTTCTTTGCTAAGAAACATACATACCTACCTTGGTTGAGTTAAAGTGACGGTCACATCTGACAACAGTTGGGACTCAGTTAGATCGTGATTCGATCCATTGTGCTATCAGTGTCCCATTATTGATGTACCGGTTCCTCTTTCGCCAAGGGGACTAGATAACACCTAAGAAATACCTTCTGGTATCCCACATGCAATTTCTGTCTTGAATGAATTTTGCATGCATCATGTCCAGAATCTCGATGACTGACATTTCTGTTAGGCTGGTGAAGTACTTTTCCTTATTCTGGCAAGGGCTGGACAAGTTCCCGAGTTGGTATACTGCTGTTTTTTCTTCTTCCTCATCCCTGCAGCTCCTGAACAGTTCCCATTCCTCTTGTGTGTGGCAGTGCCGTTAATTAGGCATACAACGCTTCCTTTCTTTTCAATTTCAGGAGTTTATTTGTTTGCCTGGATTTCTTGAAGGCAATTGCAGCCTCGAAGTCCAGAAGTATCTAATTCAATCCACCTCCGATTGACTGTATGATTGAAGAAGTAAGTAACAATGTGTTTATTGAATAGGAATGGGAGATAGAGAGTATTCTGGTACCTTGCCAGAGGTGGACGCACTCCTGCTCTAGCTAATTTGTTTTCTCTACAGTCCGAAAAGGAATAAGTCAAAAACTGGCCTAAGAGCTGAGTACTGATTATTTCCATGTGTCATGCTAGGCATCCCAACCTTTCTCACACTTTCATCCTTACGGCCTTCCATCTCTTATCACCACCGCTCCTCATTCGGTCATATTTCACCATCATGTCATCTTGATGATACGAAACTCCCCCCAGACACATCGACAAGTCAGTCACTTCATAATGCACCCTATCATTGAGTTCACCGTCCGAGGACACCCTGCATTCAGGACACAATCCTTTTTGCCTTTATCTCATCACAATCTCGACTTCAATAAACGCCTTTCTATCCCGTTAAGAAGCGCTCAACTTCAAAAGTTAATTTAATACCTCGCCACCTCTCGGACGCGGATGGCTTTCCGCTTTCATTTTTTCTCCTCTTTTTGTTTTTAAATCAACCAACCGAATAATCTATCTTAGCTGCAATCCCGACGAATTGCAAACTTTCATCTTGATAGCATAAGTCCTTAGTGTGTATGTTTATCCATCCCGTTTGATGGATTGCTAAACTTATTAACATTTCCTCCCCCCCACCCACCTCATCCGCAATCGACGCCCTAGTTTCGTGCACTCCGATCCACAAGCCAAACACTCCGCCGCCAATGCACTCACTCTCGCTCCCTCTCATGCACTTAGAAAATAATTTTTCACTTGTGTCTTGTGGACAGATTTGCCAATGCCAGTATCCCCTCCCACCTCCCTCTTGTGTCTTGCCGCAGAACAGTCACTCCACGCCTCGGCTTCGAGGAGGATATGGAATTCAGCACGACGACGACGACGTCGACGATTCGAGCAAACAAAGTATGCATCCATGTATCTCTTCGCTCGATCCGGACGTTCTATAACTCCCTCTTGACAAATTACAATAATTTGTCAGACATTCTCTGTTTGCGAATCAAATGGGAAAACAGACGAAAAACGAACGAAACAACAAAACAAGCAGAACAGGATCTCGAGATGTCGGGAATCCCTGTGTCTAACTAACTAACTACTCTCATCCGACGAGAGCTGTCTCATCCTTCGACAAGTATCTGCATCTTTACAGGCGGGATTGTGTTAAAATGCGATTTTTTTTTTTTGGGGGGGTGGGAGGCGGTGGATGAATTTCTCAAAATTCCGACCAGCCCCCAACTGAAGAAGATGATGCCGAGGCAAGCGCTCTCGCTTAAGCATCCCTTGGCAATGGGAATCTGAGAATCCTTTAAGTCGCCCCCATTTTATTGAGGATATGTATGAAGATGATAACGCTTGTTCTTGTTTATGACGGTACTCAGTCTAGTAAGACACTCTCGGGTGTGTGTGGGGTGGATGCGATGAGATGAAGAGGACGCAGCGATGTGTATTTGTAGCGCTTAATATCGTTAAATGGGAGTAATCCCTGTCAAGGCAAGCGCAACGAGCAAGCGAGAAGAGAAATCTCAATCGAAATGGAAGAATTAATAAAGTTCCTTATAATTAATAGATTCACTCTAGATTGTATGTGTGTTTTTGTGGGAGTTCTCCTCCTCCTTCGCTTTCCTCCTTGTGTGTGTGTACGTGAGTAATCCTTCTGGCACATGAGTAATTGCGGGTGATTAATAATTTTGTATCTATATCGCATAGCTCATAAAGAGCTGCACAAGACTCTGAGGTGGATGTGGGTACACGTGAAGGAGTACATTCATCGTGCAAATGGATGAATTGTGTGACTACAGTGAGTCTAATGTAATTCTGTAGACATTTTTTCTTTTAAAGAATAAACATATTTTTTACTTTAGAAATCTTTTTAACTTACCAATCTTTGTTTAAGAGCGGCTGTATGATGTGGCATTTATGGGGTGTAGCGGACAATTTTTGAGCAGAAAATGTGACCTGGAGAACTTCACTTTGAAAAATGGTTAATATCTCGAAAACGACGCTTTTTTCGACGTTGTCGCCCCTACGAGAGCTTTGATTTATACAGAATGCAAATACGCTTCGTTTGACCATGCCGCTGCGGCCAATGTATGGAAATGTATCGGCAATAGCGACTTCTTGGACCTGGCCATTGAAAAGTCGCCCATTCATCGAACACGGTCTGACCTTCCTTCTAGACATCAATAGAGGATTCAATCAGAAAGGTGATCAACCCCCCAAAGGAGGACTTCAGCTTAAAAAATGTCCCATATTTCGAAAACGGTGCGGTTTTCGGCGTTGTCGCATTACTTGACTCTTTTGCTTCAAGCAAAATTAAAGGACGTTTCTTTTGAGCTCTAAACCATGCTGCTGGGCCCAAAAGAAGGAAAAACACGTGAGATTTTTAAGAGAAGTCAGCAGGCCATCAGGAAGCTTGCTAATCTCCAAGTCATCTCTCTCAGCTGCCGCTCATATCAAGAAGAGATGGCTAATTAGCGTTCGTTATAAAGAGATCCCTAGTCGATGTGATGCGTATGAGCAGCTCGGGCAAGGGACAAGGTTGCCACTCGAGTCGGACCATTGACATGCCCCATGCAAAGTGCAGACTGCTGTTCCTTAAAGTCGCAAACCGATCATAAGATAGGCAGCAGGCTCTGCGTACCTCTTGAACATGCTCCCAAATATTCTAACTGGACTCTGCATGTGTCCCATAAAGCCTGCTGGGTTTTTGAATCCACAGGAAATAGGGTCCACTCTTCAACCTTGAGTTAATAATATCTTAATTTTTCCACCAGATCCCCTCCGCTACCCAAGCCTGCAATTCAGTAGGATTTCATTGTTAAATAGACCCTGAGGAATCCGAAAACGGTTAGCATTTTTTATTTACCCTAGGGACCCTCAAAGGACGCGTCGGCATCTACTTCGTTGATGAGCTCGTGCCTTACGAGACTTATGGACCCCATCGCTATTCCATTGCGTACCACAGATTCGTTCTTGCAGACGGACTGACCGTGGAGTGCATTATGAACCACTTCAACCTACAGACCCCTTCGCACTTGTAAAACTTGTATAAACAGTCCTCTGACTGACTGTACATCAACCACAACTCCTAATAAGAACGGATGCGCTGTGCGGTTTTTCACATTTCGCACCCACCACACCACCAGCCATTCACCATAGCAACCGACAATCACATGCCTCTGGGTGACTTGTAAAATTTTTCACAGCCGCCTTGCGTTGTTGTCCTTGTAAACGGCACACCAGCGGGACACGTCACTAAATCATCATAAATTTCTAATTTAAAATTTGTCCTCAAACCGGAATATTCGAATGGCTTTAGCCTGTGGGGGTGAATGGGAAAAACGACGGGAGGATGGCCAAATTTTCCTTGTTCGCTCCTGTTTTACTGTGTCGCTTGATGGTGTCCAATTTCCGGTGCCTACTTGTTAGGGTATTAAATGTTGACAGGTCAATCTGTTTGGACGTTCTTCTCGGGGCGGAAGTAAAAGAACACAAGAAGAAGGAAAAAAACCAAAACAAAAGTACGAGAGAGGGAGAGAGACAATATTAATGGGGAACTTTTAGTACCTACAAGTCATGGGGAGATGGCTGCGATGAATGCAGTTAATAAGCGTGACGGCGAACAGTGTCTTGGCATGAAACAAACACCATCGACACCGTGGACAGGCTAAAGCAGACATGCGGGTAGGAAAGCAGTTGCCAACGAAAGATACATCATCAAGGGAGTTCTGATTAAAGCCCAAACTTTTGCTCCTTGAAGTCTCCCTGTGAAGCAGAATGAAAAAAAAATTCTATTTTCGGTCGAGCCAAAGTTTTTCCACCCGCCCACTCCGCCCTCCGCCATCCAGTCAACCCAGCGACTGCTGAATCAGTTTGGCGGCCGAACTCGATGGTGATGTTGGCGGTTTCGGCGGTGAAGGAGTGAACCATCAACCATTATTCTTTCTCCGCTTCCCTCGTCGTGGGGGGGAGGCTGCCTGCCATTGCAAGGGGGAGACCGTTGCTTTCTTCAAGGGATAACCAAGCCGGAGTTATGAACTGTGCACGATGCGAGGTCAGCAGGAAACAGGGCGAAATTAATTATTTATTTCTTGTACTTTTGTTTGGAGCATTTGTCCATTGGCATTGCTCTGCGCCAGCATTGATTTCCTAAGTTTCACCCTCGAGGCGGCGGGATGGCAAATGAAATGCCTCTATGCGGCGAGGAGCCTCATCTGACCCCGGTCCGTGGCGCGGGTGAGAGAGTGTGTATTTATTTAATTATTCTTTGGAAATTGTTTCGGGGAGCTTAAGTTGTTTCTTTTTTTTTTTGTGCCCCTCCGGCATGTCCTTCTTGAGGTGGTGGCGGACGGTGTGTATACACATCGACGGGCACAATGATGACGATAATGATGAAGTTACAGTGGTCCGGCGGCAGTGGCGCCTTGAATGGGCCATGATTTATATTGCTTTGCATTTCCTTTGGCCGGCACAGAAATTAGTTTTAATTGGAGCCGTGCCGATTTGTGTGTGGGAATTATTTAAGTGGTAATAAATTATGTAGCAGTTAAGTTATTTATGCGAGCAGGAAGTGATTGATTAGAAGAAAGTTCAGTTGGCCGGCAGACGTGCGGTTGGACTTTTGCAAACGTTCACGAAATCCGCATAAACACACACGTTCTGTACGTTCTGGATGCCCTCGTCGTCCTGGATGTAACCTCATCAGCAGCGGCGGCGTGCCGTTCTGGGGGGGTGGATGTGATTAATTGCAGTTGTTTTGTTCTGCTTTGGGTCATTGGAAGTCTGACTGTTTAATGGACATTAATCAAATGAATAAATATGAGCGATAGTCGCTGCGATCACGTCACGTCGTACAGTCCACAGCATCCGCCAATCAATCAGTCCTTTCTCGTGTGTTGACGAGGATGCCCTGACTGACATGTGGTGGGCTAGAGGCGGACTAGATGAGTCGTATCAGGTGGCCAATGCAGTGTGCAGGACTTGTTGCAGTTCTGTTGCCTAGGAGTTGTTGATTAGACTTGGATCGGAGCGCATTTAGTCTGGCTCATCGGAGTATTAGCGAATCTAGTCGATTCTTCCTATTAAAGCAGTTAGGCCTTCTAACAAAGCGACGAAGATGACAGAAGCTAGTATTACAAAATCGGGTCAGGTGTGTCAAAGTAGGCTTGAAGTTGACTCCAGATACTTGATGGACACCTGGTTTTCAGTACATCTCCCTATAGACAATATCACGTTGTTCTTGGGACGTGCCAAGGCAGCCTTAATCGCAGGGAGGGAGGACGCTGCATATATTGTTAAAGTAGCCTCCAGATCCCACACTTCAGTGTGACGTCGAACAGTCTCTGAAGATTCACAGAAAATCATCCCTCATCCTATAGTCAAGCTCTTTGGCCATAGACATTGCTAAGGACAAGGTAGGATCTGGTTAAAACGTTCTTCTCGAAATGGGTATTAGATAACAGGAGACTATGTGGTACTGCGGTAAGCTTGATGCCGAACAGTGCCTTGGCATGAAACAAACACTATCGATCGATATCGACCATTGACTAAGTAAAGCAGACAGGCAGCTAGACCCGTACCTAGGCCATGGCAGATAAAACGGAATGAGAATGAATACTCGTAATGTGCTTTGCCAAAACGTTTATATTTCATTTAAACTCAATTTTGTCTTCGAAAAACTGCTAAAATCTGAGGAAACTGCTGTATCTTGTAACGCTGACTGAGTATCAGGCAGAAGCAAAAAGCCAACCACACCCCATTTAATATTCCATTTTTCGATTTTGAATTCTTGACCGTGGAGATGAATTTTCCAGCGACATCCTCACTCTTTTCACAATTGAATTACCAAAATTTTCAATCACTCAATCTTCAGATAAGATTTCCCTCCTTTCGCCAAAAAAAAAACAACAAAATTTCATCTGTTTTGAATTGCACAGCAGTAATCCCCTCATAAGTCATTTCCTCCAAATTTCTTGTCGAACTCTATTGCCTTCCGCCCTTCCAACTGCACAGTGTACACCTTCCTCCTTCATCCTTAACGATAATCTTAAATCGAATTTCATCAAACACGACCCTTCTCTGTGGCCACTGTGGCAGAATAAGTTCCTTAGTCCATCAAACGACGACCCTTGCAAACGAAAGAAAGAAGAAAAAAAAAACCCCATCGATACGGCACACAATTGACCGCCGCAGCCGAGCGACCGGGAACGAAAGGCACAAAGCAAACACGTTCCATCCCCCGATAATAATTTCCAGCATCAAATTGACTTAATGAACCGTCCAAAATATGTATCTGCTACCAATCAGCGGTAAATTGTTCAAAAAAAAAATCCGGAAGAAAAAACACCGAAGGGGAGAGGGTTGTCGTTGCCCATAGTCGTCGTTGTCGCTCGCCCGACGGTTGATCAAAAAATCGATCGATTACGCCAAATTCGTATCAGGCGCACAGTGGCCGCAGCAGCACAACGACGACGACAACGACGCCGAAAGAGTTTCGAGTTCGATCCCACTTTCTTTGATCCATGACGAAAGAGAGTGGGAGAAGGAACCAAAGAACGAGATCTGACTAAGAGCGAGCGGGCCGCATAGCACGGCTGTGTGCGCCGCACACATTCTACGTGAGATCACGAACGAGGGCCGCAAAGCAGAAAGGGAAAAATGAACAGCCGTGAGGCGGCTGCCTGCTGTCGTTTCTGCCCGACTGGTGCTCTGTCTAGGGAGAGTGACTTTGTTTCCAGCTACGGGTGCCTGCCACTGGCGTACTTGATGGATGTGAGAGAGGAGCCAGCCTAGCCAGTGCCAAGTGTGCAAAAAGAATATTTTTATGGTTCCCAAGGTTTGCTGAATCGGCAACAGATTCGCTGAGAGAGCAGCGTTGTGCTCCAGAAAAATTAAACAAATTATGAATAGCACCAGGCGAGCAGAAGGCCGAAGAGCGGTGAAAAGAAAACAAAACAAAGCTGGAAGTGAGTGTGTTTGGTGTGATGGCGCGCCGCTGTTGGAGATTCATAGGTGTGCGTTCGTGAGTAGGCGTGCCGCTGCCGTTGACTCGATTGAAGCGATCTGTGGTCTGTCGAGTTTGGGGCGCTGCGTGTGTGTTTGTGGAGAGCCGGAGAAAGCAATGATCGACAAGCCGCCGATGTCACAGATGATTAACAACTCGGTTTGTTTTCCTTTGTCTCACGTATGGGATCGGTGTGTGTATGTGAGAGAGGGAATCTGATTGGGAAAGAATCGCCATGGCCAGTGTTTGTTTGGATTTAGTCACGCCCACAGAAGAAAATTCTTTTTGACATGTACAGTGGCGGTGGAAAAATATTACCACATGGTGTCAAGGCAGTTGTTGAGATCGGCTTTTTTGATGAAAACTTTTTCACAATGCGTGAGAATAACAGCAAATGTGAAACTCGTCTGATCAGAGTTTTTCCACCATGATCCAACATGGCGTATTCACAGTGGCAGGCAGCACTCGAAGGTTTCACGAACACTGTTCCGTCTAAGATGACAGTCCTTATGTCCTTAATACGGCTATTCAGGAAAGGTGACTAGCCTAAGCTGATGGTTCTGTCTTCTTGGCCCGAAAGTACGTGCTTCCTTAAGTTCCCATTATCTCTCTGGTAAATGACAGTCGAAACGGTTGATGATGCTTGTAAAAGCACGACAGGTTTTCTTCAAGTTCGCCAGGCTTGTTGTTCACCAGCAAATGTGAGTGATAGTTTCAGATTAAGGTGGATCGCCCTGGCGCTTTGATGCTTCATAGACAAAAAAGGCGATCATATCTTTTGCCACATCTATAGAGGCTGTCACTTCTGAAGGTCGCTCATCTGAAATCTTGTGCAAACTACTGTCTGAAGGTCTAAAGCATCGTCCGAATCAGCACGGACTAGTGTGGCTTCCGGAACAACAAATGGATACTGATCAAGAAGACAAGCGAGTTTCAAAACGATTCACTTCACCATGTTGCCGATTTCAAATTCATGTACTTCAGCATTCATCGAGAGGCACTCACTATTCGAATCCATTCGATCCCCAATTCTGGGTCCCGACAAAATTGATCAAGTTGGTTCACACAGCGTTAGCACATCCGCTATGCACCACAGGTTCGGTTCAAGAACCTTCAAGCCATATGTAACACGCAACTGAGCATCATTAAAACAGAACCATTTGACCACATTCTCTCATTTCCAAGCCTGATGCTAGTCCATTTTTTTTCCAGTGATTTCCATAACCGCCAGCATCAGCATCACTTCCGCCCCGTGTTGCATCACGCATCACGATCGAGGGGCGGATAGGTGCCACCCCATTTTGTCCTCTCCATCCACAGTCAGGCAGGCATAATTGACATTTCCTTTTGCATTCATCCGACAGCTTCCGAATCCGAATTCTTTTCACTCGTGTCGTCCCCGTCGTCGTCGTTGTACATTGAAAAGTTCATCCAAAAAAAAAAACAGGCATTCAGTTTCACAAAGCCGCACATCGAGCAGCGCCTTGCATTAATTTTGAACAATTTAAGAACGACGCCGACGGTTGTATAAAGTGGTTTATCGTGAGTCACGTCACGGCACGGTGACAGCAATACTTCGTTGACATGACATGCTGACACGATGACAATTATATTCGTGAACCTCCTCGAAACCGCATAAAAACATTTCCACTTCATCGTCGTTGAGGTGGCCGTGATGGCGGTGTTGGCTTGGCCGGGAGTGGTTGGAGGTGGCTCGTTGGTAGTTGTGACGGTAGCGTCCTTATCTGGTGACAGCTTTAAGTACAATTGAAATCCAACGCGAGCAAAGCATACTCTCCAGCGCACTTAAGCGTCGTCAAAAGTTCATCGTAGCCATCAAGGATATCATTATAATGCGCCATGAAAAGTGAACATTTCTCAAGTGCGACTCGAACTCTGACCAGGCACACTCGTTTGATTGGTCAACAATGTGCGTCGCCCCATCAATCGACCAATCGACACCAAAGTTCATCACACCATCGATGAGGTCTGCCGGAATAATCACTTAATTCGAACACCCAAGCGCTGCTGCTGCGTTTGTATTTCATTCTTCTTCTTTTTTTTTATGGACGAACGACAGTAAAAATGTGCCGACTTGCCTTCCCTTGCCAAGTTTGTAATAATAATCAAAAGCGCCCCGGTTTTGGCAGAATTTATGAGAGCCCAAAATGGAATCCTATTCGGTTTTGGTGTAGTTCTGAACGCTGGGTTGGTGTTGCGTTTGGTTTTTGTGCTTTTTTTTTTCTTCTTCTTTTATTGATGCAGCATATAAAACCGTGGAAATAAACGAACGGGGAGCCACACCATCAGGCTGAGTGGCGGTGTGTGTAGGAGTTTCGGAAGTAAACTCTTCCGGTCAGGGAAGACGAGTTAATTTTATGTCCGCTTGTTTGGGAGCCGGGGAAACGCTCTGGCTTAAGTGGCGGCATTTAAATTCATTGCGGCCGCCATAAAAGTGTTAGCGGCTCGGTCGGATGGTTACTAAATGCACGCTACAACGAGGCATTCCCTTCTGTTTCTCTATATAATTTTTGTAGTCGTATTTCTTCACAGAAAATGAAAGGTGTGGTGGTGGTTGTTGTTTTATTTTTTTCTAGTCTCTTCTGAAGGGCATAGGTAGGCAAAAATTAGCAGAATTGCTGACATGAGGGAGACTAGTGACTGTGAGAGTGGAACTGGTGCACATTTTTTTTAACTTGAGGTGGCAAACAATGGCTATAAAGCAAACATCACCAATGTCAAAGACGTGAGCCGCTCAAAATGAGATGACAAACTGCGACACCTGCTGTAATTGCAACAGAGAGAGAGATGAACTTATTTGGATGTGGATTCGTTGTTCACGGCGGCCCTAGCTTCGATTGTAAAAAGCCAATCCGCATAGAGGCTAATTTTGGTAACATCAGCTTGATTTGGGCTCGCCCTATAGATCAAGAGGCTGCTGACGGGAGGGAAAGAGTGACTTATTTGTTCTCTATACGGCCAACTACCCCATGTCGAACCCAAGGTGTTACCTCCACTTGCACACATCATGTTGACTGAGGTCTGTATGCACTTGTATGCGTCACCTTTATATGCGTCACCTAGCTTACTAGCCCTACTAGGTTACTGTCGAAGACTCTCCCTTTCGGGGTCAAGTTTTCTTGTCCGTAGGCAACTGACCAGACTCATGTTAAGGTTTGCTTCATGCCAAGAACGTTTTTTTCAGGCTTCTGTCCATTTCCTTCGTTTATGTACACCAAATCCTTCTCTGAGGACAAGTGCAGTATGGAAGAGGGACATGTGAAGGGCTCTGAAGCTCTTGTCCTTGCCAGGGAAATAGCCATTTCGTTGCCTTGGCAATCATGTGCAATCATCTGGGACGTAGTACGTCACCAGCCTATCCAGGCGTCTAAGGGTTCAACGCTGTCCAAGGTCCAAAGATGACATGTAGAGCGTACGAAGAACTAGCTCCGGCCCAGTCTTCGACTCCGAACCTGTGTGACAACGCAAAAGAGGACCCCCACTTTTATGGTGGTGTACCCAGACAGAGGAGGACCTCGACCAACCAACTTGGGTGAAACTAGAGACAGCTAGCCAGAGTTCGTGCTATTTGGAAAGGCATTTTGGTGGAGGCCCAGGTCCACCCTGCTGTAGAAGAAGAACATGAAGCATGCGAGTCAGCACCGGACTGCCTCTGTCTTAACTTACCACATATTTAAACTAGTAAACCCATCGCCAGGAATTGTAAGAGGAAAATACTAGCTCCCACCGAAAAATTCAAACCACCACCCAAGGATCCATATCATCACCCCCCTAGCCATCCCGTCCTTCGCAGTTCGTGCAAAACACTCACAAAGTGGTAGTTAGCTCGCCAACCAAAATGTACAGCTAAATGCATCAAATATTTACGAACATTCAGATAACCGAACCGCAGCAGCTACAATGGAAATGGCACTCTGCGCAGTGTTCGAAACTTTGTTGTTCACACAAATCGAATCTACATAAAATGAAGTCCCGTCCGTCCCGTCGTCGTGGCACTCTTCGTTCGTGCGATTGCTTCGGTTTAATTTCATCATGAAATCCCCAATGCAGATGCAGTAGTCGCACGTCGACGCGTGTGTCTGTGTGCATCCTTTAGTGAGTGACACATTGACACATTGGCACATCGATCCTGGTTTGGTTTTGGGTCCGACTATTAGTTCCCAATGGCAACCACTTATGCCGCGGAGCTTTGGGTAAATATCAAGTTGGTAAGTGCCCGATAGATACTTGAACGGATGCGATAATTTATTCGCTGGCAATGGTGTTTGGAGTTGTTTCGAATGCAGTGCCATTTGCTAAGGATGCCATGCACGAGACTCAATCAAGTCGGAGCGGTTGTCCTGTTTAGACAGTCCTTCGGGGTAGTACTGATGTTTTACTAAAACCAACGAGGCGATGTGACATCGTGAAGTCATAACTTTGAGTGAGATGTGAAAGGATGGGGAATGTGTGGTTTGATTTGTGACAAGTGGGAGTTGGGTTTAACGTTGGAGTTTATTGAAGGTCAGAAACCTTTAGACGTTCGGTCATCAGGCTGGACATGATGTTATAGGGGACGTTGGGCGGGAATACATATATTCAGTTTTGTGGGCACCTCTGCCTTGTCCAGAAACTTTTTTCGCTTTGTATGTGCACTGCTGAAAGTCAGTTCCTTGACTTTGAAAAACCCGTCGGGAGGTATTCCCCAACCAAGGAGGTGTGGTCTACAAATGTATGCTTTATATTATAATAAATTAGACCGTGTATGAATAGATGGATCGAAGATGCTAAAAAACACAGGAACTGGTATATTCTGCGAATAATATGCACTGCTCCATGAGAATTCCTGACAATGGTATTGTTTTCAAGCCAAAGTCCTGACAGTGAAAAAAGCGGCCAGAATGATATCATTGTTCGATGACCACCGGCTTATACTAGCATTCTACTAACAAGCGGTCATTAAAGCAAATTTCGGCTATATAAAATATGACTAATGAAACATTGCCTGAACTTGTCAGGAAACGGGCTAAAGTCGACCCATCCCAGGTAATCCTGTAGATAAAACCACCTCTAAGGGATGTCAAGAAAGAGATGGGCGACACAATCATAGAGATAGCAAACAGCACTCTGTGACGACCTGCGAGACCGCTCGGATGATTCGGCTCAAGCTGAACAGTGCAAAAACCTACATACTCCTTCAGTGTGACAAGAAGTTGCTAGGGATGATAGTTAGAGCACATACTTCTTAGGCCATAGGCCTCAACCAACAAGCATTTCCAGCCAGCTCGATCTTTAGCTAACTGCCTCTAGTTTCACACGCATAGTTGGCAGGGGTCCCTTTCCACTTGACTGCGTTACCTGAGTCGCGGTCTTGATCTCTTGTGCAGACCATTGGTGTTGGATTCGATTTTCAGGGTCGGAGCATGAGCATAAAATTCGCTCTAAATGACCTAGCCATTATTATCGTTGGATCTTCTGGCTAAGTCGAAAACACCAGATCAACAGATTCTACGGTTTCCTGTTGTATTCTTCACATTTGCCATTTGTAAGCAGCCAGAGCCAAAGATCATGTCAAAATCGGTTAAGTAGTCTGCTCTGCGTCATATAGCAGAACTGGGACGATAGAGCGGAGAATCGATGAGTTGAGGATAACTAGGTATGACTATTTTCACTTAATACAGGTCGGGTGGATGGAACTGTTGATCTACATCGTCCTTTGATTCTGTTTGAAAGGTTCATGGTACCTGACACCGGGGTTTAGTTCTTCGTTGCCGTTATAAGGTCTGTAGCAATGGTTCTAACATACACTTAGCATCGACGTCGATGTGTTGCTTCAGACAGTTGGAGCACTATCTGTCCATAATCATCGAAAGTACCACGAAATGAAAATGGGATTAGCCTACAACATGGACTGGCTGCAACGACGAAGAAGAAGAAAAGGATGAGACTCACCACTACCTCTGCCCCTGTCCCAGTGTCTGCCAACTGAGACGTAAATTAATTAAACAAACCGCTTGAAGAAATTTCCAAGGAAAAAAAAAATGCCACATTTTGTTCAACTTTTGCCGACACTTGGTCCCCGTCGTGCACTTCGATTCGTTTTACGACTTCCCATAAACTGCGGAAGTTGTTTTTACAAATTTCCACCACACAGAAGCCATTTATTCAAGTCAATTCCAAAGTCCCTGTCAAACTTAACCAGTCAAGTTTATCCTCCAGCTCCCGCGGAGCGTGACTATTTGTTTTTTTATTTACATACATTACCTCCCAGTGGTTTGGAAATTTTTCACTCTCCACCTCTTCACTTTTGAATGGCGAAATTCCCCAGTCATGCCCCCCATTAAAATGTAAATCACCTCAGCCGCCCCTCTCTTTCTGGCGCTCGCGATGGTGGAAGTCGTAAATCATCTCTCGACCAACGCCACACTCTGGCGCACTCAATCACAATCCTCGAACAATGAATGTATGTAATAAAAACAAATGATATCCTTTCCTTCAACTATGACAAATCGAAAATCTGTCAAATCAGCAAATTTCAAGGAACTCGGCAGAAGGGATGCGCCAGGCAGGCAGACAAGACAAGAAAAAAAAAATAACAAACAACCTTTCCGTCTCCATACATCGCAAGGCCGCTCAACAAGCGTGTCGCATGTGTTTTCCCTCTCGTCCTGATGATAATGATTAAGCACGCCATGGCGACCGTCCCCCTCTCGACAGTGTGGCATCAAAGCCAATTGCCACTGAGCGCTGAATGAGTATTCAACGAATCTTCTTCTTCATCTAACCGCCCCCCTCTGCCTGGCGGTGCCATACAGATGTTCCTGTAGCATGGGGGGTGGGTTGCCAGAGAGAGGGCCTGACAATAGAGGTTTTCCCTTTCACGCGAGGGGTGGGCTGGATAAATAGGGTTGCCATAAATAAGCAAACATAAAAACCATGAAGTCTTGGGGCGGGGGCAGGAAGCAGCTAAGGAATCAAAGTCGACGAGGGGTGAAATATAAATTATCCTTTGTGTAAATACACAAACGCATCCGAGCCACCATCGGTTTCCTGGGGAGTTGCTATTTTTTTCCTGTTTTTTTGCTATTTTCTCAGGGAAATCAAACTTAATAGAAAGTGTTATTGATGACATTCAGTGAGGGCAGCAAGTGAGTCCTTAAGGGCATGTGCGGGAATAAGGTGGATTACGATTCCGATGGGGGATGAAATGAGGTCTGTCGAAAACAGCTGTTGGCCATAATCCGTTTGAATTGCAATACGTGAAGTTGAAAGTTTTAGTGCAGTCCTTGTTGGAGACTTCGAAAGAGTCAGACAGCCAGTCGGGTATGTGCCGCTTTATCCAAAGGTGCAGCCCTTTGCATCATCTAAAAATGTGGATCGCCAATGTACTAAAATTTATTCAAAAAGTATCTATCTTAAAAAATGTACCATATCCTGACAATGTTGCATAAAGCGTCGAATTCGCTTTTGCGGATTTTTAAAGCAATGGTGCAGGCGTTACGAGTAAAATGTATCACTCCATGTGTAACCAGTGAATTTGTTTCCTTATTGTACTAAAATACGTCTTAGAGCATCAGTGAGTCCAGAATAGACTTTGTTCATTCATAAGTCGTTGCAGCAGGCGGTCGAAAAGAATGATGTGAGTCAAACTATGTTTCATGAATGTGTACTAAAAATGTACTAAAATGTGCCTAAAGGCACTAGTGGGTTCCTGTAGATTTGGCTTTTACTGAGCCCTAAGGTTTTTTTGCCAAAAAGGACAGTTCTAAGTCCAACTTTGTTTCACGAATGTGTACTAAAAATGTACTAAAATGTGTATAAAGGCACTGGTGGGTCCCTGTAGATTTGGCTTTTACTGACCCCTAAGGTTTTTTGCTAAAAAGACAGTTCTGAGTCCAACTTTGTTTCATGAATGTGTACTAAAAATGTACTAAAAAATGTCTAAAAGCGTAGTGGGTCCAGCAAGGATTTTGATTTGCTGATCCTAAGCCATATATGTCTTAAGTCACTGGTGGGCCACGCTTTCACTGGGTGTGTTCGATATACATTGGGACAAACAGTTGAAGCACTTATAATACAGAATTATTTGCTGCATGACCACTTTCAACCTCCATCCCCATCCCAATTGCAAGCCTTTCAGCTTGTTAATGAGGTTTCTCATCAAAGCTTGTAATTGCCTAAGCAAAGCCGAAACCATATTAACATTGCGCCCGCTTTCCAATCGCCCTCAGCCTACTACTCAAAGGACGACCCAAACACGCTGTAAAAGTATGCGTTAAATTTCATTTGACGAAATTCCCATCGGTCTAGCCGAACACCTACTCCATTTCGTTCCCTCACAGCGACCACCTCCGCACAGTTCGTTGAATTTTCTATTTTGTTCTCGACGTTAGAGAATTAGTCAAGCATCAGGTGAAGCCGCGGGGAAGGGAGGCCAGATGAAACAAAACGAACACAACAAAAACCCAAGCATTTAGATTGAGTTTTACAATTTTCCAGTTGGACTGCCAAAAACGTGTTTCCGACACATACCGCCCCACCCGACACCAGCCCCCAGCCATCAGCCGCCAGCTGCTCCTGCGGTCTAATAGTATATGAGCTGTGTGCGGGGCCTCCTTTTGAGTTCAATTAAAGCGAATGACACAAAAAAGACCGAACTGAAATAACACGACCCAAACAAAATCAATCCAAAAATGCAAATCACGAGGAATCAACGCCCTGCCGGAAGTGTGTCATTTGGCTGCCCACATTTTGTTGTCGTTTTTTTTCTGTTTTTCTCTTGTCTGGTATTGGACGAGGTGTGTGGCCCTGTTTTCGTGGGCAAAGCCTGCTCCATGACAATGTCACACCTCAGTGGTCACGTATTTTGCAATCAATGCACTCCATCACGCGAAAACGACAATGCCCACACAGCTGTTGCCGCCGTCGCCGCAGCGTGTGTAGAGGAAACCATCTCGCCTCCCCCTCCCGTTCCACTAGCCCACTTGTACCGTGTCAACATGCCACCGGTGATGGGTGGTGGTTTGCTTTTCGGTTGGTTGGCAGAAACTTCTTCGGCGCCACTGCCACTGCAGGTGACACTTCCAATTTGCCATGGCACTCAATTGCTAAGCGGTTTCGGTCGAGAACAACGCCAAGTGACCGGCTCTAGGCAGTGTGTCCTGCGTGCCAGGGTGTACAGCAAAGTTACAATCACTCCCCTCGGCGAAGTAATTGAAATCAATTTGTCTAGTCAGGATTTCGATCGATTGGCATCTTCGTTGCCCGATCCCTGTCCACGATTCCAACCGAATCCACTTTTCATCTCATTTTACCAATTAAACGACAAGCATTATCGACTGCAGTCACTCAAGGGCTCCGCAGTAATACCTTTGTGTGCCCACTCTGTCCACACCCGACTTGTTAATCTTACAAGACCAGCAACCACGGTCGTGGCTCACCCACCTAACACACCGAGCAATCCAATCAACAACTAACCGACTACCCTACACAAAGACTCCGTCTCCGACTGCAGACATAAATGACCGTCCTGTCAATTACAGACTCCTCCATCTCCCAGCACCCGGCCCGGGCCGGCACCCGCAGACCGCAACTGACGTGTGCATCAGTCTGGAACTCCTGATAATGGAAAGTTATGTCGAGAGTAGTTTCAACACTTTATCTCTGCGGAAGTACAGAAATCCTTTCGCTCCATTTCAAATCACTCCATGAGGGTGGTGGTCAGGAAAAAAATAAGCGTCCCAGCGCAGGAGCGGTGGGTATCTCTGCGACAAACATATTTCCTAAGTGACGGCATGAACCACTCTGCCAAGCAAACAATCGCCCAGCCAGTCCCACTCGCGCTGCGAGGAACGACGAGCAAGAAAGAGAGCACAGGCCACGGTACATGCTGGTGTGTGTGTGCGTGTGTGAAGTCTAAGGATTCATTTTAGTTCTCCCCCCCTCCCCCAAAGATGTGAGAACAGATTTTACCTGTCCGACGAGAGACTGGTGGCGAATTGACTGACTCGAGCGCCCCCAGGAACACCGAACGCACTAGAGGACGTTCATCTCCTCACAACCCCCAGCGCCGCCGGCTCACAGCCGGAGGTTGCATAACACACAACAATAACGGTATATTTGTAATCCTTGTTTATTGCCATTCGTGTCACACACTAGCCGCAATCACGGGGAGGGCACAAGCACGAAGGGTGGATTCAGCTAATCTCTAGGTACGCCGCCCTGGGGTTTACATATACGAGCATATTCTCTTTTTGTCTTGTGCCTTGTCTAACTGCCTTCACCTGGAGCGTGCCTTGTGGGCCCTCACTGCGTTGGCTGCTGTCAGGTTACTTAACGCGTTGACTTTTGCCGGCCCAAAGGAGGGTGGCAAATTTTTCATCTTTTGTTGCTAGTTTGCCGTTGCTCAGTTCCGGTCTGTTTGCTGGTTACATTCAATTAGTTTGATGAAAGTCAAGGGGTCGTGTTCATTTCCATACGCAACGAACCCACAGTCTGAGGATTCACCCCTGACTCTGGGCTCGGGGGTAATTGGGATGAAAGTTGACACTTGTCGCGGAACCGGTGTGAAATTGCATATTTGAAATATTTGACACGTCCGCCGTGACGCAAGAGCATGAGGGTTGATCCGATATCGATTATTTTTCTTGCGAGAGTTGATATATGTATTCCCCGGTTGATTGACAGACACGGAAATCTTCTTAGGAGGGACTATTTAAGGGGTAGATCAAGGGAAATTATCCGAATCTCGCTGGATTGACAGCAGACAACGACAGCCAGTCAAATGGAGTGTGCAAGTGAATTCTCAAAGGAATCGACAGAGTTTTCTTTAAAGGGAATTCAAATGAGCCAAATTTGAAGTGATTCGTCTATTGACTTGCCACGAAAATTCACAGGAGTAGGACAGGCGTCTATCCTGAGAATATCCCTGAACTGTGAAACACCTAAGGCATGCAAATTTGTGTAGCCTCCTCAACGAGTGCGTATTGCGAGAAACTTTGGTTGACTCTGGTACTAGAGTCGAGTAAGGTCATTGCTCTTGACGAATGGTCTGATTTCCATATCGGATTTATGCAGCAGGCCATTCCCTTAAGAAAAAGATGCTAGAAGTCATGGAAGATGTTTGCAAATGTCTTCTGCCGATCTGGGGGATTTAGCAAGCGTCGCATTCTTACTTTGACTACTTCTGCTTAGTGACAGATTGTGAATAATTGCAATGATTCAACTTTTCCTCACCCACACAAAAGGCGAAGGGAGCCGTAAGGCCAATGAGAACAAATAGAAATATATGCTGTCGAGCAAGAACCGTTTCATTTCATACCACCTCGGACAATTAATAACGATCGACAGCTACAATTTCTATGTAACAGATCGTACCAAACGAAGTGTTCGATTTCCACTCAGTCCACGAGTAAAGAAGTTGATCTGTTCAAATTGCAACTTAATGGAGACCCGATGTAGAATCGCACGTGTGTTACTTCAGTCTGTCGAAACAACTGGACTTGGAACTCCTTTCTTGAAGGTCCAAAATCATGGTCTACGAAAAATTTATTTTGCCAGTCCTGCCATATAGAGACGAAGGATGGATCTTACACAAAAATTCTACGTCGGATGTATGATTGCGTCTGGGAAGAATTTGAATGGAGGAGAAGACACAACTGCGAACTCTATGAACTGTACCAAGATGTGGATGTATTTCGTTGAGTGCTCTGGCTCGGTTACAGACGGCCTTCGAATAAGGGTCTCCTGAGAGTCCTCCAGAGAAGGAGAGGATCGAACCTCGTTACCTCGGAACGAGTTTGGTCTTGATGACTAGAAGCACTGGGCATGCCGCACCATGGAAAGTAGCAGCCTCAGACCCTCCATGGGTCACAGCTCTAATTAGTAAGTAGCAACAGAAAAAGTAGTCGTTAGTCTTAGTGTATTTATTAAGCCATCCATGCTAAGCCAACCCCCAAGGCCAAAATGAAATAGCGAATGGCAAGATCTAGTCTGGAGTTGCTTGCTGAATCTCTGCTTGCTACGGAGCCGAGGTAGAAGATTCCCTGGGCAGTCGTGGATGTTGGATCTCTCCTTGGTTTGACAGCCTAGACGAGCACTTCGCTCGACCGCTTATAACACATTCCATCAAATTGGCAATTTTAGAAAATCCGAGAGTGGAATCCGCTCATGGAGTGGGTTCTCCCAGTTATATTTGATCGTTGATGCGTAATCACTCCAAAACTTAGGTCCCATGATGAGGGACTGCTCAGTAGCGAAGGTGAGATTAGGTCGGTTGGCAATGGGTAGACATGACATGCTTTGGCAGCAGCTCAGTTAGGTCCAGCTGAGCCCATTGTGATACCCATTCAAGGAAGATGTCCTCTTGATACCCTAATCCGTTGCACCATTATGTTGAGAGTTGTCCAGTCATACAGCCTTTAACGAAAGTCATAGTATAGAAATTTCTGCTGGTCCCTGGAGGTTACGCTACTTCATAGGTCTCCACTGTATTTTTAAGATATCTCCAAATCCAGCCAGAGGCATTTAAAAATTAACGTCTAATAATTATGCATAGTACAATATGGTTGACGCTACAGACTATAGATAGACGGGGGTCTAGCTTCTATAGAAACAACTCGTGTTGTGCGTGCTATTCTTGTGTCACGAGTGGAGGGGACCTACAGACTTATGCCGACTACGAATGGCCAAGTTTGAGAAGCTTTTTCTAGACCCTTAAACCCTTCGAGCATTATCAGTGACTCGAAAGAGTTGGTGCTGTGAAACTGCCTGGAAATCGAACCCAGATACGATAGGTTTAAGTGCGTTGTAGTCGACGTATAAAAACCACTACGCCACCACAAGCCAGTCGTCATTTGCTTGGTGGATTAATTACTTTGTGACAGCGACAATACCCCTCCGGCGTACTGATTGACGAAACTATTAAAGCCTCTTCCAGTTGAAACGGAAATAACAAAATCAACGTCATTGAGTAGCTATCCAAAATTACCCGAGTCACTTGTCAAATAAGTAACTAAAAAAAAAAACAAAAAACCACACTAACTACATGACTCAGTGATTAAGCCCCCAGCTGGGTACAGCTGCTCCAACCTGGCTTACCACCCCAACCACTTACCGTTCAAGATTTTGCTTAAAACCCAACCTAAATGAAGCCATGAAACGCGCATAAAACAAAACCATCCGATGGAACATAGACCTTCCATCCGCCCACAAGAGCAGCAAAAAAAAGTGGTACATGTCCTTATCAGAAACCCGCCAACCTCTCATTTTGGTTGAACATTAAAATTTAAGCCCATGAATGCAAGAGAAAAACAATCTGTAACTTTATTTTTCACTCATAAAAAAAGGCACTCTGCCTCATTTAACGTTAATCCATAAACACTTCCGAATGGAGAGTCCTTCATCAGCGCACAGCGTCTATCCAGCTTTAATGGTCGCCTCTCCTAAGCTAAGTCCTAATTAAAAAGAAATCAACATAAAAATGAGAAAACCAAGGAAATGAACCCTAATTACTTCCAAAAATAAAACACCTCCTCCTCGCTCCCCCGTGCTGAAGGGGACTGAATGACAGTAGACATTCAGAGAAACCTCACTTGCAATTGTCCTCCCTGTCATAAATTCCTAATTTCCCACCCACTGGCCTTATCATTGAACCGACCAACGAATGCCGAATGCCATCCCATAGCGTCGTCGTTCAACCCACTCCGTCCGACTGCGCGACTGTATCTCTGATTCCATTTGGTCTCATTAAGTACGAGTATATAACTCTATTCGCTGCCTTTGATCTGTCATCCATTGCATGGCAAGGCGAACTACCATTCGCCCTGACACACTCACACTCCCACCTCCGCCCCCTCTGAGGCGTGTGTAGTAGATAAGCTCGCGAACCCTGGAACGTCTTTAATTGACTTCGGTGCTAATTATCCTTCAGCTGGGTACATATCTGACATTCTGCATTCGAATGACAATGCTGCCACGACCGAGTCATCACCGCCGCGCCGCCGCTCATCCACCATCCCTCGCCAGCACACAGTTAGCCCTTTGCAGAGACACAAGCGTGTATCCTTCGCTCTAAATGCATTAGCATAATTAATGCAGCGAAACAGAATCCTGCCTGGCATACGTAATTTAATCCTTCGACTGGGAGATAAAAATGAAACCGTGAGAAGGATTAACACAGGAACCAGGCCAAATAGGAGGGCGCCACAAAAAAAAAACAGCCGAGGAAAAAAATTAAGAGAAACCGGTCTAATCTATCTATGAATGTATGTAGCAGCAGGAGGGTGGTGAAAGTGGTTTGCATCAGCACCAACATCAGCCTCAGCACACAGCCAGTGCGGTGTACTCTTTTATTCGACGCGGGGTTGAATGGGTTGCTGTGGGATTGACATCCGTAGCGCCAACGACGACGACCGACCGACCGGTTTGAAAGCCACTGAGAGAGGGCATCACAAAACCCCGAGAAATAAAAGACGCGAGCATCAAGCATCAATGAAACAGGACTGCAAAAGGACACTGGGTATTAGGGAATGAATTGTGTTTGCACGACCGTGTTGCTATCAAGGATCACGCCATGGTCGCCATGATGATGATGATGTTTTAGTTTAAATGAGTCATTGTTCGGGGTCTCTTGCCTTCATCACCGTCATCATCTCCGTCGCCTTGGACGCCGCGCCGTAACCCTCGAATTCTATTAGGCTTAATCCGTGTTCAGCCATTGTGTGTTGTTGTTTGTTTGTAGTTTTGTTGTCATAACAACAATCCAATGTTGTGTTTCATTCTTCACTTTCGAGGAAAGTGCTGAGCTCTCTGTAAATTTATAAGCCATGCAACGAGGTCCAAGGATATTGCTTTTTTTTTTTTTGTTCTTCCTCCTCGTTTGCTTAGGGAAGCGAAGGATACGCCGCTGCACACGAACTGGACGGGGGTCGTTAGTTTTATGTTTTCATATTGTTTGTTGTATTTTTTTTTCTTTCCTTTATATTTTTTGTTTCATTGGTCGGCAATGTTGTTTTTTGGGTTTTCATTAAATTTGACTTTTGTATGGCTTTAAGTCAGACGGGGGATTACTCTGATGTCTTGGCGCGTTATGGGATTTCTCATTTTTGGAATTAGCTTCTTCGAAGCGGCCAGATGGTCTAAATGGCAAGAGGGTTATATGCAGATGTGCGATTGTTCATGCTTTTTTTTTGTCTAAAATCAATGGTTTCGGGAAGAATTAGCATTTTTCTCGGCTTGAAAGGGTGGTGACGGGGTTTACTCTCTTTGAAGGATGCATTCGATGTCCAAGATTGTATGGAAAAGCGGAACAATACAAAGAAGGGACTTCAATCAGACTCAAATTAATCAATGATTACTTGCGGCTTGGTTTTGCAGTGTTCTACTTCGGGCCGATGCCGTGTGTTTCGGAACATGGATCAGAGTCAATCAGGCTCAGTGATCATTGCCATTTAATTTGAACAACGCTTAAAAACACGTATGTACGTACATATAATCAATCATTGTAAACAAAATTCGTGCTTTGCGAAACATGTTCTTCAAACATTTTAAAGTCATGACGACGGAAGCCTGTTGAGCAAGAGATTTAAGCTAGTAAAGAAGAAAAGACACCTTCGGGACACTTCGAAAATAACAAAATACCGCTGAAAAATTTTGAGAAAGTGGTTAAAAAGTACAAAATTAAAAATTAACGAAGAAAAAATGTTCAAAGCATTTCCTGCCTTCTTAATTTTTTATTTGAATAAATGAAGAGACACATATCTTCCACCTAACTTGAAGAACACCACACGAACGAAGCAGTTTAGCGATTTTCGAGTCCTACTATACAGTCAGCGTCAAAAGTGAGTATACAGAATATAGCTTTCCTGCGTTTTAATAAATATTTAGTTCAAGCAGGACTCCAAAGAAAAAAAAATCGTAAATGCACTTTTCTAAAGCAATTGCAGTGCAAACCGTGTACAACGACATTGGTTAGAACGACATATCGGTTATAGCGACATAATTCTTAAGTCCCGACTGAGGTCCATTATAATCCCATTGCATAACATGTCGCTTATAAGGACACCACTTAAAAGGACATTCAGCATAAAGCGACCTATTTTTCCATTTTTTGAAATAAAATATGGTTACAACGACTAAAACCGACGGCTACTGCAAGACAGCATTTTTTCTCCTGAAATACGTTTGTCTGCAGTTGCGATGAAAGGATATGTGCACATATGTTCATAGAAAATTATGAAAAAAATTAAACAAGATGTCTAAACAGATTCATTTACATGCCTTGACAAAATCTAAACCGAAATATCGGCCATTTAAGACCAAATTCGTCAGTCCCATGAAGGTCTCGTTATAACCGGTTCTATTGCAGTTATGTACTTAAAATATGAGAATGTCTCAAAAGGGGGGCCATGGCGGGTCATAAATTAAAAAACGTAACGAAATTTAAATCACAGATAAATTGCCCTTCAGTGCTTTGCTTGCAAATATTTTTGGCGCCATATATTCTTTAGATAGTTCAAATAACCAAATATATTTGTTGATTCCTCTTCTAGTGGCGCTACAGTCCGGGGTGATGGGTTCAACCAATAAGCGTCTCGAGCAGTCTCCAATTGCGCCAAGTTGCTTTTCCACCTGGGTGTCCCATCGGTTCCGCGAAATACCTCTATGCTTTGTCCCACTGGCTTGGAGTCGAAGACTCTTCGGGCTCGAGCAGTGTTGTCCATACGCTCTATATGGCCTAGCTATCTTAGGCGTTGAATCCATAGACGACTGGCTAGGCTCAAGTCGCTGCATAGCCCACATCATGGTGATGGTTGAATTTTCTTCTTCAAGAACCATCAACGCAAACAGGACCAACGATTGAAAGCAGAACTTTTCTGTCGAAATAAGCAAGGGTTTCTGAAATTGTCCAGGCTTTCTAGCCATAGAACAAGACAGGGATGAGCAAGGTGCTATATAATGTAAGCTTGGTCCTGCGTAAGAGGGATCTACAACTCAATTGGCTCTTGAGCCTTTGCTGATTCCCTAGATAGAAGAGTGAAATTTTGTTCTGAGTGTCACTCTGTTTCTCGACATCTTCTTCATGTCATGATGTTTCCGTAAGTGCTACCACGTTGATTGATTCCGCCAATAACTACCCTTGTTTACATGACTAGCTTTACAAACTAACGTTCGACAGTCTCCTCCTAGGTGTCACATCACCAGAAGATGATCTGAGTCCACCGGGGTGCCATCCACCCTTTCACCCACAGTTTCACATTACAAACCCCAAGTGAAAGTCTTCTTAGAAGTTCGGATTTGCATCCAAGCTCTGTCAGCACTTTCATTTTCCACGACATCATGCTACAGCTTGAGTCTTGTCAAAATAGCGCTAATTATGATCGCCAGAAGTCCACTTCAGTTGCATATAGTAATCATGCGCACTCGTATTTGGCTGAATGAGTTGTGTGCACAGTCCCGCACGTCTCCCAAAAGTGGGATTATCACAAAGAGTGAAACCATATCTGCTTATTTTGATGAACCCAATTATTACAAGTCACTCGTAGTATTGTCAAGTAGATAGACATATGGCTTCCCCACGCCACCACGGCACTGAGTGTGTATCATGGCACACATAGCACTCATCAGCACAAGTCACTTCTCACAACCCTTTGGTTTCGAGTTACCCCAAAACTCGATGTGACACAATTCCCCCCCATTCCGCCCGCACAATGAGATCACATTCAAGCAATTTTCTTAATTACCCCTGAAACGTCGTTCTTTGCTTCAGTGAAACTCCGAGTGAAACGTCGACATGTCCTGTTCGATCATAAAAGGAGAACACAACTTTCTCAGCAGTATAACATTTCAGTCCAATACACGTATGGCACGGTGGCATGGCACCCCCTCGCGGACATCTTGTTTGTTTTGTTTGTCGGCTAATGCACTCAAAGAGTGCGAGTATATCGCCCATGCTTATACACCGCACCGCAGCTGGATGAAATAATTCAAAATGTATCCAAGGGCATCGGGTACTTCGGGTGTTTGTTTTCACAGACGCGAGTGTGGGGCCGAGCACCCCTTTGACTCGTCAACGATTAAATTTCATTTGCATGGAGAAGCGGCCACCAACTGTACGAGTACATGATGAATAGCCAGCCATCTGGGATCTGGCTCCGTATTTCATAGGAAACATCAACACGAACCAGATGATCCGCTCCGTCCCAGAGGAAGCAATTTCGCCTCCATCTACGGGAAACGGGTGTGTTATCACACAAATCCACTTAGGCGGCAGTTTTTTTTTTCTTAGTGCGGAGGCCCTCGGTTACTCTCAAATTGCCGGGGGATCAGTAGCTCAGGGGAAATAATTGAAAATTCGTTTTGTATCTACGATTTTTCTACAGTACAGCAAAACGAAGGAGAAAAATTCGCCGGGATTCGGTGAGTATCTACAATTTAAATTAAGTAGCTGCGCTGCGTATTTCATTTTGCTTTCATTTGATGCGGATAATCCGGAGGATAGCCGAGCAAGAGTCGATGCTAATTCCCCAAAGTATATGTAAATTTCGTCTTTTTTTGGCATTTATTCCCACAGTTAATTTTTTCTCCGCATTCCACGGCCCCGAAATAAAAGGGATACCTTGAGACGGGTAAACAATCAGAGGGGGGGTTTTGCGAATGCAGTGAGGATAACTTGGGCATCTCTGGAGGAATGGGGAAATTATAATAATCCCTGGAATCAATATTTCCTCTCCCGTTTGGCTTGAGTGAACATATGCGGCGGTGTATCGTGTGTCGGGGGGATAATTCAAAACAATTCGACTGGCATGTTTCGGAAGTAATAAGTAACTATGGGAAATTGGCCCATCAGTGGACGTTGTCCTTGTAATCGAATTCGATCGAACGCAGGATTTTTTTCGTGATTATTTCCTTCGCTGTGGGCTCTTCAAGGGAAAATGAGACTCAAGGGGCTTAGTTCTATAATGGACGTCGAAAAATACGATCGAATGGTCGCGATGATCTTAACCCTAGAATGCTGTATGGAATAACTTGGACAATATAATCTCAATTTTGGGACAAAGTTGTACAATGATTTGAAGAGTTGAAGTTTCTTTGGGAATAAATTTGCTCTTTTGAATAAATTTCATTTTTGTTTGCGGTTTTCTTTTTCTTGGGGGATACGGTTGTACCCTAATTTAGAGTACCTAGCTTTGCAAGTAAGTGTACCATCCCGGGGTTAATGCAGGGCGGACACATTCGAAATGTTTCATTACGTCTATAATAATAATAATAATAATAATACGGGTAGCGCTACAGCTCGTAGAGGGCCAGGGCCTAGCTTCTCAGCAAGATTACGTCTGGTCTAGTAAAATGTGTTACTTTTTTGCCGACTCTCCCAAAAATCTGTACACACTGTGTCCAGGTGAAAGAAAGTATAGAACACCTCACACTAATTGACGATCCACGACTTGCCCGAGAAGGAATGATAACAAGAGAGTAACAGGGACAGACTTCCAAGAAATCCGATCAACAGAACTTTTAATAGAAATTCCTGAAGGCAGCCCTTAAATGCTGGACCAAAAGAAGGGGGTACAGTAGAACTTTATGGTCGAAGTCTTAGAGTATTTTATGACACACCACAAGATCTTTAATTCAATTAACATGGTCACGGTAGCAAATCAGGTACATCTCAGGCATAATCCCCAAAGGAATACTTGTGGTCTTCAAAAAGAAAAGTCCCAACATTGTCACTTCATTTCCTGTCACGCTGGAGATCAAATGAGTGCATACATCACGATAATTATCAAAGGGCTGCCATCATCGCACAGCATCGGTCTGATTTGTTTGAATTCCATAGAAGATGGATTCACCTAACAGCTGCGGCGCCATTCGAGTACACTAATCGCTGACTTATCGTCCGTCCACTTAAGTGCCCGCCTTCAATAATTACTTCACATCTGTCGGCTCATCATAATTTTCTGCTCTTTGTTTTGTGCCTTCAAACAAAATCCGTCACGGACTATTAAATCAAAATTCCATGCTGCTCTGAGTACCGACGACGGCGGCGACGACATTTAATGTCGACGTCTACTTTCATGCGCCCGCATTCCTTTGGCGCGTTAATCCGCTCCCAAACACAGGAAACCAATTGTCACGATCGTAAAACTCTTTGAAATGTCACTCGAAATCCTGGGATTCCTCATCTCATCGGCCAGGCATGTTTCGTCGCAGTCGTTGTGTTCTATTTTTGAGTCATCCCAACAGTCGTTGATAGCGGGACACAATCACAATTCCGGGCTTTCACTTTCACTCGGTGTGGCTGATTCCAAGATGGATTTCGTAAATGATCCATGGTTCTGTGGAATGCACTTCGGGCGTGGGGCAGTGGGGATGGCGGCAGTTGCTGCGACTCCTGCGTCCTATTTTTCAATTAATCTCCCCATTTGTTAGCGCTGCCGTCATAAATGAACATTTTAATAGTGAGATTGTCTGAATATTAAATTTAGTCGCGCTGGATTAAAATTAATCTTTTATGAATGGGTATGCGGTTGAGGCTGGCGTGGGTGTGTCAGCTTGTGGCGGGGGTCGTGGGTTGTGGGAGTTTCGACGCGGTTTCCCGGCATGTGATGAGTCGACAAATTGGATTACTTATTTATTTTGTGATACATTTTTACATATTTCATTTTAGTTCGGCTTCTTTTTGGTTTGGGGTGATTTATGCTTTCATCGGGCACAGATGGGTGTGTACCATGCTGCTGGGACCTGAGCGATTGTTTGGACTGAACACATGGAGATGTGGTGTGTGCAAGCACTGGCGGTTAGTTAAGCATGCGGATTTCTATGAATGCTAAGCGGACATAAATTGTTTTTGCATAAATCAGTGAATGGCGTGAACAAGTCTATGAAGGGCAGATAGAAGCGAGTGACTATGGGGAAGTGGAAAATAATACGATTGTGTCTGGGTTTACAGGGATGTTAGAATGTTGGTTTTAATGCATATCCAATTGGGTAAAATTTGGGTCGCCGTGGCGTAGTGAGTAAGTGCGTCGATTCCTACGCAGAGGGCGCCTCTTTCGAGTCACTGACAATGCTCAAAGAGTATCTTCTTAACTTCCCCGTTCGGAGTCGGCACTAAACTATAGGCCCTTTCCACGCGTGAAAGAACAATAGCACACACAATACGAGTGGTTGCTAAGAAGCTGGGCCCAGGTCGGCCTCGGAATGTCGCGCCACCCCTACTATTATAATTGGGTGGAATTTCTGTACAGAAGGAAAAAACTGATTCTCTTCTCTTTGGGGCAGGATGCCATGATGATTTGTTTGAGCCCGAAATTGTGTCCCTACACACAACAGAAGGTCGGAGATGCTGTTCGGAGACTACTTTTTCCGTAAAAATCAGTGCGAGGCTTGGCCAAGGGTGCGCCTTGTTACCTCTCCTTTGTATTTAATCGACTGGATGTTGGAGCGCAATCGGGCCGAGAAATATTTCACGTTGGGAGAGTTGATAGTAAGTCATCTTAACGTGGACAGCTAAACCCGTAGACGCATGACGTGATCCATGTCGTTAAACTACCCATACAGTTCGTGGCTGAATCTGAATCTTAGAATGCCATCAACGAACTGGCTTTTTCATCTGTTCTTGAGATTGTCCATGCTTCCGTGCCTTACAGCAGGACTGGGATGATCAGTATCTTGTATACGGTCAGCTTGCTTCTTCGAGAGATGGCTCTATTACGCAAAAAACCCATTGAGACCATAAAAACATCGTTTGGGAGTGTTCGTACTGCGGAGGGGAAGTAAACGAATTCATTAAGTTATAGCTACTTACTGAGATACTCTGTCGAAGGTATCTGTGTTGTGTATCTTTTCTTGAGCATATACGTCAGTAGGCTCTGATTTACAGCCCGCACGCTTCAGTCTCATTGACGGCTCACTGTGTCCGCGAATCATATCAATGTCATCCGCGTATGCTAGCAATAGTACGAACTTTTGAGAGATCGTGCCTCTAGTGTGCGAGTCTTGCAGGATCTTCTCCAGGATGAAGTTGAAAAAGTCCCATGACAGTATGGCTGTACGAGAAATCCGATTGAAGGGGACTTAACAAATTACTTAGGAATTTTAACTGGTCACTATGCTTCTTCGATAGTGGCGTTGATGCCACTGCTCATACGATCACAAACATTCATCTGCTTCTTCATTCCTCAAAGCAAATGCATGGTATGACTCGAGCTGTGAAGGTTGTGAGAGATTTGCATTTCCGGACATACAAAGCTATTGAGTAAAACCGGAATAAGTTTAAACGGGCCAGACTGGCTGCAAAGCAATTATCGTTGAGGCAAAAAGTGCTACAATGTTCCAAGGGCAGGAACTTTTGGTCATTTGTAGAAAACATAACGAATACAGCCTCGTATTCAATCCTTACAATGACATCTCAGCTGTCAGCTCTTTAGACAAAGTCATTCTGCTTGCGGCGCATTTTGCAGCCAGCTCAACACTGCTAGATTCAAATTTGTCGCCGCCTGTACTTGAGAGCATTGATTCCACCATGGAACAAATCTACTTCAGCACTCGTACAGTTGCAATAGTACTTAAGGATCTAGACGAATCCGCTGACCCGCCTGGTATTTCCCCCATACTTCTGAAGAGGTGTTCTTCTTCGCTGGCAAACCCACTGCGTAAGCATTTTTCATCTATCCTACTCTTTAGGTTTCTTTTCAAGCAGATGGAAAACATCATTTGTCCAGCCCATCCCTAAAATGGGCGAATCTTCGTTACCTACCTCGTACCGGCCCATAGCACTTACGTCTCTTCTTTCTAAGGGCATGGAAACGCTGACAAATCGTCAGCTAATGAAGTATCTTGAATCACGGAAGCTTCTCAATGACCGGCAGTACGGTTTCCACAGCAACAGGTCCAATGGTGATCTGATAGCTTATCTCACCAAAAAGTGGAACCAATGTACAATGCAGGCGTTAGCAAGATCGTTGTGCTTGATATTTCTAAGGTATTTGACAGAGTTTGGCATCAAGCTCTCTTGCAAGCTATCCAAGAAGTCCTCGCCTACTGGCTATGACCCCGAATTGACGGCTTTTCACAATGACCATATCGCCATATGGTCCTATTTCATTTTCACAATACGACATAAGGCAATTATAGCCGTCGGGGCATAGTGGACACGTGCAGCGACTCCTTTCGCAGCTCCACCTCTTTCGAATTACTGACAGTGTTCAAGGAGTATATTTGTCCGGAAATTATTTCTCTCGATGTTCCAAGTCGAGATGAAACTGTAAGTCACCTCCACTCCTAAAAGCACGCGGTCCATCTCGGGATGTAGCACCGCCTAAAAATAGAGTTCAAATTAATGCATCCAGTACCGTGTCATTTAAGAAACCCATTTTAAAAACTATCTCGAGAATCCTTCGTGGCTACTTTCGCTATGTATGACGTTCCCAATTGCTTGACACACAAGCCTACAAAAACACACAACCCACATCATTCACAAAAAGTCCCACTTAATGAATCACGCGGTTGTATGTGTGTCAAGTGAATTCTTTCAAAATGTCCCTTGGAACACTCAAAGACGGTTCAGAAATAAACTGGAGCAGCATCGCACTCGTGCATCATCATCTCTGCTTAATTCCACGAGTTTTGATTTCATGACACCGTAACACTCTTCCGTGGCCACCTTTGATTTGAAGCTCAATAACTCTCCTTAATGATCCCGATCAAAGGACTCCGTGACACCAATCACCTTCGTCAAATGTATTTCCTCTGTTCATCAATAAAGACACATTTGTCGGTGTCACCGATGGGACCCCAACCGAAACCACCCACTCATGGTGTGCAATTAATTTCTCGAGGAAATCCACACAAAAACAAATTGGATGAAATCCAAAATGAGATTCTTCCCGGGCCACCGACAGATGTGTGATTCGTAAAGTCACTCCATCCCGATTCGTTGTGTATTGGCAAACACCAGGTTTCCTGATGTCTGCCCTAGCATCGAATAATCGACAGGCAGGGGGATTGGACACCACCGCACCGGCCAGGCACACACATCTCTGCAAGGGGTTGCTTCGCATTCTACTTCATCATCATTTCATGTTACTTCTCTTTTTTTGATTTATTGATAGCAGGTGGAGCGAGCGATTGATGGAACTCATAAAAATTTCATAAAACTTTTATGAAATTAAACCGACGACGAGGCATTTCGCTTTCAACCCTCATGTGTGATTTTTTATTCGCCGCATATGTGTGTGGGACGCATAGGGGGGCGGTTGGGCGATGCCGAGTGACAGCTGGAGGCAGGAGGAGATGTATTCTTGTCGCCGAAGCACAACTGGAGCGGAAGTGGACGCACTTAAGAAATGCAAATTACTGCTTTTGCTTGTGTGGTCTTGTTGGGGGCGTTTTTTTTTCCTTGAGTGAAGCTGACTCTAGTGAGGAGTTATCTATGCACGGGTGTAGTGCGCGTAGCGGTGGGTGGCCTAGGAGAGGAGAAGACGTGGGGTAAACGTAAAGTTTGAAGGAATTTGAAAAATACATTTTGGAATTTGAAACTTGGAGCCTAGATATCAATTTATTTCGAATACGCTCGTACACACGTTGTCCCTGCGTGAGGTATTCAACCTTATTGGGTACAAATCGGAAAATGTCCCTTTGTGCCATTAATTTTTCCTCTCCTGTCCTCTGCTTAAAGACCCTAGAACCCATTTAAATGATCATTCTTACGATTCGTCTTATGTCAGGCCAGATAATCTTTTGCCACCGCGTAAGTGTTTTGCGGGTAGGCCCAACTCCTCCGAGGCCAGCCTTCCACATCCGGTTAAAATCTACATTTCCGAGGCTTTCATAAACTCCACCAGACATTTATTTCCACTTCCTGACTCGGGATCACAATACAACTCCCCAGAGATGCCGCCGAACGGAGGCCACCCGAAAATGGGGCCCGTCTGCAGTGGATGTATGCATGTATGTACACACTACCCTTCAAGAGTCCTAGTTCTGTTTTTTTTTCTCCCGTGTTGCCTTGAGGCGATAACAAGAACATACCGTGCCGGACATTTTTTTTTTTGGTTTGCCTTGCATGTTTGTGTGTTGTTATCCCTTCAGCGAATGGGGCTGGAGTGTACACTTTTTAACACGTTGTTCGGTAATCCTTTTCCTCAACAACCCACTTCGCCTCCTGCTAGCCACGACATGGAGAGAGGGAGAGAGAGAGAAGAAAGCAAGAAAAGTGAAAGATTATTTTTCTCCGACGAAGGGCATAACTTCCACTCCTTGGTTCGGCAAAGGAGAAGAGAAGAGCAAAAAAAAATCCTTGGCAAATCCTATTAACTGAGCGCTGAGCGAGTAACTGTGTCGCTGTCGCTGTGGCTGTGGCTGCCGCTGCTTCTGCTGGCCCTCGCTCGCACCATTCACTTTTGGTTATAAATTGTCGATGGTGGCCGTTGGCTCGGTATCTTAACGCATCTCCATGTGACTGGAACAGACGGTGTGGTTCAAATACTGAAAGTGATTTATTGAAGAAAAACCTACACAAGGACACACACCCAAGGGAGACGGTTAAATGTGACGTTGTTGCGGGTCAACAATTTCAAGGAATTTCTACGAATGGTCTTACCAGTGTTTGAGGTCGGCCGTCCTTCCACATCTTCCCCATCGGACAAGGGTGCGTGCGGATAGCGTGCGTAGTCTTGCGTGCGATCATGTGTGCCAAGCAGTGTGAAGTCCTAGATAATTCCAGTACGGTCAATTATGTTTGCGGGGCTATTTATGATGTGTACACAGCCATTTAGCGGCGGAATGTTACAACTTTATGACGGCAAGCTGTGATCCCGGCCGGATGAGCAATTTTCGATGGGGTTTTAGCCCCGTGAAGACGGCCGCTATCATTTTTATGCGGTCCACTAACATTTGATGGAGTGGAGGGTGGTGCGTATTTCGATTGGAGGATGCGATAAAAATGCAGTCAAGGGAGTGGTGCGAAAGTGTCCTCTTGAGGGTTGGTCAAGGGTTGGCTTTTCTGGGGTTGTCAGGGATTTGATTTTAAACCTTTCCCAGTGATCGAATTTTTTGAGAAGTCAACCGGAAATGGGATGGTTGCCACGTGCCATGTGGTCGTGGACCTTATACAACATAAGGTCAATGTACTGGACTGGTGCTGGATGCTTCTTTGGACATGGGGGTATAACGGAGACTGGCATGTCACTTTAGATTTAAATTTCTCATACGACAATGCCATCACAGCATATCCCCCTTTATTCGAATTCCTTAGAATTTTGGAAGCCCCTGACATAAATCGCACTTAGGATTCAAAGCATATATACTCCGCTAAATGCCTCTCGCCGTTTTTGCCACACAACAGATCCTGAAGCCGACAAGTAATCCGCGCGTCATGTTGACGTACCAATTTACTCGGATGAACATACCATGATGTACTGAATGCCACGGGGCGCGGCGGCATGGCATCCCAAACAAATTCGCTTCTGTTTGAGCGGAGAACAGAAGAGATGCCAGCATGAGCCGCCCGTCCCTGTGGCGTCCACATATGTTAACAAACTCAAGTCAGAATCCTGTTTGCAGCGTTTCAGCTCTCACCGCTGGAATTTCAATTAAATCACCTTCGTACACAGTGTATCTTCGACGCGGCGGCTGCGGCAGTGGCGGTTGTCAGACACAGCCCTCGTTCGGCAGATGACAGAGGGTTGGGTGCCTTCGGTGCGTTCGGCGTGTTAAGTGTCAGTGATTATAAACAAATTAACATGGCAATTGTGCTGCAAAGTGTACGTGCGTGCCAGGCGGACGTGCATGCGTTCGCCTCAGTGACACCGGAGCCCAGGCAGACGCGCATTGCCGGGATCATTGGATGGAGGATTTTTAGAGTTCCACGTCAAGGCGAGCGTGGCCTGGGTGCGGTGATGCTGAGGCTTGATTTATCCCAGATGTCAGGGGTGCAGAGGTTTCTTTTTTGTCGGTCTTTCTTGTTCGTTTTTAAAGCACCCTTGCGGAGGTCTTTGTGTTCGGTAGATTGTGTTGATCAGGATTTAATTGGTGAGATGAAAGCAAGTCTTTGGGGGCGGGGGAGCGAGTCCCTTCTCTTCGGATCTGTTCGATTTACTTTTCTTGGAATGAAATCGAGTTGCAGTCGTTACCAGAAGGAAGACAAGGTTAATGGTCGAGTGGGCGGACTAAAATTAGACACAAAGGCGGGGAGTCTGGCTACCTCTGAGGCAATTGGGATAAACAGAGAACTTGTTTAAAAATTAGTGCGAGGAGCTGTTGAAGAAGCAACGCATTAGGGAAGGTAGTGAACTCTCGGCGGGAAGTGTGACTGACGACGCGACGGGTGGAATCGGAGTCTGGGAGATTAAGAGCCGTTTTGTTTAAATGTTCAAATGCCAGCACGAGGGGTGAGACGGGATGAGTCGTGTGAATTAATATCGCTTAAGTGGGCTTAGGCATGTCAATGTGTGTTGAGTGTGAGGCGGATGGGAGTCTTTTCGATTGGGGCTTGATTTTTTTAGTGGGCACGGGAGGATTTGTAAAACAAAAAACAGAAGGACATATTCCTAGGAAGTGATTTATCTGTTGGATCAATGGAGCACCTTATGGTCTTCGTCGGCAAGGGCGAGAATCTATAAAAATTATTCAAACTTTTCTGTAAGACTCTATTGAGTCAGAGGCTAGAATTCTGGACAGGCCTCGACATTCGCACAGCACCCTAATCCATTGACCAATTGCAAAATGAGTGCGGTGAGCAATTTGTCTGTCTTAAAATTTGACGAATTTCGACAATTTTTCAGGCGGAGACATCAAACTAATCGTCCTTGCCGATAACCCCGCATCAAGTGAAGCCTATTGAATTGAAAAGCTTATAACTCGATCTATAGGATGGAATTGAAAAATTCATCAATTTACCATTATTTGGGCTAATTTCCGCAAGAAACATGGAAATTTGTTTCTCTGGAGTTTGGTATGGGGCAACATTGCACGTGCTATTAGCGAACGGCAGCCGATAGCGATTAAGGAAACTCTGTTCTAGCTATAAAAAGAAAAACAATGTAATATCTACGATCGACCCTAAGCGATCGCGTAGTCTGATTCGATTGAGCAGGCCGAATATTAGAACTATCATTGGAGTTACAACGAGGCTTTGCGCCATAAGAACTCACGTCTCCTCTACAACGATTTCTGCAGAGACGAGGATGAGGAAGAAAGCATAGTACTCAAGCTATGCAACTGTAGTGCTCTCTCATCTTCCAGATCTAGATTTCTTGGTGCCTTCTATTTTGATAGCCTGGCTGAACTAAGCAGCATAAGAGTCAGACATCTTCATCTCTTTATTAAAAACACTAATTGGTTTGCGGAATAGGATTTTATTGATTCGCGGGGAAGCACAACGGGTCTGCTGTATTTCCGCACAGAATCAAGCCAATTTAAACTAACCTAACCTAAAATATTTGTGTTTATATACGCATAATCACTTAGATCGAAGCATTGTGCCTTACTATGGGACGGCTTACAGCCGTAAGACCTTACTTAATAGCTACCTCCATTGCTTTGCTAGAGCTGGGCATTCCTCATATTCAGTTTCATCAAAAGTCGGTGTGTGGTATTTTGAGACGCATTGCGTGAATGCCCACGGCATAATTCATGGTATGGACCCCTGTTAGCTTGTTAAAATGCTTACGACTGCAATAAATGATGTTGATCTCTACTTGGTTAGCGTTCTCCGCTGAGCCCTTGCTGTTGGTCCAATACCCCGACCAAGACATCGAGTTCTGGCTCTATCACTAGCTTCGTCTTCCATTTTTTTCCATATGGCGGAGTATATGTTCATGGGACCGATTTTTTCCTTGGAATCCAGTGAACCCCGGTACCCAGCATAGATTCAAGCCGACGAAGCTGTCTACATAACCGCTTATTATATGCTTATACTGCCGCTTGGCTATCAGAAAAAAAAATCACACATTACCCCAACTTTGTCGATGAGTGAAGTATCGCAGTCACCACAGCGGAAAATAAAAGTGAATTGGCACAATTTTTGCTCACTCAGAGTTCTCAGTCTATGACATCGGATGCTCGATACCAACCGCATACCATCCGCGAATATCGAGATGTATTTTTGTTCCCATAAGCCCCCATAAAGAGTCCTTTTTTCTAATTGCTCTGCGAGATTTCTCTTGACTTGACTTTCCCTATACAGAATCACGACCTCAAGTGCATCTCTTCATGTTTGGTTCATCGGAGAGACCTTTCCTCCATAATTACGTCTCAACGGATTGCTTGAGTGAGTCCTCAGTTTCTCTTCAAAGCCGAGTCCCGAATGACTTCAAGGCAGACACTGGCGAGGGGGCAAAGTATTTCATTTGGTGCCGACCCAATCTGATGGAACTGAACTCATTACAAACTTCCCACAGAAACCGAAACGCCTCGCAAGCGTCTATGTCTACCGATAGGCAGTCATGCACCTTCCTGTCCTTCAGCATTAATTACTAGCGACATCGGCCCAACCCAGCCATACGCTCTCATTAAAAGTCACCCGACGCAGATGGTGGGCGGAGGGGTGAAGGAAAAAAGAAAAAAACCTAAAATTTCCAAAGGCTGCACATTGAGGGTATCGCCTTTGCTTCTCTTAACAATTCAAGCACCGATAGAGCAGAACCCTTGAACTCCAGCGTGCTTAGCAATCAAAGCAGATTCCAAGCGTAGATACTCCGTGTAGTCGTCCTGTCGCCGTTGGAACATTTTCAATCGTCGCCTTCATTTGGAGCGAGTGTGGTGAATGAAACCCCTGCTCCGCGTTGTCACATCACCGAGCGTCATCGATGAGACATTTTGTAGTGGCAGATAGACCCTCCCGATGAATGGATGGGTTCGTCGACTCCCACGTCGTGGATTAAGTTATCTTAACAATTCCTTTGTGGCGGTTCTCGGCGTATCCTGACGTCGTCCTTACCAGGTTCATACGATTGAATTGCATTCCAGGCTGCCTGCATGCACTGATAAGGAAGGCAGACGTGTACATGCACTCGTGAGGCGGAAAGTATTTGATTAAGAGAATTAATGAAATTTTCCAGTTGAAGCGCACACAAGCGCATTTACCTTCTTCACGTGGGGATTGAAGTAAATAAATGGAATCCGTTCGTGAATAGCATTTTATCAACCATCAGTCGGGACGTCATTGATAGTCTGCCTCACAAGTGTTCACCTTAAAATCGAGGGCTTTGATTGACTTGGGAGTACGATGACTCCCCTCCAACTCGACAGAAGTCGTGTACAGAGTTCACTGACATCGCTCGCCTCAAAAAATCGACATTTTCCCCCAGACACCGACCACCGATAATATTTGACCATTGTCAGATTGTTTTGAATTAATTATCGCACTCAGTCGCCACCATTCATCACAGACCTTCGATAACAATGCGAGGAAAAAACTTCACAAATGCCCGCCTCAGTCATCCATTTCAGTTGCCAACATGATTCATTTCACATTCCCGCACCCACAACAGTTTTCTGCTTTGACTTCCCCGTCTCCGTGTTTGTGACAAAAGGCCGGTCTCTCTCTCCTGATCGCGGTTGCATTGACATTCGCCGGCTCCCGCCACTGCCGAGAATGACGAGATATTCAAATTCAAATTCAGACTCCATGTAGCCAGTGCCAATTCGGGAGTCGTGGTGACGATGATGAATCCTTCGCTGCAATCAGTATTGTCAAACCGAATGCGCATCCATGGCGACTGCAATGCGGGTCAGTTCCGCTCCTGCTGAACAATGAAACACAGCCCCTCCCTTCTAAAACCGGATATTCAGCCACACAACCACCGCCACCAGCACCAGGACCAGCATCAGCGTCGACAACAGTAGACGAGCCAAAATGCAAGGCGAACGAGGAAAAAATCCGTCAAATGATGATGTGCCGTGCATCCGGTGAGTGTGGCATTGCCGCGCAAAGATTCATCGGCCGGTCGTCACCACACCGCATCAGAGGAAAGTGTGACGCGATAGGAAAGTGCGGTTTGCCCGTAAAAACCAGACGCACACACTCAGCCCATCCGCTCAGTTACTTTCGGTTCAATTATTATTAATTTAAAGGCAGGTACCGTGTGCGGGGCGTAGCTGCATCCGACCGCACTGGCTGAATCTGCTGGCTGTCGACCTGTCCCGACAGCCATTCTCCAGGATTAAACCACCCAACCGGCGCGGCGACCGTGGACGGAGGATATGACTTGTGTGGACCAAAGTCACTGCGAAATGGCAGATAATTTGTATAAAAGCCGACAATTGCCGCACGTTTCCCATGGCACCGAACAGGCGAAGCCCACCGACCAGAGCCCGTTGTCAAGTCGAAAAATATTCGGGCCATGTCATACACTCGCACTTGCGGTGCCCGTGTGCCGTTTGGAGGTGGTTAAGATACCCACATTTCGTGCTCACACTCCCACATGTGTGCCTCTCTGGACAGGCACAGGTGTCAGCCGCACAGCTCCTCATCCTGCGCGGTCCTTCTGCTGTATCCTTTCGGTTGGGGGTAAATATTTGGTCAGGAATAGCCTGGCATTGGACAGCTGGTCGCATGTTGTTGTTGCTGCCAGTGTGACTGGTGCGCAGGGTTAAACCTGCGGTCGGCGACGCAGTGGCTAGTGTTTTCCTTCCATTCGAGTCCATCCCCCCAAATCATAAGGGATAAGCGGGCGAAATACGATTAAAATAATGAAACGTCCTCCCACAGCGAACGAACGCGTACGACGGCGGCGGTGGTCGATGGTCGGTGGTCGGTGGTAGGTTCGTCGTCGCCCGAGAGCTCTCATGTTACACGACATGAATATCTAATGTTTGTGCGTTTACTTAAGCCGAGTGTAGGCGGTCTGGCTGTCCGTGTTGCCCGGTTTATATTTCATAACCGCCGGAGTGCTGTTGTCGGGTCGGAGGTCGAATGCATAGATAACGGCTATTAGGACAAATTACTTAAGAAAGGTAAACAGTTGTCCGTCGCGGTGAGCCAGCCGAAAGGATAGGTTACGGCGTGTTGATGTTTATGCTTTCCGAGTTCGGGACAGTGTCAACGATTGTCCTGACCGATACGTGATCCAGTGCTGGCGGTCACGGCAGGCGATGTGCTGGTCTTTATGGGTGGCTGGTCGAAATGGAACTCAGGGTATCAGTAGCTTTGAGACATTGAGTCTGTTGTTGAAGACAAGAAAATAAACTTCAAGGCAGGATGTTAATTTATAGACTGTTCAAACGGCATGGACCAGCGTCGGCGAAGCTGTGTTTTCGTCTTCTTGCGAGGGAGGAATCAAGAGGATATTCAAAATTTAAGCTCATGGACATGCAGGTTAGCCAATGCGGCTAACGCAAGGATACTTGCCCTCCCTGATCAGAGATTTTGGAATGTGGATAAATGCACATATCTTCGTCGAGGGCCTGTGGTTGGAATCGGGACATGTTTTGGTCGCGGTATGGTGCTACAAACCGCGGTGGGACTGTGAATCATATATAAAGCCTCCCCAGCTGGCAGGATCCTTCGCGAGTAGACTCACGATTCGAGCACCGAGTTGACTAAGGTCTTTCTCTTACCTCAATCACTATCTTTTCTCAACCAGTATACCCTGTAGATCTTACTGGACGTCTGCAAAATAGACGCGTTATAGTCCTCTCCGATATTTTCACAGATGCATCGAAGGTAAGTGAAGGAGTGGGACTCTCTATAAGGATCTAAATTTTCAACTCTCATACCGACTCCTTGCCTCTATAGCGTATTTCAGGCAGAAGCTTTAGCGGTTAAAGGAGCTCTATAATGATTTAAAAAACACTGCCACATTATGCAAATATATTGTCATCTGTTCGGAAAGCCAGGTAGCGATCAAATCTCTGAATGAAGTCGGGGATTAAACTACTCACGCCAAACATAGATGGTCTCCTGGCGTGCCTCGTCACAAAACAATTATGGCCTACTCTTGATCCTAAACGCTCACGCAATCTGTTCAGTATGAGAAGGGCGAATCTCCGAACCCGCATTAGTGTTACAACCACACAATGCACCATCGGTGTATATGCCTCCAGACTAGGTATCCCTCTCAACGATCTGTTGCTGGTGCAACGATTTTGTATTGTTTTTTGAAATCTTAGACTGGTGTCATGAGAGTACGGTCCTTAGTTAGTTCATTAACGTGGTCAACCTTTCTTAGAATCTCAAGGTGTCCTGTTAGGTAGCCTGCTTTGAAATGATAGGTTCCTTGCAGGGCTACAGCTTGCCTTATTGCCTCAGCCTGAACACCTGGCATAACCTGACGAGTTGAACAAGAATCTCATAAGTTGGCATAACGAAACACCGAACAACAACCATGCTAACAAGATCCCTAATTACCTGCACCCAATTTTGCTTTTTAAGTAGGTTGAAGTCGTTTTCCACTTCTGGCCCCACTCTAACTAACTGTTGCGCTATCCTGCTGACTCGTAGTTCGGCCACCACTCCCAATAATCTTCACGATAACTTTGTCATCCAAAGCAGTCCTTGTTCCCCTGCTCGTTGAAATGAAAAATGCATCAAAATAGAGCACCCAGCGAGGACCGAAAACGGCCATCCTCGCATTTCGATTTCTTATCCTTCGCAATGCCTCTGAAAATTCATTTATCGCCAAACCAACCACTTTCGAGTGGCAAATCCTCTGCGAAGCAATTTTTCATCACTAACGCGAAAAGCTATCGTTTTTCTTTTTTTTTTACTATTTTGCACCTGAAGCAGTTTCCTCAGCCGCTCAGACCTAAAACTGGGTCATTCCTGGCGTGGGAAAAAAACCCAGCACGTAGCACGAAAGAATGAAGCAAGCCCTTAAAACGACGACGAATAAAGCTCCGTATCGCTTAGTCGAATAAATAAAATTCCCTTACACAGCACGCCCGTAGACCACACCGGTCTCGGCCGGCCCACAGGCAAATCTGGGCGAAAAAATATTTCTCTTTTCATGTGCAAATGAGAATGGCCGACCCACCGCACCCGGACCCGCACCCTTCAGCCGACCGCAATGAACGAGTATGTGATCTATGAAGGGATTGCCGGTCCACACTCAAAATTCGTGTAGGCGGTAAGGGGTTGGGGGATGGGATAAAAAACGAGTCGAGACTACAATTCCTTTGAATGGCGGAGCATCAGTGTGTGTGGTCGTGGCTGTACCGGCGCGCCGGAGCCTCTGAATTCAGCTCCGGTCTCGGTTACGGTTCCTGGTGACGACGACAAAATGAATATCGTAAATCTCTCTTAACTGCATTACTCCGGTGCAATGATTTTTATTCTCTCTGCAGCGTGCCAGGCGACAATAGTTGCACGGCGCGGCGCCGCCACCTTTGACAAGCACTTAACTATATTGGCCACGGCGACGCGCAGCGACTCCGTGTCCGTGTTGCTGGCCCGCGCATTGACACTCACGAGCGCATCCCTGCCGGTGGCAGAGTGCTTTATGACGTCTGCCCAGGAACATCCAACATCCCATGCCAAGTGTAATTGAATTTGCAAATGGCGACCAGCAAAATATACGAGCACGGTTGGCAATCTTTAGGTTTTATGATTTAATTTGTTAATTATGCACAAACACACGCTCACAATTCACTCTGTGGGTGGCGACGACGCCCTGGATGCTGGCGTCATGGCCCAAGCATGTGCACCGTCCCCACTGATAGGTGGTGGTCGGGCCGGATGTGTGGGTCCATCAGTGTTATGTGCTTGTCATTGAATTTTGGGGTTCAGTCACCAGGATATGAGTGGAATGTGCTCGAAACTTCAGACGTTTGGTCATAAATTTTTGGCTATCCGCATGAGAGATGGGAATAGACTCTGGAGGACTCTCGGAACCTAATTTATTGCTTGAATGAGTTTTGATTGGCTTGTGCTTGCTTGTGTCTTTGTGAAGGTGATGGGTACTTTTTCTTTGATCTCCTCTCCGGATGTGGGCGTTCAGGGCTTTTCAATGGATGGTGAGATGTAGGTTTTCGCAAAAGTCGATTAGGACGAAGTTTTAGTTTTTCGGCAAGAAAAAAATGCTGAGTAATTTGAAGTATAAGTAGTGCGTCATTGAGAGTGGATGAGAAATTGGGAGGCTGTAAAAGGGAACCGCTTGGAGGTTGCATAAGTGGGCTTGAGCTGAGGCGAGAACACACGTTGGGTACTCATGCTGCCTTCGAAGGATTAAACATGACTCTGCACAGAGGCTTTTTTTGATGTCAGATTGAATGGAGGTAAAATTAGGTCCACTGGTCCCTCTCTCTGTGTTTGTCGCTCTGCCTGGTTAACGACGTACAAGATCATTTCAGACGGGTTTGGGTATGCAGACGCCTGACGACACTCGTTACATTTTTGCAAATTTTTCTTAATCACAAGCCAGCCGTCGCCTTGAACGTCTTCGCATGACAGATTTGAACATAAATTCCCAACATCAAATAAATTCGCAAGATTCAAAAAATGTCCATCATTCCTGGCCCGCGCCGCTGTCATCGTCTGCGGCAGACTCGACTACAAATTGGATCCCCACGTCAGACAATTCGTTTTCATCTCAAGAAACAAAGCCTCGCGCATTCAACGCCAGCAGACCCTATTAAATCATTACCCCCTTGTCATCAGCCCAGCCGGCCGACTTGCAGATGTACAAGTGATTTGCAATTATTTGCCTAATTAGCCATCGTATCTCATTCGCCAGGCACCCTCTGTCACTTCGCTTCGCTTTTCCATTTTTCGCCCGACACATTCTAAAACTCTCCGATGACACCGGCAAAGTAGCAATTTGTCATGGCCCGCAAGCTGTCAGGAAAATAAAGACTCCGTCGCGTTTCCCACTTGAGTCACGCGCATGGAAGGGAAAAGAAATGCACAAATTTTCCTTTCATCCAAATGTGGAGTGTGGACTCCGTTTCGTTGTCGAGTGGGGGTGTGGAAAGTCTCTTCGAGCTAATTACTTATCCGAGAGCTAAAAAAGGCTCATTAAAGATTCCATCTATCGCAGTGCAGCGTGTCTTCACATGTGGGCTGCCCTCCACCATCCAGCCACCTCTGCATGCCGCGCTTTGATCCACGCTAAATGATTTACGATGGCGTAGGTACGACTCACACACTCGACAAGACGTGAAGTGAGCCACTAAATCACACCGAAGGACATCCATCTTCGCATCGGGCGGGCTATTTAAAGTGAGCGGGGCATGAGAGTGCTCCCTCTTTGTGGAACCAACCCGACCGAGTGCAGGGAACGTGCCTATCGTGCGAGTGACATGGATTTGTTTTTCAATTTCCAAATAACATGTTACGCGCGGAGGGTCTATTTTTGAACACACAATGACTTGGGCACACCACGGACAGCCGACAACCGAAAACTGGCAACCCCTTTGGCGAGGTAATGAAAATGGTGCTTCTTTTTGGAGGAGCCCCAGTTGAGGGCTTGCCCGTTCAAAGGAAGCAATTAAATTGTCATAAAATTGGATGCGCCCGCTTAAGTCATGTTAAACATGGCGGAATTTATGTTGCAGACAATGTTCGGGTCGGTGTATGGTTGGCGATTGCCGTTCATGCCGGAGGATGGTACTTAGTGCCTCGGCGGTGGTAATAACGCTGCTCCGACTACTGACGGCGACACAGTGGTGCTCTGCGGTGTGTTTTCCTCCGGAATGCTCTGATGCTAGCAGGAGATAATTAAAATTCAGTTCCGTTTTTCTGTATGTTGCGAGTGAGTGCGGGGATATTGATTTATTTGAAGGACGTGGTGTGCCTTTGTGGCACAAGCCACCGAGAGAGCATGCGAGAGTTTGGATGACAATTAATTGGACGATACATGTGTAATGAGGTGCTATTTGGGGTGGAAAAAGAATCAGCTGGGAGCAGTCCGGAATACATTCATCAGAACGAAGGCGCATCCAGTGAGAGATTATTGCCGGAATTTTTATTGCCAGCGGATGACGTTGTGGGCCCATGGGGGAAGGATTATGTGGGGGTTCTTAAAAGAAGTCAGTTCTGTCAATTTATGCGGAGGCTTAGGTTGGGATGTGAATTGATGGTTTCCTGGCTTAGGGCAGGGAGATTGGTTCTCTGAGGTGTTCACATGGATTCCATTTTATGGATATTGTGGTGCAAGCAGCAGCAAATTTGAAGTTCCTCATTTCACGGATTTTCATTGGGATATTGTTCGGAGAATATTCGCTAAAAAAAGACAAAAAGTGTCATCGTCTTATTATAGTTCTAATCATTGAAGAGGTTATGATGCAACGCGACCTATAGATCTATTGTGCTCCCTTTCCATACCTTTGCTTTCCTAAGAGTTCCGCTCACATGCAGCTCTTTTCAGACCTGTAAGAGACGCCTTCTTATACACTTACGAATATAAGTCCAAATCCTCATCCAGGATTTATCTAAATATCGTTCAACTTCCATCCAAATCCGTTCACCCGCTAACACGTGATTGCGCAACAAACAAAGCGTACACTCTAAAGGAAGACTGTCCTTCAGTGAACTCCTTCATGCCGCAATGCTCTTAACAATCACAAATCCAATCAGACTCAGCCAAGAGATTCGTCTTAAGCCAGTTTAAAATTGTAATTTCCATTAAATCCCCACTTCCTGCGAAGAAAATGGGTTAAAGTTCATTGTTTCTTGTGCCACGTACAAATCCTCCATTTCACTTACATTCACTGCATCCAAGAACCCTTCCTAATTCCATTGGTAACCCCTTAAAAGTTCCACAGCCATCGTAGCTATCGTTCCATCGCGCTGGAGTTTCATTTCCCTCTTATGCTTCATGTCCCAGCCAAAAAGGACATCCAATTGAGTTACGAAAAAGAAGGGACACTTCTCAGTAGTCTAGTACATGTCATTCTGTCTTCAGTTATCATGCTTAATGCGCGCCACATTACACACCCCTTTGGCGAAAAAGGAGAATAATTTCCGGGACAAATTAAATTTAAATGCTCATTTCGCAGTACGTGTGCATCACAAGGACAGCAACCCTTTTTTTCTGAACGAAACAAAAAAAGAAGGAAAACCTTGAAAACCCCAGCAAACTTTGAGAACGTTCCCGGACTGGGATGGAGAATTGAATTTCAACAGAATCTCACTGAAAAGCCCTTAAGTTGTTCGACTATCAAATTATGCAAAATTGCCACTGCCATTGCTGCTGCTGTACCGGAACACAACACCCTACCGATTGCTCAAGCTGGCGGCTGCTGCCTTTTATGGCGAAAATACAAGCCAGCCAGATAATGCCGTAAATTTGCCCGGCCCCGCAAAACGCAAAATAAAGCTTAAAATTGCAACCGCCACATAAAGGAAAATGATACAACCTCCTGAAATTACGGACAAGGGATTCCCCTCATCAGCAAGTGATTCACAGTCTTAATTCTTGCAAAATTCAATTATGTACCACCCGACCAGAACAATGAGAAATCCGGAAGTTGAGTTCCTTTGGCCTCATCTGAGGGCGCGATATCCGAAATCGATTGCAACAGGGTTTCGTTTTATTCACTCCGCCGCCGTCGCGTCGTCGCCCCGCCGAAGATTGTGTGAGGTTTTGGCGGAGTGAAAATCTTTAAATGATTTTCCAAATTCCTGCTTCTCACTCACTCCGCACACAGTGGTATTCTTGAGGAGATTTCCAATTCAGAGAAATTGTATTAAATCGCCTTGGGCGAATTTATTCGAAGGGAGTACCAAAGAGGATTGAATTTGAGATTTTTGCCACTTGCAAGGTTAGCACAGGGAGGTGTCGGCGATGTCGGCGATGGCGGATATCCTGAATTTTCAGATTAAATGTTTTTATTCTGCTGAGGCTTTGGGGAAAGGGGGAAAGCGGCTGAAGCCTGGAACTGGAGGTGAATGCTATTCTGGTTTGTTAATCTGTGAGTGAGAACTAATTTAATCCTTGAGGGACGAGGATGAGGAGTTTTTTTTGGCAGTTTAATCAGCTTACATAGGAGTTGGAAGATTGAAACTTGTCCTGGACAATCGGGAAAAACATTAATCAGATGGCTTAGAGTTGGGACGGAGTTGAATGAGGAAAGGACTGGTTGTTGCGACAGACACCTGTTGGACTTGATGATGGATGGATTTGAATAAGCTCACACATTTATACTTTCTCTACTAATGTCGCTCTGCACTGAGCACGATTGATCGTGCGCCTGCTGTGGATCACAGACAACAAAGCCTACGACTCTAAATCTAAATAATACAACTAAATAAAAAAAAATATGTATAAATAAATAAATAAAAACTAACTAAATCTCCAGAATACTTGCATGAACCGTAAACTGGACAGGTTGTAACATAGGATGGGGTAAATTGTAACAAAGAGCATTTTTACGGATTTTTTTTAAGTAAAAGTTAAAGGACCACAAATTTAAATTAAGAGTACTCATCCGAATCTTAATAATGTAATAAATATATGGGTGGCGATACAACCCGAAAAGGGCCACTGCCCAGCTTCTCAGCAACCACTCGTGTTGTACGTGGTACTGTTCTATGACGAGTAGAAGGGCCTACAGCATAATGCCGACTCCTAACAGCCAAGTTTGAGAAGCTTTATCTAGACAGTTATTACTCTTTGCGAACTGTCACTCTCTGTCCTGTAAGTGACAATGCTCAAAGATTGCCTTGAAAAATGATTTTGGGAGTATCGGGTATCGGGAGAACGTAGGCAGCGAGGTTCAGTTGAGTAAGGGTCGACGCATATGCTCATAACGCTTCGCTCTTAATATAGACGACTTATGGATATTTTGTGTGTTGCGTGCACTCAATACACTGCACCCAATTCTAACAACTTCCAGAAAATGGTCTGCACAAGATTAGGCACAACATTTTTCCTCGCTGTTTTTTTTTTTCTATTTATTTTCTCCTCTAAGCGTGCATCCTTTTCTGCTATATTCGTAATATAGCTGATTTGCTAACGTTCTGCATCCCATGTTCCGCCTTTGGATAAGGAATAAGTTCCTCAGGATTGAGATAAACTGGTTGTAGCGCCTACATGCTCATGGTAATCGGTTAAAAGATCGGTAAGCAGATCATTCCTTTCCTTCGGTCAATGTGCAAATTTAACAATTCAGTAACAGGACATGGTGTTCCTAGTCAGGTGTTCACTGCTACTTCAAATTTAGTCGTTTGGTTACAAGGACGTGATAGTCATCAATTCCATTCAACGTTTATATTCGACCCATTCGAGCGATTGAGATTGGAGTAACATGAACGACACACACCCTTATCTTGGTTACTTGGCCTTGATAGGCCAGCAAAAGCGGGTCAACCACACAGCCAAAATTTCAACTCATATTTTTAAGTATAGTACGTTCTCGATTTTCGCACCAGATAAATTAAATTTTTTATCATTATTGACGCAGTAATCGCAACAGTTTAAATAGACAGAAACTCGATAATTGCGACTACTCCAGGTTAGTGGGTTTTTAAGGGGGTATATATAGTATTAGTTGTGATAATCGAGAATGCACTGTACCTGGTAACAGATTTTTTTATTGTGGCATTCTTCAATTTGATAGATAATGGACAATTAGTTGAAACTTGGCACGATTTTGTAAGATACGCATAGGATTGCATATTTGTTATCATTTGAGACCTTGTGCGTGCGATAAACCTTCTTCTTATGGCACTACAATCCGGGGTGGACCTGGACCACAAACAAGTGATCAGCTGGCACCATGTTTAGCCAGCTGTGTCCAATATCACGCTACAAGTTGGTTGAGGTCCTTCTCCACTTGTGTGCGCCAAAGGTTCCGTGACCATTCTCTATTGCCTCGTGCCACTAGATCGGAGGCGAAGACTCTTCGGGCAGGAGGTGTGTTGTTCATGGGCTCTACATGGCCATCTTGAGCGTTAAATCCGTAGGCACCTGGCTAGGCTCATGTCACTGTGCAGCACGCACTGTTCATAGTTGGGACCTCTCCAAAACCATGAACTCAAACATGATCAAATTTTGAAAGCAGAACTTTTCTCTCGAAATGACCAAGAACTTCTTGATCTGCTTTTGAGATTGTCCATGCTTCGACGACAGGGATGAGCAAGGTCCTTCGAAAGAGGACTGTTCTTACCGGCTGCTTCTTGAGTCCAGAGAAACAGCGACTGGCAAGAGTTATTCTGCATTTAATCTCGGTACTAACGTTGTGCTTACTGTTAACTTCGGTACGGAGTTAGACGAAGTCCTTCACCACTCCGAAGTTATAGCTGCCTAAGATGCCTTGTGTGTCCTTTCTCGATGACAGCATATGCTTAGTTTTGTCATCGTTCACCGCTAAACAAATTTTGGCCGCCTCCAATGCCAGCAAACGCTTCATTGACGACTCCCTGTTAGGTGCAATGTACCTATTTATCTCGTTAAATTGGTAAGTGTCTGGATACTAGTTCCGTTACACTGCTAAGATTATGCAAATAAATCTCGTCGGGTCGAAAGTTTTAGAGAAAACGTCTAAATAAAATCCTAAAATTGTGAAGTTCAGGAATTCCGACATCACCCCCTTGCATCTCACAGACACCGATCAAAGTCTCCACCTCATTTTAAAGCACACCCAATTTTGCCTGATTCTAAATTCACCCCAAACTGAATGCGTTAAAGATTGATTTTGTTTTTGCCCAAGCGACACAAATTAAAGCCAATACACCCACCACAATGTATTTGATTGCTGCGGGTAATTGGATTCCACAGCACCCCGACTAGGTCGATACATTTGCCTGTTCTCTTAGATACAGACTACAAACATGTTCATTGTATCCTCAATAATAACAGACACGTGCACAGAAGGACCACGCCTCTCTCCGTATGTACCCATCGATGGCGTTCAACTTCGTAAGCTCCAACCAAACACACGGCCACATACGAGACTTGTTGAACAAGTGAGGAAAAGTATCCGCTTTCATCCCCTTCATTGTGCCAGTTCAGCACCCAGTTCATTACCGCTAAAGACAAATCACAAGGTAACGACATTTTCGCAAAACTTCCTCTCTTCCTGCGATCGACTCTTCTGTGAGTCACAAGAAAGATGGCGCCGAAGATGACGACAATGCTGCTGTTACACACGCTTGCCGTGGTCGGGAGGGGGGGAACAGTCCTTTTCATCCGGTTATCCCTTATATGCCCACTCCCATCGAAAATCAGAAAACCACAAAAATAAGTAGAACACCGATGCAGGGCCATGTCGACTGATACAACGCACGACAGCAAGCGGCTCTCCAGCCCAGGCCAGTCGGAGTTGGGGATGAAAAGGCCTTTAATTTCGCAATAACGATTGCGGTTGAGGAAACTTCACCTCTGGGAATTCCGGCAAAGATTTCTTTCTTTCGCTCGCCGGGAGTGTGGGGTGTCTGTCTTCAGACAATATGCACGCTATCTGCCTTGGGGGCGGGTGAGGCGACTGCCGGTGATTGGCCGGGGTTGAATTCGAAGGGTATTTGACATCTGGCCAACATATCTTGTATCTCCGCTTCATTGGGACGCAAGCATCGACCGGAGTAATTACCTGCAGGGGATTAACTGACTTCTTTCCGCACTGGAATGGTTCCACCGCCTTCCCTCCCCCCGTGGATAGTGTAATGGGCGAATCTAAAGATGCCACTGAGGTCTTCATCTAAACAATCGGATTTATTAGGCCGATGACATCGTGAATTAATTTAGCCCACCAGTGGGGGACGCACATATTGTGAGCAGCTACGGCGGCATCGGGATTAAATGAGTGTCGTTGGTTCTGTTCACCTGATTGTTGTCAGTCACTACAAGGAGCCGGGGGTTGTGCTATAAATTTTCATTGCCATCATTCCCCTTTCCGGGGATGGGCCGCGCTGCTGCGACGACGACGGTGTGCGAAATGAGCGTCAGAAGATTGAATTGTCTTCGTTCGCCACGAACGACTGCACGAATGGGGGGCTAAATGTAATTAAATTGTGCGTGCTGAAATGCTTAATTGTTTAATTGAAGGTAACTGTACATCGTTGAGGTTTTCGTGGGTAAAATATCCGCTCGCAGCAGCGAGTTCCTGTACGTGCCTATGATAGGGTTATTTGACGTAACTACTGAACACTTATTGAGTTAATAAAGCTTTTAGCGTAAGTAACCTAGTACTGTCTGCTGAATGCCATTGGTGAAATAAAGTGAACAATATCACGCGATATTCAGCCATCATCAATGGATTTGTAGTGCTTTATCCTTGGACGACGGCGTACGGCCATGGTGGCGAGAAAGTGGCGAGCAAGGCCGCAGGCGGAAAAGGACTGTCTGACTTCAGGAAGATGGTTAGACGTATGCAAAGGATTGCATGATTCACTGAAACGTAATTGCTAGCCAACGCCCTGAGGGGTTATAATGGGAATACTTCTTGGCGTTCCACCGCGGTGCTGTGAAATAACGACGAATTTTTAAAATCTGGAAAATCTCAGTTGTTTCTTGCCTTAAGGAGGATTTTCTCAGAATGACAAAGTTTGGAGAAGAAGGAAATGCAATAAACAACAGGGGTGGTAGCGATAAGGACGCTCGGTTTTGAAACAAGTCATTTGTAGAAGACCAGCCAAATTTGTAAGGTTCCCATAGGAACCGAACAGGTCTGTTCGCCTCATATTCATATTCATTCAGAAAAAATCGTCGTCTGTTCTCATGTTTTTGGTGAAATTTGGGTCAACATCCAATTCCATCAAATTCCTCCGTGGGTCGCCGTGGCGTAGTGATGAAGTGCGTCGACTCCTACGCAGAGGATGCCAGGTTCGATACCCGAATTTACCACCTTTGATAATTCACGGCCCCGCCTCTTTCGAATCACTGACAATGACTCAAAGAGTATTCCTGTCTAGAAAAAAGCTTCTCAACTTCGTCGTTCGGAGTCGACATTAAACTGTAGGTCCCTTCCACTCGTGAAAGAACAATAGCACGCACAACACGAGTGGTTGCTGAGAAGCTAGGCCCTGGTCCGCCTCGGACTGTCGCGCCACCCATATTATTATTATTTTTATCCAATTCCTCCCCCATAGAGTCAGTCAAATCATGAGTATAGGCTAACATTTCGTTTCAAAACTCGTCAAGTTCGCAGGGAAGCAAGATTGTTGTGAATGACTAGAAAGTTTTTTTTTAGGAGATTCATTGGATAGGTTCTCTTAAGATCTAGCAGACTTAAACGAACTAAAAAATCTGCTGTAATTCATATAAATGTATCGATCGGGTTAGTTTTAGATTAAAATCTCTCTCTGCGGAAATATGTCACCCTTCAGAAGCGCACTGTACTTGGCGCACTTTCTTTCCGGTCAGCCAGGGCCAAGGCATAAATCATAAATCCACCGAAGAACTGTGGATCAAAATTCACATATACGAATGGACGAACACTCAGCTAATTGAGCTTATCAAAGCAAGAATAGTGAATAACTTATAAATAATGTTTAAATACCCTTCGGCAATGAAGCGAAATACCTCGGAATGACTCTCGATGTAAAGCTTAAATGGAAGGAGCACGTCAAAAAGAAACGTTAGGAGCTACGAATAAGATACAAAGACATGTACTGGCTTAATGGAAAATATTCCAGACTAAGTACTGAACACAAATTGCTTATATGCAAGCAAGTGCTAAAACCCGTCTGCACGTATGGTATACAACCATGGGCTTGTAAGGTGTTTTTGTGCTAAGGGCCATCGTCAACGCACACTAGTTTATACGAAACAACTATATCCACAGAGATCTTGGAATTTCATCAGTCCAAGATGAAGATACGAATTTTGCTCGTAAGCATAAGTATCATAAACTCTGCTGTCCTTCCAATTCTCGACGAATGAAACTCTTTCCGTTGTCTTCAAAGGACTAAGCCCCTTCACATAGCACGGTGAATTCAACCCGCGCTTAACTGCTGTGTAAGCAAGAACTCTCAATTGAGAATCTCTTGCTAAATGCGTCAAAACCATGAAAGAAAAACTGCTGGATAATGTAAGACTTAGTTGTAGTCGAAATATATATTATTTGAAGGGACATATTTTAACTGGGTATCTATTTTGCTATGTGGGAACGGTCTCCATAGTGTCTTTTGAAGATTTTCACCTTTCCTCGCAAAAAAACAAATATACGGTACAATACACCTCGCTCAAGCTATTAGCAAAGTTCAAAAAATATAGTTGACTTTAAAGCATATTTAAGCTCCAACAATTACCCCAAACAGACCTTAGGTAATTTAAGCAAATTGACTAAATATATAGAAATGATACGATTGAAAGGCGATCAACATCGTTTTACACTTAAATAATTAAAATTCAAAGAAACGAAAGTCGGCAAAGAGTTTATTGTGCTCAGAATGACGTATGTTGTCGGAAGACGAAGTTTAGGTTAGGTTAGGTTAATGTGATTGCCACAACTGAACCAGTGCTGTCTCACTTAGATCCTGATTGGATCCATTGTGATATCACTAATCGGCAGCTAACGTGCCGGTTCCTCTTTGGTTACTAACTAAATAAAACACCTGAAGATACCTACTGGTATGCTAGTGGCATATCCTGGATGCACTCCTTTGCTTTTTTGATGATCCTTTTTTTTGATGAAGTTTACTATATCAATTATAATTGGAGCTTAGTTGTCGAAATCATTTGCGCTCGGCTCTCGTGGGAGAGCAATAGCACGCATATGTAGAAAGGGTAATAATGGCCGTTCCATCTCGGACTACAGCTATACACGAAAAGGTTGCCTAGAGTTTAATGGGTAGTCGAATCGTCATGAAAAATGTGGCGAAAATAAAAATGATGCAATGCTCGAAGAATTTTCCGAACTGAGCATGATTTTTTAATGATTTTTTCATCGCTCCGATAGACCGACGAACAATGCGATGAAGGCTCAACAGAAATTACATCAAAAACGTTGGCTCTATGAACACAAAAACAAACCATAGAATATCCCTTCATGACGCGACTTCTACACTCTGTCAAATTTGCCATCACTCCCAAAAAGTCTTCCAATTGTTCTTCTTCAACTTCACAAGACCCAACTGTGCAAGTGATGCCGCCTACACCCCCACCCCTTGGCGATGCATCCTCATCAACAAAAATCAGCGATCAAAAAACAAAACAAAACACACATTCCCTAGAACACTTAACTGCATCGTCTTTCTTCAGACAACAAAGCGTCTGCTGAACGAGACATTGAAAGGGCGCCCATTCGTTCATTTTGCTGAAAGCATTTCCGCTCCACCCTCCGCTCCGATCCAGTGCAATCTACTCGGCAATAATTTAAAGTCGTCTCCTGCATTGCAATTAATTATACTTTTCATTCTTACATTTTGAATTAAAAATCGAGGAGACTGGGAAAAAAAAGCATAAATTAAAAAACAAAATCCATTTGCGACTCGAATTCAAAAACTTTTCCGCAGTTTTTCTTCTCATTCCAACGCGTCGACGACACGACGTTAGCCATTGTAGTCCTAGTCGACGTCATCGTCGTCGTTATCCCATGCTAACCTGCCCCCTTCCCTACACCCCACCACTTTATCGAGCAATTCTCACAATTCTCCGCCACCAATGCGACATAGAACAAGAAATAAAGTGAAACTCAAACTCAAAACAAAAGACATTCAACTTAATCCATTTCTCTTGTAGTCAGGTTTAATATATCACACAGTTGAAGGATGTCTTCTTCTCCGCCCCCCCTCCGTTGCCACGCCGTGCCACGCCGCCCTGTTGGTCTGAAAAAACAAAGAGGAACGAAATAGTGTAGTGTGGAGGCAAAGAAAACCTCGCCCCCGCCACACACACAATGGTGTGTTTCCGCTTTGCGCCCATTTCCGCCGACCCATCTCCTCACCATGGTACTCGGGAGTAGCTCCCTGGGCAACTGCCACCGCTGCCGCATCACCATCACCGCCAGCAGCTCAGGGGCGCCGCCCACCGGTGAGTAATGAAAACGTGCAGCGGTAGTTAGAAAACCGAACATTATACGCCCCATCAACTACGCGCCATGTAACGCTTAGGGACATAAAACACTTCCACGTGAAAAGTACGCGCGGCAGAAACACACAAAGGGGGGTGGGCATCCGGCCACCTAGAAGCGCGTTGGTGTTTCTTTGAAAACTTCTTTCATTCGATCGCCTCCGTCGGTTTATCACTGAAATATGGATGCACCTAAATTTGTTACGCCTGTATCTCTATGAGTTGGTGGTTGGATCCGTTTTCGCCCCCTTCTCAAATCGCGGCGAAATCATGAACAACGCATTGTTTATTCGCAATGACCCGTAGCCTTTTGGCCGGAGGGCAAATTAAATTCTCCCCTCTGGAAGCTGTGCTCCGTCTTTCGTCGTCGATAACTACGAGTCGGGGCGAAGTTATTCGAGTACAGCATCCTCCCCTCATCCGTTCACGTCCGGGCAGCGATGAATCTCTGTTGTCTAAGGAGCTTCGCTTAGGTTTTTTTGCTACTCACCCCCACAGTCGGCATCAGCTCGAAAGTCACGTAAAAGTTGTAACTGCAGGAGCAAGAGTCACGTTTTATGTCGATGTCTTATTTCATGAGGTGAAGGAATAAAAAGATACGAAAGTATCTTACGCCGACTCGCCTGCTTGATGTGGGTGTGGGGGTGTTTGTTTTTTTGTGTGATCTTGTGATATTGTATCTAGGTGAGGATAGTTCTATTCTGCGTTGAGATTAAGCTCGTCACAGATGTACACAGATACTTGGTATCTCACGGGTTATTTCAATCCCACATCTCGCCCCTGTGACAGTTTTGACGGTATGTGTAGAATTCGGGTTGGATTTCAACGCAAACGAAACACAGCGATGAGTGAGTGGTTTTGCAGACGATGCAGACATTCATCGGCTACGTGGTTGCTGGGAAAGTAACGTGTGTCTGATGGCTGGGAGCAATCCGCACGGGAGACTGTTTTGTTTTCATTAACGTTGCCGCGTGCTGTCTGGAGAGACCTGTTGGTTGAAGCTGAGGTCCACCCCGGCCAGAAGAACGTTGATTCGCGGTTCATTTGCAGGCATGTCTCCGAACTCAGTTTGGCCTTGTGAATTGCAAGTGTTCCCAAGAACCGGGTGTGATCCGATTAAACTGATGAGAAAATGGCTATCGGCAAGCAAGGAATAACAAGCATGAAACTCTCCTGAAAATAGCTTAACCACACGCACACCCAGTACAGACACAAGCGTCACTCAGTCATGTCGTGGTGGAGTTCGTGTCACTCTCCAGTGCACCCCAGGAGCCTGATGGATCACAAGCCACTTTAACCTCTGCCTTCGCAATGAATTATGACTTCAAATGCCACCCGAGGGGCTGGGGCATGTGTTAATTCACCCCCGGAAATCTACCCATATCCGGCGTATTTTACCGACTTGTTACCGACTACACTTTAAGGCTTAATCTTGTTTGCATGACGCTGCCGCTACACTATTTTCATTAAGCTCCACCGGTCACATGCAAGGTCTTTGTTGTTACCACTTGTATCCTCTTAAGCTCACGCTGCACCCGCATTTGACTTCTTTCATGTTGCACTTGACTGAATATTTTAACCAAGAGCATATCCCAGCATTAAAACAAAAAAAAAAATGAGAAATATAATATTTAACGAGATTTCACCGGGCTTTCGTGTAATTACCACATAAATTGAGTTAAGTCGTCCTTTATCAACGGAATTTTATGCAATTTGCGCCGAGAATACGTATGCACACGAGTCCGTGATGCAATGTGAAAAGCATCAGGGGCGATCATGCAATTAATCACTTCCACAAGTGTGTGCCGCACACAAGTTGCTCGTAGTTGGGTGCAAATGGCGGTCAGGAGGAAAATCCGATTATGATGCGAACGGAAAACACACACACACAAAAAAAATATGAAAATGTTTATTAAAGATTAAACCAACCGCGCGGAGGCGGTGGCTTGAAGTTTTAATCAAAAAATAACATTTATGGTAATAGGTCGTGACAGCGGGGAGGAAGTGGCGCCAAGTCAGCCATGAAATCTGACAGATGCATAAATCATATCTTGTTGCTGCAGGTTGATAGGTTTTAATTTTTCATTCGAACAGCCAAGAATCCGCGAATACCCAGAAGGTCCGTAGTGACGCCACTGGAGCCGACTTGAGGGTGTTGCTATTGCAGCTAACGGGTGGGTCTTTAGACGTAGTTTTTTTTGACCAGTCATGCGGAACTGGCGTCGTGGTTATTCTTGTTCCGTATTGTCTGACAAACCATCGTGGAAAGACTCACACCTCAACAGCGTCTCCATATTATTCAGTTGTTTTACAAAAATCAGTGTTTTCTGGACAATCTTTTTTCCTGAATTTCGCGCTGGATATTCTGTGCAACTATCCGCTTTAAATTTGAGTCTCAGTGTGCTTTACTGGAAAGTACATACTTCATTCGCTAAAGTGAAACAAGTCACCTGTAACAGACGAGATAGGGGCAATGAATCGAAGGATGAGTGCAGAATACGTTTCGCCCCTGATAACCAAGCTTATTAATATGAATTTTGACAAAGCAACGATCCCGCACCTCTTGAAAACATAAGAAATCGCGGAATTTCTCGCCGGGATAGGGTGAGCAACATGACAATGCGCTAGGAACTCAACGTTGAGCAGCTGTTTCTTCGAACGGAGAGAGCTATGCTTCGTTGGTTTGGTCACGAAGCACGAATGTCCTCACCATCACGACAACCGAGGCGGGTCTTGAATGAAAGTCGACATATCGAAGAGCACTTCCCACGCTCTCACGCAGCATGTCCAAGATGAGGTGGTTGGACCAAGTCCATAAGCTCGGCTGGTTTCACTTGGGCATAACCCCTGATGAGTTAGAGTCAATGGCGGAGGATCGAGTGGCCTGGAGATCTTAGAGGAACATGCGGGCCACTGAAGACTTACGAATGCATTTCTTTAAGTTTGCCAAACAATCACGGATAGTTCTGCAAGAGATTCCGGTTGATTTTACAACGAAACAGTTCCGAAATCATAGCAAATTCAACGAATTCAGTGCCACAAAGTGGGTCACTTCAAACTTCTCTCGTAAACATCCAACCAACAAACCCCCTTAACCAAGTCTTAACTTATTCCTCTTCTATATTCAATTTCTATCCATTAAGACATCCCGCAAGCTTAGATTCGTCCTACTTATCGAGAAAATCGTTTCACAAAACTTGGCATCCACTCCGACGAAAATGCATTCAATTTCAGCAAAAAAATGCGAGTCCATTGAGTTGTCGGTTTACTGAATTTTTTTCCTGTGAAATGTGTCAATTTCTTAAAAGTCGATTTCCTGTGTGTTCATGTGTGAATGTGGAAATGATAATTACAGTTAAAAATGTAAATCCTTGAAAATGGGAGAAAAGTGCATAATTCATTTTCTATGTCCTCAGAGTTGAACACAGACGTTACTGCCTATCTGGCAATGCTTGATTCGAATGCAAGCTGAGGGGAAAGGTCGTTCATCATCTGGCATGGAAAGGTCCAAGGGAAATGGATTAAATGAGGCTTTAGACTTTTGAGATCTGGACTTGGTGTACTTTTCTCTCGAAGAACTGCTTGTTTTACACAGAAATTCACTTTCGCCTGTTGCTCCATGGAACTATGGAGTTACCGTGCATGGTGTTTTTGAGTGTGGATTATTGTTACAATAAATCGATCGATATAACACATTGCCATTTAAGAAATTCAATGCGCTTAGTTCTAGCATATGTTTTGGTACATGGTTCAAAACATATAGAAAGGGTTCATACAAGCACAGGAGATGGCTCAGAAGTGCTGTGGCAAGCCCGGTGGACCAAAATACTTACTCAAATGCAGACAAGACATGCCCGGAATATCCTGGCATGGAAGAGAGTTGCGGAGCACCTTATGTAGACCTGTAGACGCGGAGAAGAGGACTGACCTGGCAAGTTAGGAGAACAAAGAGACACAGGACCGAGGTCTGCACAAACGTTGTGTGTGTGCAGGCCAACCTACGAGTGCCAGAAAGATTAAGAGTACAAGAGTCAACATCTGGGCTACACGCCATAATTGCTTACCAGTCCCCAGATGATCTTGAACTATTCTCATTCACTTAGTGGCTACAAACTGTAAGACAAATTATTCTTGTTGGAAGCTCAACTGCTTAGAGACTCGTTAGCGTTCTCTAAAAAATCCATTTGGTAATCTTCCGCCGAGGTCTGAACACCTTTTTAGCAGAAATGACTCCATCATAAGTGACTCGCTATCATTCAAAATTAAAATGGCGCCCAAATAAAATCCACTCTGAGCATAAAAATCACACTTTCGCACGATTTCCAGAGAATCTGTGATTTATGGGACGACGACGCACGTGACGGCAGCAAAAAACCTTATCGATGAATTTCAATGAAAATAAAATATCTAGCTATTTGCCATTCGGCCAACAATGAAATTCTCAATCCATAATATATCACCGGCCATCGTATTGCTTATTTTTTTTTTCTCACGAACGTCAGCCGTTAATTGAAAAATTCACATAACTCCGTAATCTAATTCACAGAATATTCAGCGCAGCGCAGAAGAATAAAACAAACAAATGTACGTACATATCATTTTATCTATTAAAAACACAATCAGCGACATTTATTTATTTATGCACCCACGGCCTCAGTAACCCAGCAAAATTCACACACAGCCTGGGACACGCACACACACACTCAGGCATACACTCGCCACGAAACAAATTCCAGGGGCTAACATATTTTTTTAATTAAATCTGAATTGATTTCAATTTTATTTGTTTTGTCGTCCTTTTATCTGGCCATTCGCATCTTTCATTTTGTCTACCAGTGTATGTGTGTGTGTCAGTGTGGAATCCAAAGCCGCCCACCCCCTCCCATAGCACATATGTGTCACAGAGAACACAAAATAGAAAAGTAATTAAAGTAAGTGACCCACATTGTGTATTGAAATGAATGCAAACATTAATAAAAAAAAAAACATCCTTACTCTATAATCTCTGGCCTCCCTGCTTGAAGGGGTGTGTGAAGTAGCGGGAGAGCAAAAATGACAACAGACAGAAAATTTAAATAAAAACCAAAAAATTTTAAGAACAGAACAGAACAGAGTGTCATCGCCTTAGTGTCCTCTATCCTGCCGCAGTCGCCATCATCACCACCCACCCACAGATGGAGAGGGAAGCGATGGAATGTAGTAACAAATCAATTTTAAATGAATTCGTTGATACGAGCAGACATCAACAACAGAACAGAACATACTGGCACCCAGTGGACCGTTATTTATTATTTCTCCGACGACGACGGGATAATGTGAGGACATCTAGGAAGTCCTCCCGACGAACGACATCGACCACGGCAACGACAACGTGTTGTCCTCAATGAAGGGCCGTGCTGGGTCGGCCACTTGGGTGCAGGGTACCATATGTAAGCGAATGTCAGTGTGGCTGTGTGTGTGGACAATCATCAAGGATGTGAAGCATCTCCTAAATCGATCACCCAGCACGGGGACAGGACGCACGAGGATTTCGCGAAATCGGAAAAGAAATGCCCTCTGGGATCGTGTCCTGAGGACAAACAAAGTTATGCCATAAAAACAATGCTCAATCTGTGATGAGATTGTCCTTGAGATTGAGAAGGGAACGGCTGCTTTTTTTTCCTCATTGTTCTCTCGTGTTTGCTTTCGCATTAGGGAAGGGTGTGTCGGACGGATGTCCTCGGACAACAGGAGATTTACAGAGCAAGCTGAGGGTGTGAACAGAGGTTTGTGTTTTTTCTTCCTGATTTTCGGGTGAGGGAAACATTTGTAGGTAATGAGAATTTAAGGTGACAGGTGATGCAATAAAACAGGAATCGGTGTGCACTTTGTGAGTGATGGGATGGGTCTGGCGGTGATGCGCCGTCACCATGGGGGAGCAACAGGGAATCGTTGGAGTTGGAGATTGAAATAAATTGGATGTTTGGATATTCTGACTAGACAATTGTCTGAAGTATTGATTTTTTCGCTCTTCTCTGAGCTTCTGTGCGTGACACGTTTAAGACAAGCGACACACTGGCGGGGAGAGGGAGGAACGAGACTATGGAGGAATTCCGTGCAAATGAGACCTGAGGGTGTTAGAGGAACATGCTCGATGTCTTGAGAAATACAAAAATTTTGCAGGAAATTTAAAGCCGTATCTCTAATGGAGAGAAGGGTCTGATTTAGGTCAAATATGTGTCGTTTTGTTAGATCGTCCTCATTTTGATGGCAATGCCTTTATCCCTCGCCATCATCCCTACTTCTCAGAACATGAGTGAACCGTTTTTCCTAAACCTTTTTTGATTCAAACTTTTCACCGAAATAGTTTGCCATTGACAAGAACAGGTGGTAGTCACTTGATGCTAGGTCCAGAATATAAGGTTGATGCATACTCTCGGAGCTTCTGGCGCAATCGATGTTTGTGGCTTAGCAAGTGGCATTGTCCGGATGGAACACATTTCCTCTCCAGTGGACCAAAGCTGGCCGCTTCTGAGCGGTCCAATTATTGACAATACACGTCCGAATTAAGACTTTTGGGTTGGACATCAGCTCATAGTATTGATTTCCTGCCAATACCACCAGACACACAGCAGACACACAGAACACGACGGTTCGACTACAACTGTTTTTGCTTATTGTCGTAAGTGATTTACCTTTCCTTTCCAATCACGGTTGGTTTCGATAGCTGTGAGAGAGCTTACTATTCAGGCTTGTTCAATCTCAAGGACATTCATGGAACATGAAATAACGTCAAAATACAAAATTTACCGATTCGGCTTTATTTCACTTTAACAAAGCGGCACTACAATCATAAACGAGGCAATGAAGCTCTAGAATTCAATAAAGCTTACCTAAGGGGCACTAGCAGGACATGGAGCATGTAAGAACCACCTCCAGAAAATGGGCCTTATCAGTTAACAGAAAGCTGTAGGCACTGTGGGCAGGCGATCTATGTACAAATTGACTGCCGAAGCCTTGCAGGAAGAAGATTCAAAATTATAGAAAGACAAGGAGAGACTTGCAAGAAACGGCAGAACTTAAAACCTAGGCCAAAAGAAGGGCACGCAATCGATCCTCATGTTCGCAGTAGACATTTAAACACAACAGTTGACACACAACAAGTTCATGAACTTAATTCTTCAATGATGGAATCCAAAATTCGGTGTTATAATGGGGATGTAGGTAGACACGCTTCGAACTCTCTGTACTTGAATTTTCCTCTTTAGAGAGGTTTGCCCAATCTCAAAGACTATAAGCTCAGCATTGTGCTTTCAATTTCAAACTCGGCCTTATTTCCGACCACGAGAAGACCAGATTCAGTTCGAAGTGTTTCACGGTACCGCGATTGTCGCACCAGAATTAGCCTCTCCTGAATCGTTGCTAACCGACTCTGACTTTGCTGCAGAGAGACACTGCGCGCAAGTGACTATCTGCCGGCAAACTTGACCCATTCATGTATACCACCGAAGTTGGTGTTCAGTTCCAATCCACCCAACCTCATCCATAACGATTTTCGAGATTATGTCTCCAGGCAAACCCAAAATGCAATCCTCTTTCCACAACCAATCGTCAATAAGCATTCCATTCGGATTAAGTTCACCAATCAATCACCGGCGATGACTGTCCCTGCATGCTGTGCTCACCGGCTTTCAAATTTCTGAATTTCGAGCATTTCAAGCAAAGCCTTTCAGGCATCAGTGGCCACTCGGCCATAATTCCACTCAGCCCCCAATTCATCGGCGAAATATGTGCTTTTTCAACATTCACCTTCTGGCCCATCGCCAGTTCGCCCCAATCGAACCGATTAGAATCGTTCTATCCGATTTTGGAATCCTTTCCTTTCATCCTCCATCCGCCAGTGCGCATAATTGTTGCTTCCCTCGGTCCGGGTGGGTGTGTATCCAACAGACCCTCCACAGCAATTATCCGTAAACAAGGAGATTCGCAATACCGGAAAATTCATCATTATTACGGAGGATCCCGAAAAATAATTCATTTATATGCATACACGGGTCGGGAACATAAATCAAAAGGGACTTAGGTTCCAGACACCCACCCTCCCAAGGGGTGGCGGCACGGCGCGGAGGGCCCCCTCGCTACCCATGGGTGTATTCCGGCAATTTAATTTGTTGCTGTTTTGGTGCTTTTTGCTTGGTTTTATAGACGGCAGCGCATAAATCATGTTGCAGGACGAGTGCTTCTTTCGGCTGCGATGGGGATAGGAGATACACATCCGTTGGTGGGAGAGGAAGCGCAGTAGCGTCTAGGCGAACCCATCGGTGGCGGCGGGCTTGTGTGGACAAGTGTATTTCTACAAAATTGGACACCAGAAGGTTTTTCAATTGATTTTCTTTTGCGAACAAAAACCCAACCTCTCTTATGGGGACGATATAAAAACGAAGGAGAATACCTTGGGAACAGGGGGCCGTAGTTGGAGTCTGATTGGGCTCTTTGACATTTCTTTTGAAGATTCTCGCCGGTTTGCAGATGAGGACGTGTGCCTATTAGTGACTTTGTGGAACTCACCTGATGAACGGACCGGTACAAGTCAGAGAAAATAGCTGAAGTAATGTAATGGCTTTTTGTTGAGGGGTTGGTGGTAGACTTTGTCCTTGGATACGGGCGGAGAGAGGGTCAGGACAAATCTCTGTACTTGTCGGCTGCGACGCATGGTGTCTTGATGTTTTCCACGAATGTGCCTTCAGCTGGGACATTTTGACGGAACTTTTTTAATGAACAGCAGAAGAGGAATGTAACTTTATTTTCTCAGAGAAAAAGGTTAAGGCGAAGTATGCCTTCAAAGCGTCTCGGTACGTCGGCTTCGCCGCTATCTATCACAGGTCAAATGGAATTCGTAGGAGAATTATCCGTCTTGTGCTTGACGAACTTGATCGTCTTCTGCTTGTTACTCGTCTTCTATATCCGATATTCCCCGTACTAACAAGTTTGTTTCCACATCAGAACTATCTTCATCGGAACATAGTCCTCGTCGTCGTCATTGAAATTATTCACTTCAGAGCCTATCTCTCGTACTTCTTCGGTAAGCCCGCTAATGTATTGCCCCCTTTCTTCGTCGCTCATGCGGCTCCAGTTGAATTGGTGTATTTCGGCAGCCGTAATAATTTGCTTTCGTAAAAGTATGTTGTTCCCAATTTGCTACTAATTCACTCAAATAATGATTACTGATTGACAATAATGATACCTTCACTATCTCATACACCAAAGTTAGGAAAATTGGTATAGATACACAATAAATGGTTTCGAAAATGGAAAATATTGGTCTGGCCATCATTGGGAGAAGGGTTAAATATGCACCTAAAAGTAATTAACTATGTATGTAGTCAGAATCGAGACTTGTCACTGGAAATTCGTATCCCTATGCAATGATAATACATGTTTTATCTGTTCATTGAATTTAATTTTGTTTATGTTAAATTCAAAAACATTTTTGCTTGTTTATTTATTTTAAATTTCAAAATTGAATAATTTAATTGTATACCAAAAGTTAAACCGTCTCAGCTTTTATCGGAGGCGGATGTAAATTTTTTCAAGCGCTTATCAAGCAGTCCGAGAAGACCTTTCAAAAGAAATTTAATTGGAGTGTTTTGCATTTGCTCTAAGGGCAAGTTAGAGGTCACTCAGAAATGAATATTAAATCATTTCTATTACCTGGAAAACCATGTTGCATTCCAGATAATTCACAATTCCACGAAATCATCAGGGTTGTGGAGTATGAATATTCACACAACGCTGAAATAACAATCCGACCTAGTGAAGCTAAACAAGTAATTAACCATTGAATGTGGGTAAAAAAGCTTACAATTTAAAATTCCTTAAATTACTTTCACCATGGTTTGCATTTTGTCTCACACAACAGGGTTTTGTTGTATTTCCTAGTATTTTTGTACTGTTTTCCGGTGAAATTCGGGTGAAATATGAAAACAGGATACGTGTGTTTTGTGTGTTTTTGCTGTGCTTTGTTTCCATTGCCATTACTGTTGATTCACTTGAAACAATGCGGGGCACGAAGCTCTTCCACGGTTCGGGTTACTCAACGCGCAATGGCTTTTGTTCTTACTATTTTTGGCTTTTACTGAGGCGTAATTTTAGCTGATAGATTCTTCTGCTTTTTTTTTAAAGCGATAACCACTCGAAATTTAGAAGTAAATAAATAAAGGACTTGACAACTTTGAATTTAAATTGTGGACGCACTCTTTTACTAATCATCAAACTGTCACTGTCAACTTATTCAGTAAGCTCAAACTTTCCATCATGGTAAAGTACACGAACGACCAACATCTGCAAATTACAAAAATGCTCTACCGAAATGCGGAGTCGGTGACCGCAGCTCTAACAGAGTTAACTTCAATTTTCGACGAAGCGCATTTTTGGCTCATGAATTCGTCAATAAGCATGATAGGCATTATTGGTCGGTATTGTGCTTCATGCATCACCACTTCATCCACAAAAAATAACAATTTGGTGCAGTTTGCATGCCGGCGGCGTTATTGGGCCATACTATTTCGTCGACGATAACAATCGTCCCGTTACTGTGAATCAGCGTTATCGCGCCAAGATTACCGATTATTTTCAGCCCGAATAGGAAAATGTGGGCTTGAACGACATTCGGTTTCAACAGGTTGGTGCCACAAGCCACACAGCACACATTACAATCGATTTATTGAAGAGTAAGCATGGTGAGCATGTTATTTGAAGAAATGGGCCAGTCGATTGGCCGCCATATTCGTGCGATTTAACTCCGTTTGAATATTTTCTGTGGTGCTACGTTAAGTCATTGGTTTATGCGAACAAGCGGACGACATTGGAAGAACTCAAAGGCAAGAAGTAATAAAAGAATTAGAAATTAACGTGGCATAGCGGCCGTTTCGGCCGAAATATGTGGCTGATACGTTGAAAATATGGTCCAACGAATCGACGACTGCTAAACTTGCCCGCGGTGGCCATATGAACGAAGTCGAGTTCCATTCATAAGAGTTTTGATTGTACTTCAAGCCGATAATAAACTTTTTGAAATATCTCAAATGGCTTGCGTTTTATTTAAAAACAAGGTGTCAAGGCCTTATTGGAAAGCCCTTTATATAATTCCCTTTGGCAGTATTTTCTCATCCGCTGCGGCTGTAAGTGACTATGTGTAGATGAATCGTAGTTTTCATGTTAATGGCTTATCAGTGAAGACTTGTTTGCATGTATGCATCCAGAATAACGACTGGCAATGGAAGAAACTCGCGTTTATAATAAATATATATGAAGACCGAGTTCATCCAACATAGTGTCAGCAAAGTAAGCTTCCAGCTGGATAAGTGTGTTGGATGAGGTCCGGATTGACCTCGAACTGCAGTGCTTCCTCTACTAGAGCTACAATCCGAGGTGGACGTGGGCTTCAGCCATCAAGCCTCTTGAGCTGGCACGATCATTAGTCGATGCCTCCAATTTCATTGGTTGAGTCATTTTCACTCCATCGGCTTCATGGTCGTCCTCTATTACGTTGTCCAACTTATGGAATGGGAGGAGGATCCACTGGCCTTTTGAAAGTAGCTGCTGAACAGACAATCTTCCGATTTTCTTACCCCGACGCCAACAAAATACTAATTTCATCACTAGAGAAAAAGAGGCGATGCCTTCTTTTTCAAATGTTCACTCGAACGATGTGAGCTCCCAGCACATACACACATCACAGAACACCGAGTCCAGTCGACCAGCACAACCTATGCACTCACCCACCATGACCACTAAATTTTTAATTGAAATTCTGTCAAAAGTGAGTTGAAATACTTTCGTTTATTTGCTGCCAGTAACAAATATTCGCAACAATTTTTGCACCCACAACTCACTCATCGGGGATTAGTAAATTGAGTTGGTATTCAATTAATTTTAATTGACGGTATCCAATTAATTGCGCACGAAACGCACGAGAACAACAGAACAAAAAAATCAATTATTGACATATTAAAATACTCAAGTAAATACAAATGGTTTGATTGTGGTTTTAAATTATTATTATTTTGCGAGCAATTAAAAAAATGAGGAAAATGAGGCGAAAAAGAAAAATCGAATTCAATTCAATTCCTCTTCTCAGCGTCGGGCCGCGCCGCTGCCGCCAACAGTGCCACTAGATGGCATACTCTGCACTCACGCGCCCAGGAGAGCGAGCGGTGGGCCGGCTGGTTTTTAAGCGGATAATTAATGATTCTGTTTAATTGAATAAAAACGGCAACCGTTAAGTTCATAAATCATATGGCGACTGCTTTAATTAATTTCCGATTATTCATAGGGAGCAACTGAGCAGCAAAAAGCAGTTGATACACGAAATGGCACGACACTGGGGTATGCGACGTCAAATGGCAAAGTGTGATGATGCCATGTTGTGGAGAATGTGAAAAAAACATGAAACAGAGGATCACATAAATCATGAAATGCAGCAGATATGCAAGGGGCTTGTTTTCTCTGAAGTGGATGCAACGTGATAAAAGTGTTGCATGGCTAGTGGCAGAAAGACTGGGGCGTCACATCCTGCAAATAGGAAAAATTTTGCGCAAAGAAGATGAACAGAAGACAACTGTCATCCACAGAGCCATCGCCTTGGACGCAGAATCATCGAGTCCCACGCCCGATGGTCTAGGTTAGACTCCGGACAAACCAACGTTGGTATTTCAAGACTATCTCCTCTGAGTCTCTTCGGACGCGGTGAGAGTACTGTCATGGTTCTTACAACAAAGGTCTATCAGATACGGCATACAACTGAAAGTCGCCCTAATCGTACTTCCAAGAAAAGAAGGCATCCATTATTGAAAATCACATCGGTTATTAGTGAAAATCACGGCAAGTCCCGCGACAGAGGTCGATGTTTAACTCCGAACGCACCAACCTTCGTATTGGATGTCAAGAATGCGGTCCTTAAAGCTTAGTGATGGCAAAAACCCGAAAGTGGCACCAAACGTAAGACAAAGCTGGCGGCCTTATCATGGGTGGTTGTTATAAGTGCCGACAGACCCAAAAAGGGAGCTGAAAACCGTGACAATGCAGAAGACTCCAATCAAATCAGCTGGCAATTCCTTCATATTCCCTACCGTGCGCACACTTAAAAATCTACTGAAATCCGGTCATCGACGTCGACCTTTGCATTTGCAACTTTCTTCCACTGACCCAGTAATTTCGTTAGGCAAACCCTTCCAACCCCTCCACTCCGGTCAGCGCTCAACCAAAGGCATTTACCTCATCAGAGTCCTGACGCAAATAAAATTTTATAGGTCTTCTCCTTGGTCGCGTTTTATGGCCAAATCCAGTTTCCCAGTCAGACTCTCCATTTCTGGGCATACATGCAAAAACAATTAATCGTTCCTGCGGCAGACGGTGAAGGGTTCACGTCTTCCCTCTCCCCTCTCCTCTATCCCACCCCCACATCACCCCTCGGCCAATGAGTTCCTTCCGCTCGTTAATTTCCAATCTTTACACAACTCCTTGTGCGGTGCTTTACATCCCACCAGCGATGCGATGCGATGGACGGGGTGTGCACAGACCTCCCACATCCTTAAACGTGGTGCGTGTAATTATTTGCTCAACATTTTTCGCCACTGTTCCTCCGTGTTCGTCCTTCCGAATGTGGGCGGGTGTTTGGTTCCTTAGTCCTTGCTGTACTTCCAGCTTTTGTTCAAACTAACAGTCGCCGCGCGCGCCGCTACCGGGAAGCGAACGCTGAACACAACGATAAACAGTTGCATGGCATGCAAGCGTTTACGGTTTCTCAGATTTTATGTTCGAGAATTTTAAGCAGATCGCGGAGGGAGGCGGGCGCTTGATGGGTGAAGGAGCGCGTTAACATAATAAATTATTCATGACTTTGATAAAGCACCAACGCGCGACGACGACACACAATCTTAGACCGGCATGCACACAACCGCCCGCTCCCTCCGCCCGGAAAGGGATACACACTGCCACTGCATGTGCTGCGAGTGGGAGAGTCCTTATCGTTACTGCAGCAACCGCACCAAACAAGCGTCACCCTCCCGCCCGCCCTCACTTTGCTCTGAAGAATGTGAGTGGCAAATGAGTCTCACGCCGGGTGGTGATGAATAAGTTTTTGGTTAATTATTCTTCCGGATCTGGTGGCTTCTTCGAATGTGCCTTGCCGGTGGCGGTGTTTGTTCGTGCGTAATGTCGCTCATTTCTCTGCGACTTCGCTGCGGCCAGCATTTGTATACGCGTGCGGAGAGTGGAAAATCGTCGCCTGGCCGCGTTTAGATAACTAGAAGAGAAATGACTATTTGCTCAAGTGAATATCTGTGCGCTGCTGATACTTAGCACGGGCGTTGTGCTGCAAGCGTCTAGAGAGCCTTTGCGTGCTGCTTGGCTGTGTATGGCAAATTGATTGTGCTCGGTCGGCGTGGGGACATTAAGAGCAAGTTATGGGGGATTTTGCTGGCGGTTAGTGCTTGGCAAATACTTGATAGCAACGCATTAAATAAATTCTCAACAATTACCAAGGAACGCTGGATGTGAGTGTGCATTTTCGGTTTGGATCTTGGGTCAGTTGGGAGCGGCCTGTCAAGGCGGAAGTGAAATACGCGGAATGTTGGATTTATTTCCCTGCGAAGATGGAGATGGTGGCTGGATGCATTCGATCATGTCTAGGGTGGAAGGTCTCAAAGTGGCGCCTCGATGGGATGTGTATCACACCCGGTCATAACAAACGTGAACCCCTGCGGAAGTTAAGTAAAATCCAGGAAGTGAAACGTTTGCAAGACGCCTCGAAGCGCTTATGCTTTCAAGCGAATTTCACAGCTCCAGTGACCAACTGAATGAATGCCGACACCGCCACACCGCAGTCCACGTTGCTTCCCCTGTACAACGTTCCAACCACCATTGCAGCGTTTAGGAAGCTAATTACGGTTGAGTGCCCCTCGACGCTTCTCAACTCGGTCTGTTCATCCACCGCCACGGACTCCTCGCGCAACGAAACAATATCCACCGTGAAACTCAACATCTTAACACATCACCTTCTCTGGTCGAGTGCTAGCGATGGCGGCAATGACGGTGCGTCCGCAGCAGAAGCAGAGACCTGCTAAAACGTGACTTCGGCAGCAGGAAGCTCTTCACCTTTCACCAGAGCACTGCAGTTGCCGTTAACCACAGGATTCGACAAACAAAAAACCCCAACAATTGATGTCTATTGAATCCCCGTAACGTAGTTCACTGTTCAACTAGCGCGCACTGATGAAGACCGAAAACCCTTCATTAACACTAAACCATTTCAAAGGCACTTCCTCGAGCACAGTGTCCATAAGCCACAGTGCTGAACACAAGGATCTGCTCGTTCCTTTTTGCGCAACATGAAACCAATTTAATGGAAATCCAAAACATTTTTGCCCCTCGCAACGAACGGCGGTGGTCGAGGTAATCCCATTGGCAATGACGCCAGATACGGATAGTGCTGCGTCAATACTCCGTGTTTAATTGGGTCATTAAGGTGGAAAACAGCGATTCCACATCCGTGGCCGGGGTAATTCGAGCTCGGTTGCAGTGTAAAAATCGTTCAAATTCACCTTCAGCTCGGATACATAAAGGCAATTCTGTCTGGTATCCAGCGGCGTAACACAAGGATATCACAGCCATGGCAAACGCACGGCGAGATTGGTTTTGTTTTGGTTTTGAGATGGTCAGGATGTTTCGCAGGATTGCACTGCACGACCAGTGCAAGGAGTTCGTCCCAAGTACGTGAGCGGGTTTTGCAAACAGCAATCTGATATCAAATGGATTTGAACGAGAAGCGTACCACACTAATGGCAGCATTTTGTGGCAACAAAGCGTCGATTGAGTTCCTTAAATATGAGTGTCTGCTATGTGATCCTATCGAATTTGTTCCCACTTAGAGATTGGCGGTGATTTTTTTAAATCGGTCAATGTTTGCTTGTTTGTCTCCACTCCGACTGAGACCTAATCTCACTCCTTTTTATGGTTTGCGCCAATGGGATATTGTTAAGTACGGGTTAACCAGCATGAACGATTCACTGGTTATAATTCCCCATTTTCCTTGCCCCTACGTTCTAAAGCACACACGGCACACTTCTACCAATCTCCCCGCACAACTGCCGCTAGGTATTACTTCGCGGACATCATGACAGAAACGCAGTCTAAAGAGCTGGCTACTAAGGTCCCGGAGGCGTATACGTAACATTTTGCATCAAGACAGAAATGCAGTCTAAAGAGCTGGCTACTAAAGCCCCGTAGGCGTATACGTAACATTTTGCATCAAGACAGAAATGCAGTCTAAAGAGCTGTCTACTAAGGCACCGGAGGCGTATACGTAATATTTTGCATCGAGACAGAAGTGCTATCTAAAGAGCAGGCTACTAAGCCACGGAGGCGAATACGCAATACTTTGCGATCTTGATTTATAAAATTAACCTCCAAAATAAAGAGCAATTTAGATGTACGTGACCATATAAGTTGGTGGTACTCGCATACCGGCCGAACATTTGAAGACAGTCAAATTCCCGCATCACTCGCTCGTAAGGGTGATAATCGAATTATGGAATCACATGGATTCATTGAATTTTTTGCAACATTTTTCCATTTCATTTGCAAACAGAATACGCTAGAAAACGCAGTTAGTTTTCATAATTGGAATTCCTTTGCTGTCGACCCCGGAATTTGAATTCATTGCCTCGCAAGAGGCCCCCCCGTTTAAATAGAATTCCCGGCATACTAATGCAAGCAAAACTGTGAAAAAAAGAATAATTTGCATCCATCCATCGGCTCGCGCTAAGTTAATACTCCGCACAATCGAAAAATACAATTTCGGGAAATATTTCCCCAAATATCTGGATACGGAAATGCAAATTCAAATATTCAATCCCTGATGGGTTGAGTGGGGCAAATTTGATTTCACCGCATTCGATCCGGTAGTTCTTTGTTTTCAAAAAACGCAAGCATTCGTACACGAACGCGAGTGGCCCCAACTGACCGGGGCAGCCAGTGCAGTGCACACCACCAAGGATATGGACCATATTTGCAGCGGTGGCGTTGTACTATTTAATGATTACATTTAAACAAATTTCACTTCAATGGATACACAAGAACACCGCATACCCGCACACATCGTGGAGGTAGACCGGCGAGCGGAGGGTTGCGCGGATACGCGGCGAATAAAAATACCCTGTGAGGCGGATAATTGAATTATAATGTTGTTCGGGAGCTGCACGCTGTTCATTAGCTTCATTAGATCAACTGATTATTGCCAATTAAACATAAGAGCCCGAGCCTGTGCATCGTCGATGGGGGCCGAAATTAAAAGCGGTGAATTGGGGTACCGGTGGGAATCGACGGCATGTGGCTCTTCTTTTTTTTTTCATGGTAACTTTCCATAATTAACCGTGGATAATGCGCTGTTGTTTGGTGTTCCCAGCCGGCAACAATGACTTTATTTTGACTTCGGTAACTCAATTAGGACGGCTTCGAGGGTGGCATTCTATTACGTGTAATCAAATTAAATTAATTGCAACAGGATCTGATAAGCCAGCTGAATTAGGCGTGTGTGAGAGAAATGGTTCCGTTCAAATGTCAGACGGTACGACGCGGCGTGGTGATTACTTTGTTTCGCTGAAAATCTCACATGAGATAGAGCAATTTGAGTGGTTACCATTTCGAAATGGAATACGTAAAGGTCAAAGATTGGTTGGCGCGGCAGTCCGAGACGGACCTGGGCCTAGTTTCTACAGCAACCAATCGTGTTGTGCGTTCTATTATTCTCTCACGAGTGGATGAGACCTACAGCTTAATGGTGACTTCTAACGTCGAAGTTGAGAAGGTTTTTTAGACAGGAATACTCCTTGAGCTTAGTTAGTGACTGGAAAGAGGTGGAGCCTTGAATTATGAAAGGTGGTAACCTAACTAACCTACTACCCCACGGAGACCCACGCTAGCTTCTACATATTTAATTAAACTAGCATTTACTGCTTTTATCTCTCGTACTTTAGTGCTGCTGCGCAAGGTTTGTGTCATGTTCTATTCCATACATGATGCCATGGTTGTAGCTTCGGAACAAAGCCCGAATCGATTTTATATCTCTCACCATTATTTTATTTCAATTTCTTTCCCTATCGTTCTTATCTGGTAACTCTGTAGAGTTATGGAGTGTTTTGAAACACTGTCGCAAGCAGGACGATGTGGAAAGTAAACATTATGGACTACGCCAACACAACAGCTCCAAGTTCACAAGTATGACCGGTTGTAGTAGCCAGTTCTACTAGTTGTAGGTGGCTAAAACGTTTGGTGACATTATTTGCTTCACCGTAGGATGTGATGCTGCTTGCAAGACGGTAACATAGGCCTCGCTAGCATATGATTATTCTATAGAAAATAGATTAGAATTAATGTAGTCTGTGGGCATCAGAGCAAGAAGTCAGGGAGTTTCGATTCTGCCTGCAAACTCGCTTCCTAAACAGCACTTTTCAGCTTTAAGCAAGAAGCACATGCTTGTCATCAGAGAGCCATGCATGAACCTCTCGCATTCAGACAAAAATTTGAGATCTAGATTCATAAGAGACTAATAATCTTAAGTCCCTACTGTGAGTGTCGGTTCTCCTAAGACTTTGAGACCTGCAATGGTGTAAGATCTCCCGTAACCTGTTTAAAATCTGTCTTAAATGAGTTGAGCCGTTGCAAGGGTCACGGCGCATTGATGAGTACGCTCTGGACATTTTATTGTCGTCCTTCAGACCACCACAGAGTCAACTAACGAAGCCAGTACTCCGAATAGAACACCTGACCAAGTTGTTTAGACAGACCAGTTTGTTCAATGGGTATATGTACGTCTGTTCGTGCTTTCAACTTCAACCCTTTCAAAGCTCCCCCGTGGAGGAGCAAAACCATTTTGAAATCTCATTAGCATGGCACTCCACACCAAATCCGCAATCTAATGACTTTGAAGACAATTCATCTCTTGTGCTCTCAAACCGCCAAATGCATACGCAAAGTCAGTAATTACCATCCAACCGGGGATACAGCGGCAGCTGGTAGCGCTCTTTTCGCCTCCGCCTTCGTAAAATTAGGTTTTCAAAGGCGAAATGACTAACTACGTCCTCGTCGTGGCCCACACAATGGCAGTCAGTGTCAATGAATTTCTAATTCACTGCGGCCGCGTCGCAGTGCCGTCCAGCGTGCAACTCTTTCACATGCAAGCTGACAAATCTGCATAGACCCACCGACACCGTGACGCGCAAAAGGAAGGACCATCGCCACGAGCAGTTGCGGTCTAGTTAATTATGCAACTGAAAAATACAAGACTCATGCAGCTGTGAACACAAAAATACAATTACAACGGCCAAGCCAGCCGGGCAGGCGGGCAGGCAGGCAGGGCCAGCTGGTGCGACCGCCGGCAAGGACGACAATCTGCTGAAATATGTAAACTGAAGTCGATCCGCGAGAGATTATGTTGCGTTGTTGGAGGAGGACAACGATGGCTGCATGGTGGGTTCGAATGCTGGGGTGGCGGCGGCGACAACGGGGGCATGGAAAGAATGGAGAATGGAAAGGGATGGAAATGTGCGCACAGCATATTAATGGCAATGAAACAACAATCATCGCGCAAGAACGGATTAAAATGTTGACCCACGGAAATGTTTATTCATCGACGTTGTTGTGGTGGCAATGGTGGTGGAAGTGGCTCTACTGATGGCAGGGACAAGACCGGATTACAAAAGGACTTACTCGCGCACAGAGCGCGCAATCGGGGGGAAATGGTTGTCTGTGATTTCGAGTAACGCTTGCCCCGAGGGTAGGTATTAAATTCCAGATTGTAATGGCTCGGATAAAACTGTCACGCGGCCGAAGATATGGAAATCTATAAAAACAAACAAACAGGCGCAAATAAGAGTTCAGGGTCCATGGCAGTGGGTTGGGGTTTGTATCCGCTCGGTTTTGTTTCTCTTGCCAAGGTGACATCCCATTGAATCCGAATCCGGGTGCAACACTCGATCGGCTTCGAATGGAGTGCTTGTGTGCATTGGGTGGAGAGTAATGGTCGGGAACGCTTCGATGGTGTTTATGGGCGGAATTTGAATTTATGGAGTGAAGTGTTTCAGGTTTGAAGGGGGAGACGTTCAATAGCTTAACGCTTCGGATTCAAGGCTGGCCTGTCCTCAGATTCCTCTTGACAGTTTAAGTGCAGCGCTCACTATGATCTCAAGTGCTCAGGCATCAACTAGGACATCGCTCGAAATTATGTCAGAATATTGGTCCACCTAGTTTGGGTAACCTGGTAGATTCTGATTGGATCCATTGTGCTTCCGCAGTATTTCGAAATATATTGGCTTGGTAGCCAAAGGACTAAGAAATTAACACCTAAGAAGTACCTGCTGGTATCCAAGTGGCATATCCCAAGATGCCCAACAGCCAGTTACCCGTAATAATTCCAATGACATTACTGATTTCCTTTCTGTTTGTCAGTTGCAGGCTAATCCCTGTGCTGCTGTATTAAGGGAGAAGGTTAAGGACAGAGAGGGAAATCTCCGGCTATTTCGCCCACACACCGTAGGAAGGTACTACAAAAATTTCAGATTTTCTAACTAAGACTGTTGCCCAGCCCAGTTTATCTCGGACCAGTATCTTGTGCCCAAATTTGAAGTCTACGAAGGGCTTTGGTATCTTCGCGTTCTGGATAATTTTCAAGTGTGGAAGCTGTGGAGTGAAGTGCGCCTTCGATGCAAATACACGCAGATCAATGAATACTATCAATATTTTCCTAATGCTGGCCATAATACAAGAATGCCGAATGTTAGAAATGGTGTAACGACTTACAGTACACATACCTTGTGTCATTCTCGGTGTCGGGCTTTATTTGGGACTGAGGATCCTCCTGCATATATGATCAGCAACCGTCGCCTTCCTTATACGGTCCTGAATAATTGATTTCCAGCTTAGCTTATTGTCTATTATTACACCTTGGGATTTGCACTGACTCCTCGAACTTAATCATCCATTCATTATTCCATTCGATTTCAGAAGAAATAAAGACAGGGTGGTAGGCTTAAAGTCTCTTGGTAACCACCTTAGCTCTTCTCTACACTTTTGGAGTGTAGCTCAATCTGAAACAACAGCTCAGCCACGGCAATAGCTTGCATATAACGTGCTGATGTTCCGCCGGCATGACATCGTCAATTCCTGGGGATTTTGAGTGCTCAAAGCTGTTTATCTCCCAATCTAGGTTAGAAGATCAATCCGAATTGTTGCTCTTGACGTGAATTTACATTGTCCAAGTTTTCATCACCCTCCATCGTCGGCAAGTGGATAATTAAACTTATTTTACTACGAAAAGTCCCTTTTTCATTAAAAATTATACCCTGATAACGGTAGATCTGTCCGTTCTCCAACTCCATCCTCTAGATCAAGTCTTGTGCTACAAAATCGGCCTGCGTCACTTTGTTGTAGGACGCACTGTTTTTGAGATATGAGCAAGGTAAGGAAGGCAACATTTATGATTTTTTCAATGTTCTGGTGGTTCCCATTGAAGTTTTCACAGCTTATATCTCGAGAACGGTGCGTCCTAGAACAAAATTTGCGTACATATTTTTTGTAGCTTATGACTTGATCTAGAGGATGGATTTGGAAAATTTCCCAATTTACTATTATTTGGGGAAATTTTTGAGAAAAACAGGGAAATTTGTTTCACTGGCGTAAATTATATGAAATTTCACATCGGCTTTGAAGGAAGGTCAATCTGAATTGTTGCTCTTGACGTGAATTTACATTGTCCAAGTTTTCATCACCCTCCATCGTCGGCAAGTGGATAATTAAACTTATTTTACTACGAAAAGTTCCTTTTTCATTAAAAATTATACCCTAATAACGGGAGATCTGTCCGTTCTCCAACTCCATCCTCTAGATCAAGTCTTGTGCTACAAAATCGGCCTGCGTCACTTTGCTGTAGGACGCACTGTTTTTGAGATATGAGCAAGGTAAGGAAGGCAACATTTATGATTTTTTCAATGTTCTGGTGGTTCCCATTGAAGTTTTCACAGCTTATATCTCGAGAACGGTGGGTCCTAGAACAAAATTTGCGTACATATTTTTTGTAGCTTATGACTTGATCTAGAGGATGGATTTGGAAAATTTCCCAATTTACTATTATTTGGGGAAATTTTTGAGAAAAACAGGGAAATTTGTTTCACTGGCGTAAATTATATGAAATTTCACATCGGCTTTGAAGGAATGTCAATCTGAATTGTTGCTCTTGACGTGAATTTACATTGTCCAAGTTTTCATCACCCTCCATCGTCGGCAAGTGGATAATTAAACTTATTTTACTACGAAAAGTCCCTTTTTCATTAAAAATTATACCCTGATAACGGGAGATCTGTCCGTTCTCCAACTCCATCCTCTAGATCAAGTCTTGTGCTACAAAATCGGCCTGCGTCACTTTGCTGTAGGACGCACTGTTTTTGAGATATGAGCAAGGTAAGGAAGGCAACATTTATGATTTTTTCAATGTTCTGGTGGTTCCCATTGAAGTTTTCACAGCTTATATCTCGAGAACGGTGCGTCCTAGAACAAAATTTTCGTACATATTTTTTGTAGCTTATGACTTGATCTAGAGGATGGATTTGGAAAATTTCCCAATTTACTATTATTTGGGGAAATTTTTGAGAAAAACAGGGAAATTTGTTTCACTGGCGTAAATTATATGAAATTTCACATCGGCTTTGAATGAAGGTCAATCTGAATTGTTGCTCTTGACGTGAATTTACATTGTACAAGTTTTCAACCCCCTCCATCGTCGGCAAGTGGATAATTAAACTTATTTCACTACGAAAAGTCCCTTTTTCATTAAAAATTATACCCTGATAACGGTAGATCTGTCCGTTCTCCAACTCCATCCTCTAGATCAAGTCTTGTGCTACAAAATCGGCCTGCGTCTTTTTGCTGTTGGACGCACTGTTTTTGATATATGAGCAAGGTAAGGAAGGCAACATTTATGATTTTTTCAATGTTCTGGTGGTTCCCATTGAAGTTTTCACAGCTTATATCTCGAGAACGGTGCGTCCTAGAACAAAATTTGCGTACATATTTTTTGTAGCTTATGACTTGATCTAGAGGATGGATTTGGAAAATTTCCCAATTTACTATTATTTGGGGAAATTTTTGAGAAAAACAGGGAAATTTGTTTCACTGGCGTAAATTATATGAAATTTCACATCGGCTTTGAAGGAAGGTTAATCTGAATTGTTGCTCTTGACGTGAATTTACATTGTCCAAGTTTTCATCACCCTCCATCGTCGGCAAGTGGATAATTAAACTTATTTTACTACGAAAAGTCCCTTTTTCATTAAAAATTATACCCTGATAACGGGAGATCTGTCCGTTCTCCAACTCCATCCTCTAGATCAAGTCTTGTGCTACAAAATCGGCCTGCGTCACTTTGCTGTAGGACGCACTGTTTTTGAGATATGAGCAAGGTAAGGAAGGCAACATTTATGATTTTTTCAATGTTCTGGTGGTTCCCATTGAAGTTTTCACAGCTTATATCTCGAGAACGGTGCGTCCTAGAACAAAATTTGCGTACATATTTTTTGTAGCCTATGACTTGATCTAGAGGATGGATTTGGAAAATTTCCCAATTTACTATTATTTGGGGAAATTTTTGAGAAAAACAGGGAAATTTGTTTCACTGGCGTAAATTATATGAAATTTCACATCGGCTTTGAAGGAAGGTCAATCTGAATTGTTGCTCTTGACGTGAATTTACATTGTCCAAGTTTTCATCACCCTCCATCGTCGGCAAGTGGATAATTAAACTTATTTTACTACGAAAAGTCCCTTTTTCATTAAAAATTATACCCTGATAACGGGAGATCTGTCCGTTCTCCAAATCCATCCTCTAGATCAAGTCTTGTGCTACAAAATCGGCCTGCGTCACTTTGCTGTAGGACGCACTGTTTTTGATATATGAGCAAGGTAAGGAAGGCAACATTTATGATTTTTTCAATGTTCTGGTGGTTCCCATTGAAGTTTTCACAGCTTATATCTCGAGAACGGTGCGTCCTAGAACAAAATTTGCGTATATATTTTTTGTAGCTTATGACTTGATCTAGAGGATGGATTTGGAAAATTTCCCAATTTACTATTATTTGGGGAAATTTTTGAGAAAAACAGGGAAATTTGTTTCACTGGCGTAAATTATATGAAATTTCACATCGGCTTTGAAGGAAGGTCAATCTGAATTGTTGCTCTTGACGTGAATTTACATTGTCCAAGTTTTCATCACCCTCCATCGTCGGCAAGTGGATAATTAAACTTATTTTACTACGAAAAGTCCCTTTTTCATTAAAAATTATACCCTGATAACGGGAGATCTGTCCGTTCTCCAAATCCATCCTCTAGATCAAGTCTTGTGCTACAAAATCGGCCTCCGTCACTTTGCTGTAGGACGCACTGTTTTTGAGATATGAGCAAGGTAAGGAAGGCAACATTTATGATTTTTTCAATGTTCTGGTGGTTCCCATTGAAGTTTTCACTGCTTATATCTCGAGAACGGTGCGTCCTAGAACAAAATTTGCGTGCATATTTTTTGTAGCCTATGACTTGATCTAGAGGATGGATTTGGAAAATTTCCCAATTTACTATTATTTGGGGAAATTTTTGAGAAAAACAGGGAAATTTGTTTCACTGGCGTAAATTATATGAAATTTCACATCGGCTTTGAAGGAAGGTCAATCTGAATTGTTGCTCTTGACGTGAATTTACATTGTCCAAGTTTTCATCACCCTCCATCGTCGGCAAGTGGATAATTAAACTTATTTTACTACGAAAAGTCCCTTTTTCATTAAAAATTATACCCTGATAACGGGAGATCTGTCCGTTCTCCAACTCCATCCTCTAGATCAAGTCTTGTGCTACAAAATCGGCCTGCATCACTTTGCTGTAGGACGCACTGTTTTTGAGATATGAGCAAGGTAAGGAAGGCAACATTTATGATTTTTTCAATGTTCTGGTGGTTCCCATTGAAGTTTTCACAGCTTATATCTCGAGAACGGTGCGTCCTAGAACAAAATTTGCGTACATATTTTTTGTAGCTTATGACTTGATCTAGAGGATGGATTTGGAAAATTTCCCAATTTACTATTATTTGGGGAAATTTTTGAGAAAAACAGGGAAATTTGTTTCACTGGCGTAAATTATATGAAATTTCACATCGGCTTTGAAGGAAGGTCAATCTGAATTGTTGCTCTTGACGTGAATTTACATTGTCCAAGTTTTCATCACCCTCCATCGTCGGCAAGTGGATAATTAAACTTATTTTACTACGAAAAGTCCCTTTTTCATTAAAAATTATACCCTGATAACGGGAGATCTGTCCGTTCTCTAACTCCATCCTCTAGATCAAGTCTTGTGCTACAAAATCGGCCTGCGTCACTTTGCTGTAGGACGCACTGTTTTTGAGATATGAGCAAGGTAAGGAAGGCAACATTTATGATTTTTTCAATGTTCTGGTGGTTCCCATTGAAGTTTTCACAGCTTATATCTCGAGAACGGTGCGTCCTAGAACAAAATTTGCGTACATATTTTTTGTAGCCTATGACTTGATCTAGAGGATGGATTTGGAAAATTTCCCAATTTACTATCATTTGGGGAAATTTTTGAGAAAAACAGGGAGATTTGTTTCACTGGCGTAAATTATATGAAATTTCACATCGGCTTTGAAGGAAGGTCAATCTGAATTGTTGCTCTTGACGTGAATTTACATTGTCCAAGTTTTCATCACCCTCCATCGTCGGCAAGTGGATAATTAAACTTATTTTACTACGAAAAGTCCCTTTTTCATTAAAAATTATACCCTGATAACGGGAGATCTGTCCGTTCTCCAACTCCATCCTCTAGATCAAGTCTTGTGCTACAAAATCGGCCTGCGTCACTTTGCTGTAGGACGCACTGGTTTTGAGATATGAGCAAGGTAAGGAAGGCAACATTTATGAGTTTTTCAATGTTCTGGTGGTTCCCATTAAAGTTTTCACAGCTTATATCACGAAAAAAATATTTTTTGTAGCTTATGACTTGATCTAGAGGATGGATTTGGAAAATTTCCCAATTTACTATTATTTGGGGAAATTTTTGAGAAAAACCGGGAAATTTGTTTCACTGGCCTAAATTATATGAAATTTCACATCGGCTTTGAATGAAGGTCAATCTGAATTGTTGCTCTTGACGTGAATTTACATTGTCCAAGTTTTCATCACCCTCCATCGTCGGCAAGTGGATAATTAAACTTATTTTACTACGAAAAGTCCCTTTTTCATTAAAAATTATACCCTGATAACGGGAGATCTGTCCGTTCTCCAACTCCATCCTCTAGATCAAGTCTTGTGCTACAAAATCGGCCTCCGTCACTTTGCTGTAGGACGCACTGTTTTTGAGATATGAGCAAGGTAAGGAAGGCAACATTTATGATTTTTTCAATGTTCTGGTGGTTCCCATTGAAGTTTTCACAGCTTATATCTTGAGAACGGTGCGTCCTAGAACAAAATTTGCGTACATATTTTTTGTAGCTTATGACTTGATCTAGAGGATGGATTTGGAAAATTTCCCAATTTACTATTATTTGGGGAAATTTTTGAGAAAAACAGGGAAATTTGTTTCACTGGCGTAAATTATATGAAATTTCACATCGGCTTTGAAGGAAGGTCAATCTGAATTGTTGCTCTTGACGTGAATTTACATTGTCCAAGTTTTCATCACCCTCCATCGTCGGCAAGTGGATAATTAAACTTATTTTACTACGAAAAGTCCCTTTTTCATTAAAAATTATACCCTGATAACGGGAGATCTGTCCGTTCTCCAACTCCATCCTCTAGATCAAGTCTTGTGCTACAAAATCGGCCTGCGTCACTTTGCTGTAGGACGCACTGTTTTTGAGATATGAGCAAGGTAAGGAAGGCAACATTTATGAGTTTTTCAATGTTCTGGTGGTTCCCATTAAAGTTTTCACAGCTTATATCACGAAAAAAATATTTTTTGTAGCTTATGACTTGATCTAGAAGATGGATTTGGAAAATTTCCCAATTTACTATTATTTGGGGAAATTTTTGAGAAAAACAGGGAAATTTGTTTCACTGGCCTAAATTATATGAAATTTCACATCGGCTTTGAATGAAGGTCAATCTGAATTGTTGCTCTTGACGTGAATTTACATTGTCCAAGTTTTCATCACCCTCCATCGTCGGCAAGTGGATAATTAAACTTATTTTACTACGAAAAGTCCCTTTTTCATTAAAAATTATACCCTGATAACGGGAGATCTGTCCGTTCTCCAACTCCATCCTCTAGATCAAGTCTTGTGCTACAAAATCGGCCTCCGTCACTTTGCTGTAGGACGCACTGTTTTTGAGATATGAGCAAGGTAAGGAAGGCAACATTTATGATTTTTTCAATGTTCTGGTGGTTCCCATTGAAGTTTTCACAGCTTATATCATGAAAAAAATATTTTTTGTAGCTTATGACTTGATCTAGAGGATGGATTTGGAAAATTTCCCAATTTACTATTACTTGGGGAAATTTTTGAGAAAAACAGGGAAATTTGTTTCACTGGCGTAAATTATATGAAATTTCACATCGGTTTTGAAGGAAGGTCAATCTGAATTGTTGCTCTTGACGTGAATTTACGTTGTCCAAGTTTTCATCACCCTCCATCGTCGGCAAGTGGATAATTAAACTTATTTTACTACGAAAAGTCCCTTTTTCATTAAAAATTATACCCTGATAACGGGAGATCTGTCCGTTCTCCAACTCCATCCTTTAGATTAAGTCTTGTGCTACAAAATCGGCCTGCGTCACTTTGCTGTAGGACGCACTGGTTTTGAGATATGAGCAAGGTAAGGAAGGCAACATTTATGATTTTTTCAATGTTCTGGTGGTTCCCATTGAAGTTTTCACAGCTTATATCTCGAGAACGGTGCGTCCTAGAACAAAATTTGCGTACATATTTTTTGTAGCTTATGACTTGATCTAGAGGATGGATTTGGAAAATTTCCCAATTTACTATTATTTGGGGAAATTTTTGAGAAAAACAGGGAAATTTGTTTCACTGGCGTAAATTATATGAAATTTCACATCGGCTTTGAAGGAAGGTCAATCTGAATTGTTGCTCTTGACGTGAATTTACATTGTCCAAGTTTTCATCACCCTCCATCGTCGGCAAGTGGATAATTAAACTTATTTTACTACGAAAAGTCCCTTTTTCATTAAAAATTATACCCTGATAACGGGAGATCTGTCCGTTCTCCAACTCCATCCTCTAGATCAAGTCTTGTGCTACAAAATCGGCCTCCGTCACTTTGCTGTAGGACGCACTGTTTTTGAGATATGAGCAAGGTAAGGAAGGCAACATTTATGATTTTTTCAATGTTCTGGTGGTTCCCATTGAAGTTTTCACAGCTTATATCTCGAGAACGGTGCGTCCTAGAACTAAATTTGCGTACATATTTTTTGTAGCTTATGACTTGATCTAGAGGATGGATTTGGAAAATTTCCCAATTTACTATTATTTGGGGAAATTTTTGAGAAAAACAGGGAAATTTGTTTCACTGGCGTAAATTATATGAAATTTCACATCGGCTTTGAAGGAAGGTCAATCTGAATTGTTGCTCTTGACGTGAATTTACATTGTCCAAGTTTTCATCACCCTCCATCGTCGGCAAGTGGATAATTAAACTTATTTTACTACGAAAAGTCCCTTTTTCATTAAAAATTATACCCTGATAACGGGAGATCTGTCCGTTCTCCAACTCCATCCTCTAGATCAAGTCTTGTGCTACAAAATCGGCCTCCGTCACTTTGCTGTAGGACGCACTGTTTTTGAGATATGAGCAAGGTAAGGAAGGCAACATTTATGATTTTTTCAATGTTCTGGTGGTTCCCATTGAAGTTTTCACAGCTTATATCTCGAGAACGGTGCGTCCTAGAACAAAATTTGCGTACATATTTTTTGTAGCTTATGACTTGATCTAGAGGATGGATTTGGAAAATTTCCCAATTTACTATTATTTGGGGAAATTTTTGAGAAAAACAGGGAAATTTGTTTCACTGGCGTAGATTATATGAAATTTCACATCGGCTTTGAAGGAAGGTCAATCTGAATTGTTGCTCTTGACGTGAATTTACATTGTCCAAGTTTTCATCACCCTCCATCGTCGGCAAGTGGATAATTAAACTTATTTTACTACGAAAAGTCCCTTTTTCATTAAAAATTATACCCTGATAACGGGAGATCTGTCCGTTCTCCAACTCCATCCTCTAGATCAAGTCATGTACTACAAAATCGACCTGCGTCACTTTGCTGTAGGACGCACTGTTTTTGAGATATGAGCAAGGTAAGGAAGGCAACATTTATGATTTTTTCAATGTTCTGGTGGTTCCCATTGAAGTTTTCACAGCTTATATCTCGAGAACGGTGCGTCCTAGAACAAAATTTGCGTACATATTTTTTGTATCTTATGACTTGATCTAGAGGATGGATTTGGAAAATTTTCCAATTTCCTATTATTTGGGGAAATTTTTGAGAAAAACAGGGAAATTTGTTTCACTGGCGTAGATTATATGAAATTTCACATCGGCTTTGAAGGAAGGTCAATCTGAATTGTTGCTCTTGACGTGAATTTACATTGTCCAAGTTTTCATCACCCTCCATCGTCGGCAAGTGGATAATTAAACTTATTTTACTACGAAAAGTCCCTTTTTCATTAAAAATTATACCCTGATAACGGGAGATCTGTCCGTTCTCCAACTCCATCCTCTAGATCAAGTCTTGTGCTACAAAATCGGCCTCCGTCACTTTGCTGTAGGACGCACTGTTTTTGAGATATGAGCAAGGTAAGGAAGGCAACATTTATGATTTTTTCAATGTTCTGGTGGTTCCCATTGAAGTTTTCACAGCTTATATCTCGAGAACGGTGCGTCCTAGAACAAAATTTGCGTACATATTTTTTGTAGCTTATGACTTGATCTAGAGGATGGATTTGGAAAATTTCCCAATTTACTATTATTTGGGGAAATTTTTGAGAAGAACAGGGAAATTTGTTTCACTGGCGTAAATTATATGAAATTTCACATCGGTTTTGAAGGAAGGTCAATCTGAATTGTTGCTCAATCTGAATTGTTGCTCTGACGTGAATTTACATTGTCCAAGTTTTCATCACCCTCCATCGTCGGCAAGTTGATAATTAAACTTATTTTACTACGAAAAGTCCCTTTTTCATTAAAAATTATACCCTGATAACGGGAGATCTGTCCGTTCTCTAACTCCATCCTCTAGATCAAGTCTTGTGCTACAAAATCGGCCTGCGTCACTTTGCTGTAGGACGCACTGTTTTTGAGATATGAGCAAGGTAAGGAAGGCAACATTTATGATTTTTTCAATGTTCTGGTGGTTCCCATTGAAGTTTTCACAGCTTATATCTCGAGAACGGTGCGTCCTAGAACAAAATTTGCGTACATATTTTTTGTAGCTTATGACTTGATCTAGAGGATGGATTTGGAAAATTTCCCAATTTACTATTATTTGGGGAAATTTTTGAGAAAAACAGGGAAATTTGTTTCACTGGCGTAAATTATATGAAATTTCACATCGGCTTTGAATGAAGGTCAATCTGAATTGTTGCTCTTGACGTGAATTTACATTGTACAAGTTTTCAACCCCCTCCATCGTCGGCAAGTGGATAATTAAACTTATTTTACTACGAAAAGTCCCTTTTTCATTAAAAATTATACCCTGATAACGGGAGATCTGTCCGTTCTCCAAATCCATCCTCTAGATCAAGTCTTGTGCTACAAAATCGACCTGCGTCACTTTGCTGTAGGACGCACTGTTTTTGAGATATGAGCAAGGTAAGGAAGGCAACATTTATGATTTTTTCAATGTTCTGGTGGTTCCCATTGAAGTTTTCACAGCTTATATCTCGAGAACGGTGCGTCCTAGAACAAAATTTGCGTACATATTTTTTGTAGCTTATGACTTGATCTAGAGGATGGATTTGGAAAATTTCCCAATTTACTATTATTTGGGGAAATTTTTGAGAAAAACAGGGAAATTTGTTTCACTGGCGTAAATTATATGAAATTTCACATCGGCTTTGAATGAAGGTCAATCTGAATTGTTGCTCTTGACGTGAATTTACACTGTACAAGTTTTCAACCCCCTCCACCGTCGGCAAGTGGATAATTAAACTTATTTTACTACGAAAAGTCCCTTTTTCATTAAAAATTATACCCTGATAACGGGAGATCTGTCCGTTCTCCAACTCCATCCTCTAGATCAAGTCTTGTGCTACAAAATCGGCCTCCGTCACTTTGCTGTAGGACACACTGTTTTTGAGATATGAGCAAGGTAAGGAAGGCAACATTTATGATTTTTTCAATGTTCTGGTGGTTCCCATTGAAGTTTTCACAGCTTATATCTCGAGAACGGTGCGTCCTAGAACAAAATTTGCGTACATATTTTTTGTAGCTTATGACTTGATCTAGAGGATGGATTTGGAAAATTTCCCAATTTACTATTATTTGGGGAAATTTTTGAGAAGAACAGGGAAATTTGTTTCACTGGCGTAAATTATATGAAATTTCACATCGGTTTTGAAGGAAGGTCAATCTGAATTTTTGCTCTGACGTGAATTTACATTGTCCAAGTTTTCATCACCCTACATCGTCGGCAAGTGGATAATTAAACTTATTTTACTACGAAAAGTCCCTTTTTCATTAAAAATTATACCCTGATAACGGGAGATCTGTCCGTTCTCTAACTCCATCCTCTAGATCAAGTCTTGTGCTACAAAATCGGCCTGCGTCACTTTGCTGTAGGACGCACTGTTTTTGAGATATGAGCAAGGTAAGGAAGGCAACATTTATGATTTTTTCAATGTTCTGCTGGTTCCCATTGAAGTTTTCACAGCTTATATCTCGAGAACGGTGCGTCCTAGAACAAAATTTGCGTACATATTTTTTGTAGCTTATGACTTGATCTAGAGGATGGATTTGGAAAATTTCCCAATTTACTATTATTTGGGGAAATTTTTGAGAAAAACAGGGAAATTTGTTTCACTGGCGTAAATTATATGAAATTTCACATCGTCTTTGAAGGAAGGTCAATCTGAATTGTTGCTCTTGACGTGAATTTACATTGTCCAAGTTTTCATCACCCTACATCGTCGGCAAGTGGATAATTAAACTTATTTTACTACGAAAAGTCCCTTTTTCATTAAAAATTATACCCTGATAACGGGAGATCTGTCCGTTCTCCAACTCCATCCTCTAGATCAAGTCTTGTGCTACAAAATCGGCCTGCGTCACTTTGCTGTAGGGCGCACTGGTTTTGAGATATGAGCAAGGTAAGGAAGGCAACATTTATGATTTTTTCAATGTTCTGGTGGTTCCCATTGAAGTTTTCACAGCTTATATCTCGAGAACGGTGCGTCCTAGAACAAAATTTGCGTACATATTTTTTGTAGCTTATGACTTGATCTAGAGGATGGATTTGGAAAATTTCCCAATTTACTATTATTTGGGGAAATTTTTGAGAAAAACAGGGAAATTTGTTTCACTGGCGTAAATTATATGAAACTTCACATCGTCTTTGAAGGAAGGTCAATCTGAATTGTTGCTCTTGACGTGAATTTACATTGTCCAAGTTTTCATCATCCTACATCGTCGGCAAGTGGATAATTAAACTTATTTTACTACGAAAAGTCCCTTTTTCATTAAAAATTATACCCTGATAACGGGAGATCTGTCCGTTCACCAACTCCATCCTCTAGATCAAGTCATGTGCTACAAAATCGGCCTGCGTCACTTTGCTGTAGGACGCACTGTTTTTGAGATATGAGCAAGGTAAGGAAGGCAACATTTATGATTTTTTTCAATGTTCTGGTGGTTCCCATTGAAGTTTTCACAGCTTATATCTCGAGAACGGTGCGTCCTAGAACAAAATTTGCGTACATATTTTTTGTAGCTTATGACTTGATCTAGAGGATGGATTTGGAAAATTTCCCAATTTACTATTATTTGGGGAAATTTTTGAGAAAAACAGGGAAATTTGTTTCACTGGCGTAAATTATATGAAATTTCACATCGTCTTTGAAGGAAGGTCAATCTGAATTGTTGCTCTTGACATGAATTTACATTGTCCAAGTTTTCATCATCCTACATCGTCGGCAAGTGGATAATTAAACTTATTTTACTACGAAAAGTCCCTTTTTCATTAAAAATTATACCCTGATAACGGGAGATCTGTCCGTTCTCCAACTCCATCCTCTAGATCAAGTCATGTGCTACAAAATCGGCCTGCGTCACTTTGCTGTAGGACGCACTGTTTTTGAGATATGAGCAAGGTAAGGAAGGCAACATTTATGATTTTTTTCAATGTTCTGGTGGTTCCCATTGAAGTTTTCACAGCTTATATCTCGAGAACGGTGCGTCCTAGAACAAAATTTGGGTGCATATTTTTTGTAGCTTATGACTTGATCTAGAGGATGGATTTGGAAAATTTCCCAATTTACTATTATTTGGGGAAATTTTTGAGAAAAACAGGGAAATTTGTTTCACTGGCGTAAATTATATGAAATTTCACATCGACTTTGAAGGAAGGTCAATCTGAATTGTTGCTCTTGACGTGAATTTACATTGTCCAAGTTTTCATCACCCTCCATCGTCGGCAAGTGGATAATTAAACTTATTTTACTACGAAAAGTCCCTTTTTTATTAAAAATTATACCCTGATAACGGGAGATCTGTCCGTTCTCCAACTCCATCCTCTAGATCAAGTCTTGTGCTACAAAATCGGCCTCCGTCACTTTGCTGTAGGACGCACTGTTTTTGAGATATGAGCAAGGTAAGGAAGGCAACATTTATGATTTTTTCAATGTTCTGGTGGTTCCCATTGAAGTTTTCACAGCTTATATCTCGAGAACGGTGCGTCCTAGAACAAAATTTGCGTACATATTTTTTGTAGCTTATGACTTGATCTAGAGGATGGATTTGGAAAATTTCCCAATTTACTATTATTTGGGGAAATTTTTGAGAAGAACAGGGAAATTTGTTTCACTGGCGTAAATTATATGAAATTTCACATCGGTTTTGAAGGAAGGTCAATCTGAATTGTTGCTCAATCTGAATTGTTGCTCTGACGTGAATTTACATTGTCCAAGTTTTCATCACCCTCCATCGTCGGCAAGTGGATAATTAAACTTATTTTACTACGAAAAGTCCCTTTTTCATTAAAAATTATACCCTGATAACGGGAGATCTGTCCGTTCTCTAACTCCATCCTCTAGATCAAGTCTTGTGCTACAAAATCGGCCTGCGTCACTTTGCTGTAGGACGCACAGTTTTTGAGATATGAGCAAGGTAAGGAAGGCAACATTTATGATTTTTTCAATGTTCTGCTGGTTCCCATTGAAGTTTTCACAGCTTATATCTCGAGAACGGTGCGTCCTAGAACAAAATTTGCGTACATATTTTTTGTAGCTTATGACTTGATCTAGAGGATGGATTTGGAAAATTTCCCAATTTACTATTATTTGGGGAAATTTTTGAGAAAAACAGGGAAATTTGTTTCACTGGCGTAAATTATATGAAATTTCACATCGTCTTTGAAGGAAGGTCAATCTGAATTGTTGCTCTTGACGTGAATTTACATTGTCCAAGTTTTCATCACCCTACATCGTCGGCAAGTGGATAATTAAACTTATTTTACTACGAAAAGTCCCTTTTTCATTAAAAATTATACCCTGATAACGGGAGATCTGTCCGTTCTCCAACTCCATCCTCTAGATCAAGTCTTGTGCTACAAAATCGGCCTGCGTCACTTTGCTGTAGGACGCACTGGTTTTGAGATATGAGCAAGGTAAGGAAGGCAACATTTATGATTTGTTCAATGTTCTGGTGGTTCCCATTGAAGTTTTCACAGCTTATATCTCGAGAACGGTGCGTCCTAGAACAAAATTTGCGTACATATTTTTTGTAGCTTATGACTTGATCTAGAGGATGGATTTGGAAAATTTCCCAATTTACTATTATTTGGGGAAATTTTTGAGAAAAACAGGGAAATTTGTTTCACTGGCGTAAATTATATGAAACTTCACATCGTCTTTGAAGGAAGGTCAATCTGAATTGTTGCTCTTGACGTGAATTTACATTGTCCAAGTTTTCATCATCCTACATCGTCGGCAAGTGGATAATTAAACTTATTTTACTACGAAAAGTCCCTTTTTCATTAAAAATTATACCCTGATAACGGGAGATCTGTCCGTTCACCAACTCCATCCTCTAGATCAAGTCATGTGCTACAAAATCGGCCTGCGTCACTTTGCTGTAGGACGCACTGTTTTTGAGATATGAGCAAGGTAAGGAAGGCAACATTTATGATTTTTTTCAATGTTCTGGTGGTTCCCATTGAAGTTTTCACAGCTTATATCTCGAGAACGGTGCGTCCTAGAACAAAATTTGCGTACATATTTTTTGTAGCTTATGACTTGATCTAGAGGATGGATTTGGAAAATTTCCCAATTTACTATTATTTGGGGAAATTTTTGAGAAAAACAGGGAAATTTGTTTCACTGGCGTAAATTATATGAAATTTCACATCGTCTTTGAAGGAAGGTCAATGAATTTACATTGTCCAAGTTTTCATCACCCTACATCGTCGGCAAGTGGATAATTAAACTTATTTTACTACGAAAAGTCCCTTTTTCATTAAAAATTATACCCTGATAACGGGAGACCTGTCCGTTCTCCAACTCCATCCTCTAGATCAAGTCTTGTGCTACAAAATCGGCCTGCGTCACTTTGCTGTAGGACGCACTGGTTTTGAGATATGAGCAAGGTAAGGAAGGCAACATTTATGATTTTTTCAATGTTCTGGTGGTTCCCATTGAAGTTTTCACAGCTTATATCTCGAGAACGGTGCGTCCTAGAACAAAATTTGCGTACATATTTTTTGTAGCTTATGACTTGATCTAGAGGATGGATTTGGAAAATTTCCCAATTTACTATTATTTGGGGAAATTTTTGAGAAAAACAGGGAAATTTGTTTCACTGGCGTAAATTATATGAAACTTCACATCGTCTTTGAAGGAAGGTCAATCTGAATTGTTGCTCTTGACGTGAATTTACATTGTCCAAGTTTTCATCATCCTACATCGTCGGCAAGTGGATAATTAAACTTATTTTACTACGAAAAGTCCCTTTTTCATTAAAAATTATACCCTGATAACGGGAGATCTGTCCGTTCACCAACTCCATCCTCTAGATCAAGTCATGTGCTACAAAATCGGCCTGCGTCACTTTGTTGTAGGACGCACTGTTTCTGAGATATGAGCAAGGTAAGGAAGGCAACATTTATGATTTTTTTCAATGTTCTGGTGGTTCCCATTGAAGTTTTCACAGCTTATATCTCGAGAACGGTGCGTCCTAGAACAAAATTTGCGTACATATTTTTTGTAGCTTATGACTTGATCTAGAGGATGGATTTGGAAAATTTCCCAATTTACTATTATTTGGGGAAATTTTTGAGAAAAACAGGGAAATTTGTTTCACTGGCGTAAATTATATGAAATTTCACATCGTCTTTGAAGGAAGGTCAATGAATTTACATTGTCCAAGTTTTCATCACCCTACATCGTCGGCAAGTGGATAATTAAACTTATTTTACTACGAAAAGTCCCTTTTTCATTAAAAATTATACCCTGATAACGGGAGATCTGTCCGTTCTCCAACTCCATCCTCTAGATCAAGTCTTGTGCTACAAAATCGGCCTGCGTCACTTTGCTGTAGGACGCACTGGTTTTGAGATATGAGCAAGGTAAGGAAGGCAACATTTATGATTTTTTCAATGTTCTGGTGGTTCCCATTGAAGTTTTCACAGCTTATATCTCGAGAACGGTGCGTCCTAGAACAAAATTTGCGTACATATTTCTTGTAGCTTATGACTTGATCTAGAGGATGGATTTGGAAAATTTCCCAATTTACTATTATTTGGGGAAATTTTTGAGAAAAACAGGGAAATTTGTTTCACTGGCGTAAATTATATGAAATTTCACATCGTCTTTGAAGGAAGGTCAATCTGAATTGTTGCTCTTGACATGAATTTACATTGTCCAAGTTTTCATCATCCTACATCGTCGGCAAGTGGATAATTAAACTTATTTTACTACGAAAAGTCCCTTTTTCATTAAAAGTTATACCCTGATAACGGGAGATCTGTCCGTTCTCCAACTCCATCCTCTAGATCAAGTCATGTGCTACAAAATCGGCCTGCGTCACTTTGCTGTAGGACGCACTGTTTTTGAGATATGAGCAAGGTAAGGAAGGCAACATTTATGATTTTTTTCAATGTTCTGGTGGTTCCCATTGAAGTTTTCACAGCTTATATCTCGAGAACGGTGCGTCCTAGAACAAAATTTGGGCACATATTTTTTGTAGCTTATGACTTGATCTAGAGGATGGATTTGGAAAATTTCCCAATTTACTATTATTTGGGGAAATTTTTGAGAAAAACAGGGAAATTTGTTTCACTGGCGTAAATTATATGAAATTTCACATCGACTTTGAAGGAAGGTCAATCTGAATTGTTGCTCTTGACGTGAATTTACATTGTCCAAGTTTTCATCACCCTCCATCGTCGGCAAGTGGATAATTAAACTTATTTTACTACGAAAAGTCCCTTTTTTATTAAAAATTATACCCTGATAACGGGAGATCTGTCCGTTCTCCAACTCCATCCTCTAGATCAAGTCTTGTGCTACAAAATCGGCCTCCGTCACTTTGCTGTAGGACGCACTGTTTTTGAGATATGAGCAAGGTAAGGAAGGCAACATTTATGATTTTTTCAATGTTCTGGTGGTTCCCATTGAAGTTTTCACAGCTTATATCTCGAGAACGGTGCGTCCTAGAACAAAATTTGCGTACATATTTTTTGTAGCTTATGACTTGATCTAGAGGATGGATTTGGAAAATTTCCCAATTTACTATTATTTGGGGAAATTTTTGAGAAGAACAGGGAAATTTGTTTCACTGACGTAAATTATATGAAATTTCACATCGGTTTTGAAGGAAGGTCAATCTGAATTGTTGCTCAATCTGAATTGTTGCTCTGACGTGAATTTACATTGTCCAAGTTTTCATCACCCTCCATCGTCGGCAAGTGGATAATTAAACTTATTTTACTACGAAAAGTCCCTTTTTCATTAAAAATTATACCCTGATAACGGGAGATCTGTCCGTTCTCTAACTCCATCCTCTAGATCAAGTCTTGTGCTACAAAATCGGCCTACGTCACTTTGCTGTAGGACGCACTGTTTTTGAGATATGAGCAAGGTAAGGAAGGCAACATTTATGATTTTTTCAATGTTCTGCTGGTTCCCATTGAAGTTTTCACAGCTTATATCTCGAGAACGGTGCGTCCTAGAACAAAATTTGCGTACATATTTTTTGTAGCTTATGACTTGATCTAGAGGATGGATTTGGAAAATTTCCCAATTTACTATTATTTGGGGAAATTTTTGAGAAAAACAGGGAAATTTGTTTCACTGGCGTAAATTATATGAAATTTCACATCGTCTTTGAAGGAAGGTCAATCTGAATTGTTGCTCTTGACGTGAATTTACATTGTCCAAGTTTTCATCACCCTACATCGTCGGCAAGTGGATAATTAAACTTATTTTACTACGAAAAGTCCCTTTTTCATTAAAAATTATACCCTGATAACGGGAGATCTGTCCGTTCTCCAACTCCATCCTCTAGATCAAGTCTTGTGCTACAAAATCGGCCTGCGTCACTTTGCTGTAGGACGCACTGGTTTTGAGATATGAGCAAGGTAAGGAAGGCAACATTTATGATTTTTTCAATGTTCTGGTGGTTCCCATTGAAGTTTTCACAGCTTATATCTCGAGAACGGTGCGTCCTAGAACAAAATTTGCGTACATATTTTTTGTAGCTTATGACTTGATCTAGAGGATGGATTTGGAAAATTTCCCAATTTACTATTATTTGGGGACATTTTTGAGAAAAACAGGGAAATTTGTTTCACTGGCGTAAATTATATGAAACTTCACATCGTCTTTGAAGGAAGGTCAATCTGAATTGTTGCTCTTGACGTGAATTTACATTGTCCAAGTTTTCATCATCCTACATCGTCGGCAAGTGGATAATTAAACTTATTTTACTACGAAAAGTCCCTTTTTTATTAAAAATTATACCCTGATAACGGGAGATCTGTCCGTTCACCAACTCCATCCTCTAGATCAAGTCATGTGCTACAAAATCGGCCTGCGTCACTTTGCTGTAGGACGCACTGTTTTTGAGATATGAGCAAGGTAAGGAAGGCAACATTTATGATTTTTTTCAATGTTCTGGTGGTTCCCATTGAAGTTTTCACAGCTTATATCTCGAGAACGGTGCGTCCTAGAACAAAATTTGCGTACATATTTTTTGTAGCTTATGACTTGATCTAGAGGATGGATTTGGAAAATTTCCCAATTTACTATTATTTGGGGAAATTTTTGAGAAAAACAGGGAAATTTGTTTCACTGGCGTAAATTATATGAAATTTCACATCGTCTTTGAAGGAAGGTCAATCTGAATTGTTGCTCTTGACATGAATTTACATTGTCCAAGTTTTCATCATCCTACATCGTCGGCAAGTGGATAATTAAACTTATTTTACTACGAAAAGTCCCTTTTTCATTAAAAATTATACCCTGATAACGGGAGATCTGTCCGTTCTCCAACTCCATCCTCTAGATCAAGTCTTGTGCTACAAAATCGGCCTGCGTCACTTTGCTGTAGGACGCACTGGTTTTGAGATATGAGCAAGGTAAGGAAGGCAACATTTATGATTTTTTCAATGTTCTGGTGGTTCCCATTGAAGTTTTCACAGCTTATATCTCGAGAACGGTGCGTCCTAGAACAAAATTTGCATACATATTTTTTGTAGCTTATGACTTGATCTAGAGGATGGATTTGGAAAATTTCCCAATTTACTATTATTTGGGAAAATTTTTGAGAAAAACAGGGAAATTTGTTTCACTGGCGTAAATTATATGAAATTTCACATCGTCTTTGAAGGAAGGTCAATCTGAATTGTTGCTCTTGACATGAATTTACATTGTCCAAGTTTTCATCATCCTACATCGTCGGCAAGTGGATAATTAAACTTATTTTACTACGAAAAGTCCCTTTTTCATTAAAAATTATACCCTGATAACGGGAGATCTGTCCGTTCTCCAACTCCATCCTCTAGATCAAGTCATGTGCTACAAAATCGGCCTGCGTCACTTTGCTGTAGGACGCACTGTTTTTGAGATATGAGCAAGGTAAGGAAGGCAACATTTATGATTTTTTTCAATGTTCTGGTGGTTCCCATTGAAGTTTTCACAGCTTATATCTCGAGAACGGTGCGTCCTAGAACAAAATTTGCGTACATATTTTTTGTAGCTTATGACTTGATCTAGAGGATGGATTTGGAAAATTTCCCAATTTACTATTATTTGGGGAAATTTTTGAGAAAAACAGGGAAATTTGTTTCACTGGCGTAAATTATATGAAATTTCACATCGACTTTGAAGGAAGGTCAATCTGAATTGTTGCTCTTGACGTGAATTTACATTGTCCAAGTTTTCATCACCCTCCATCGTCGGCAAGTGGATAATTAAACTTATTTTACTACGAAAAGTCCCTTTTTTATTAAAAATTATACCCTGATAACGGGAGATCTGTCCGTTCTCCAACTCCATCCTCTAGATCAAGTCGTGTGCTACAAAATCGGCCTGCGTCACTTTGCTGTAGGACGCACTGGTTTTGAGATATGAGCAAGGTAAGGAAGGCAACATTTATGATTTTTTCAATGTTCTGGTGGTTCCCATTGAAGTTTTCACAGCTTATATCTCGAGAACGGTGCGTCCTAGAACAAAATTTGCGTACATATTTTTTGTAGCTTATGACTTGATCTAGAGGATGGATTTGGAAAATTTCCCAATTTACTATTATTTGGGGAAATTTTTGAGAAAAACAGGGAAATTTGTTTCACTGGCGTAAATTATATGAAATTTCACATCGTCTTTGAAGGAAGGTCAATCTGAATTGTTGCTCTTGACGTGAATTTACATTGTCCAAGTTTTCATCACCCTACATCGTCGGCAAGTGGATAATTAAACTTATTTTACTACGAAAAGTCCCTTTTTCATTAAAAATTATACCCTGATAACGGGAGATCTGTCCGTTCTCCAACTCCATCCTCTAGATCAAGTCTTGTGCTACAAAATCGGCCTGCGTCACTTTGCTGTAGGACGCACTGTTTTTGAGATATGAGCAAGGTAAGGAAGGCAACATTTATGATTTTTTCAATGTTCTGGTGGTTCCCATTGAAGTTTTCACAGCTTATATCTCGAGAACGGTGCGTCCTAGAACAAAATTTGCGTACATATTTTTTGTAGCTTATGACTTGATCTAGAGGATGGATTTGGAAAATTTCCCAATTTACTATTATTTGGGGAAATTTTTGAGAAAAACAGGGAAATTTGTTTCACTGGCGTAAATTATATAAAATTTCACATCGGCTTTGAAGGAAGGTCAATCTGAATTGTTGCTCTTGACGTGAATTTACATTGTCCAAGTTTTCATCACCCTCCATCGTCGGCAAGTGGATAATTAAACTTATTTTACTACGAAAAGTCCCTTTTTCATTAAAAATTATACCCTGATAACGGGAGATCTGTCCGTTCTCCAACTCCATCCTCTAGATCAAGTCTTGTGCTACAAAATCGGCCTGCGTCACTTTGCGGTAGGACGCACTGGTTTTGAGATATGAGCAAGGTAAGGAAGGCAACATTTATGATTTTTTCAATGTTCTGGTGGTTCCCATTGAAGTTTTCACAGCTTATATCTCGAGAACGGTGCGTCCTAGAACAAAATTTGCGTGCATATTTTTTGTAGCTTATGACTTGATCTAGAGGATGGATTTGGAAAATTTCCCAATTTACTATTATTTGGGGAAATTTTTGAGAAAAACAGGGAAATTTGTTTCACTGGCGTAAATTATATGAAATTTCACATCGGCTTTGAAGGAAGGTCAATCTGAATTGTTGCTCTTGACGTGAATTTACATTGTCCAAGTTTTCATCACCCTCCATCGTCGGCAAGTGGATAATTAAACTTATTTTATTGCGAAAAGTCCCTTTTTCATTAAAAATTATACCCTGATAACGGGAGATCTGTCCGTTCTCCAACTCCATCCTCTAGATCAAGTCTTGTGCTACAAAATCGGCCTGCGTCACTTTGCTGTAGGACGCACTGGTTTTGAGATATGAGCAAGGTAAGGAAGGCAACATTTATGATTTTTTCAATGTTCTGGTGGTTCCCATTGAAGTTTTCACAGCTTATATCTCGAGAACGGTGCGTCCTAGAACAAAATTTGTGTACATATTTTTTGTAGCTTATGACTTGATCTAGAGGATGGACTTGGAAAATGTCCCAATTTACTATTATTTGGGGAAATTTTTGAGAAAAACAGGGAAATTTGTTTCACTGGCGTAAATTATATGAAATTTCACATCGTCTTTGAAGGAAGGTCAATCTGAATTGTTGCTCTTGACGTGAATTTACATTGTCCAAGTTTTCATCACCCTACATCGTCGGCAAGTGGATAATTAAACTTAATTTACTACGAAAAGTCCCTTTTTCATTAAAAATTATACCCTGATAACGGGAGATCTGTCCGTTCTCCAACTCCATCCTCTAGATCAAGTCTTGTGCTACAAAATCGGCCTGCGTCACTTTGCTGTAGGACGCACTGTTTTTGAGATATGAGCAAGGTAAGGAAGGCAACATTTATGATTTTTTCAATGTTCTGGTGGTTCCCATTGAAGTTTTCACAGCTTATATCTCGAGAACGGTGCGTCCTAGAACGAAATTTGCGTACATATTTTTTGTAGCTTATGACTTGATATAGAGGATGGATTTGGAAAATTTCCCAATTTACTATTATTTGGGGAAATTTTTGAGAAAAACAGGGAAATTTGTTTCACTGGCGTAAATTATATGAAATTTCACATCGGCTTTGAAGGAAGGTCAATCTGAATTGTTGCTCTTGACGTGAATTTACATTGTCCAAGTTTTCATCACCCTCCATCGTCGGCAAGTGAATAATTAAACTTATTTTACTACGAAAAGTCCCTTTTTCATTAAAAATTATACCCTGATAACGGGAGATCTGTCCGTTCTCCAACTCCATCCTCTAGATCAAGTCTTGTGCTACAAAATCGGCCTGCATCACTTTGCTGTAGGACGCACTGTTTTTGAGATATGAGCAAGGTAAGGAAGGCAACATTTATGATTTTTTCAATGTTCTGGTGGTTCCCATTGAAGTTTTCACAGCTTATATCTCGAGAACGGTGCGTCCTAGAACAAAATTTGCGTACATATTTTTTGTAGCTTATGACTTGATCTAGAGGATGGATTTGGAAAATTTCCCAATTTACTATTATTTGGGGAAATTTTTGAGAAAAACAGGGAAATTTGTTTCACTGGCGTAAATTATATGAAATTTCACATCGACTTTGAAGGAAGGTCAATCTGAATTGTTGCTCTTGACGTGAATTTACATTGTCCAAGTTTTCATCACCCTCCATCGTCGGCAAGTGGATAATTAAACTTATTTTACTACGAAAAGTCCCTTTTTCATTAAAAATTATACCCTGATAACGGGAGATCTGTCCGTTCTCCAACTCCATCCTCTAGATCAAGTCTTGTGCTACAAAATCGGCCTGCGTCACTTTGCTGTAGGACGCACTGTTTTTGAGATATGAGCAAGGTAAGGAAGGCAACATTTATGATTTTTTCAATGTTCTGGTGGTTCCCATTGAAGTTTTCACAGCTTATATCTCGAGAACGGTGCGTCCTAGAACAAAATTTGCGTACATATTTTTTGTAGTTTATGACTTGATCTAGAGGATGGATTTGGAAAATTTCCCAATTTACTATTATTTGGGGAAATTTTTGAGAAAAACAGGGAAATTTGTTTCACTGGCGTAAATTATATGAAATTTCACATCGTCTTTGAAGGAAGGTCAATCTGAATTGTTGCTCTTGACGTGAATTTACATTGTCCAAGTTTTCATCACCCTACATCGTCGGCAAGTGGATAATTAAACTTATTTTACTACGAAAAGTCCCTTTTTCATTAAAAATTATACCCTGATAACGGGAGATCTGTCCGTTCTCCAACTCCATCCTCTAGATCAAGTCTTGTGCTACAAAATCGGCCTGCGTCACTTTGCTGTAGGACGCACTGGTTTTGAGATATGAGCAAGGTAAGGAAGGCAACATTTATGATTTTTTTAATGTTCTGGTGGTTCCCATTGAAGTTTTCACAGCTTATATCTCGAGAACGGTGCGTCCTAGAACAAAATTTGCGTACATATTTTTTGTAGCTTATGACTTGATCTAGAGGATGGATTTGGAAAATGTCCCAATTTACTATTATTTGGGGAAATTTTTGAGAAAAACAGGGAAATTTGTTTCACTGGCGTAAATTATATGAAATTTCACATCGTCTTTGAAGGAAGGTCAATCTGAATTGTTGCTCTTGACGTGAATTTACATTGTCCAAGTTTTCATCACCCTACATCGTCGGCAAGTGGATAATTAAACTTATTTTACTACGAAAAGTCCCTTTTTCATTAAAAATTATACCCTGATAACGGGAGATCTGTCCGTTCTCCAACTCCATCCTCTAGATCAAGTCTTGTGCTACAAAATCGGCCTGCGTCACTTTGCTGTAGGACGCACTGGTTTTGAGATATGAGCAAGGTAAGGAAGGCAACATTTATGATTTTTTCAATGTTCTGGTGGTTCCCATTGAAGTTTTCACAGCTTATATCTCGAGAACGGTGCGTCCTAGAACAAAATTTGCGTACATATTTTTTGTAGCTTATGACTTGATCTAGAGGATGGACTTGGAAAATGTCCCAATTTACTATTATTTGGGGAAATTTTTGAGAAAAACAGGGAAATTTGTTTCACTGGCGTAAATTATATGAAATTTCACATCGTCTTTGAAGGAAGGTCAATCTGAATTGTTGCTCTTGACGTGAATTTACATTGTCCAAGTTTTCATCACCCTACATCGTCGGCAAGTGGATAATTAAACTTATTTTACTACGAAAAGTCCCTTTTTCATTAAAAATTATACCCTGATAACGGGAGATCTGTCCATTCTCCAACTCCATCCTCTAGATCAAGTCTTGTGCTACAAAATCGGCCTGCGTCACTTTGCTGTAGGACGCACTGTTTTTGAGATATGAGCAAGGTAAGGAAGGCAACATTTATGATTTTTTCAATGTTCTGGTGGTTCCCATTGAAGTTTTCACAGCTTATATCTCGAGAACGGTGCGTCCTAGAACAAAATTTGCGTACATATTTTTTGTAGCTTATGACTTGATCTAGAGGATGGATTTGGAAAATTTCCCAATTTACTATTATTTGGGGAAATTTTTGAGAAAAACAGGGAAATTTGTTTCACTGGCGTAAATTATATGAAATTTCACATCGTCTTTGAAGGAAGGTCAATGAATTTACATTGTCCAAGTTTTCATCACCCTACATCGTCGGCAAGTGAATAATTAAACTTATTTTACTACGAAAAGTCCCTTTTTCATTAAAAATTATACCCTGATAACGGGAGATCTGTCCGTTCTCCAACTCCATCCTCTAGATCAAGTCTTGTGCTACAAAATCGGCCTGCATCACTTTGCTGTAGGACGCACTGTTTTTGAGATATGAGCAAGGTAAGGAAGGCAACATTTATGATTTTTTCAATGTTCTGGTGGTTCCCATTGAAGTTTTCACAGCTTATATCTCGAGAACGGTGCGTCCTAGAACAAAATTTGTGTACATATTTTTTGTAGCTTATGACTTGATCTAGAGGATGGACTTGGAAAATGTCCCAATTTACTATTATTTGGGGAAATTTTTGAGAAAAACAGGGAAATTTGTTTCACTGGCGTAAATTATATGAAATTTCACATCGTCTTTGAAGGAAGGTCAATCTGAATTGTTGCTCTTGACGTGAATTTACATTGTCCAAGTTTTCATCACCCTACATCGTCGGCAAGTTAATAATTAAACTTATTTTACTACGAAAAGTCCCTTTTTCATTAAAAATTATACCCTGATAACGGGAGATCTGTCCGTTCTCCAACTCCATCCTCTAGATCAAGTCTTGTGCTACAAAATCGGCCTGCATCACTTTGCTGTAGGACGCACTGTTTTTGAGATATGAGCAAGGTAAGGAAGGCAACATTTATGATTTTTTCAATGTTCTGGTGGTTCCCATTGAAGTTTTCACAGCTTATATCTCGAGAACGGTGCGTCCTAGAACAAAATTTGCGTACATATTTTTTGTAGCTTATGACTTGATCTAGAGGATGGATTTGGAAAATTTCCCAATTTACTATTATTTGGGGAAATTTTTGAGAAAAACAGGGAAATTTGTTTCACTGGCGTAAATTATATGAAATTTCACATCGACTTTGAAGGAAGGTCAATCTGAATTGTTGCTCTTGACGTGAATTTACATTGTCCAAGTTTTCATCACCCTCCATCGTCGGCAAGTGGATAATTAAACTTATTTTACTACGAAAAGTCCCTTTTTCATTAAAAATTATACCCTGATAACGGGAGATCTGTCCGTTCTCCAACTCCATCCTCTAGATCAAGTCTTGTGCTACAAAATCGGCCTGCGTCACTTTGCTGTAGGACGCACTGGTTTTGAGATATGAGCAAGGTAAGGAAGGCAACATTTATGATTTTTTCAATGTTCTGGTGGTTCCCATTGAAGTTTTCACAGCTTATATCTCGAGAACGGTGCGTCCTAGAACAAAATTTGCGTACATATTTTTTGTAGCTTATGACTTGATCTAGAGGATGGATTTGGAAAATGTCCCAATTTACTATTATTTGGGGAAATTTTTGAGAAAAACAGGGAAATTTGTTTCACTGGCGTAAATTATATGAAATTTCACATCGTCTTTGAAGGAAGGTCAATCTGAATTGTTGCTCTTGACGTGAATTTACATTGTCCAAGTTTTCATCACCCTACATCGTCGGCAAGTGGATAATTAAACTTATTTAACTACGAAAAGTCCCTTTTTCATTAAAAATTATACCCTGATAACGGGAGATCTGTCCGTTCTCCAACTCCATCCTCTAGATCAAGTCTTGTGCTACAAAATCGGCCTGCGTCACTTTGCTGTAGGACGCACTGGTTTTGAGATATGAGCAAGGTAAGGAAGGCAACATTTATGATTTTTTCAATGTTCTGGTGGTTCCCATTGAAGTTTTCACAGCTTATATCTCGAGAACGGTGCGTCCTAGAACAAAATTTGCGTACATATTTTTTGTAGCTTATGACTTGATCTAGAGGATGGACTTGGAAAATGTCCCAATTTACTATTATTTGGGGAAATTTTTGAGAAAAACAGGGAAATTTGTTTCACTGGCGTAAATTATATGAAATTTCACATCGTCTTTGAAGGAAGGTCAATCTGAATTGTTGCTCTTGACGTGAATTTACATTGTCCAAGTTTTCATCACCCTACATCGTCGGCAAGTGGATAATTAAACTTATTTTACTACGAAAAGTCCCTTTTTCATTAAAAATTATACCCTGATAACGGGAGATCTGTCCATTCTCCAACTCCATCCTCTAGATCAAGTCTTGTGCTACAAAATCGGCCTGCGTCACTTTGCTGTAGGACGCACTGTTTTTGAGATATGAGCAAGGTAAGGAAGGCAAAATTTATGATTTTTTCAATGTTCTGGTGGTTCCCATTGAAGTTTTCACAGCTTATATCTCGAGAACGGTGCGTCCTAGAACAAACTTTGCGTACATATTTTTTGTAGCTTATGACTTGATCTAGAGGATGGATTTGGAAAATTTCCCAATTTACTATTATTTGGGGAAATTTTTGAGAAAAACAGGGAAATTTGTTTCACTGGCATAAATTATATGAAATTTCACATCGGCTTTGAAGGAAGGTCAATCTGAATTGTTGCTCTTGACGTGAATTTACATTGTCCAAGTTTTCATCACCCTCCATCGTCGGCAAGTGGATAATTAAACTTATTTTACTACGAAAAGTCCCTTTTTCATTAAAAATTATACCCTGATAACGGGAGATCTGTCCGTTCTCCAACTCCATCCTCTAGATCAAGTCTTGTGCTACAAAATCGGCCTGCGTCACTTTGCTGTAGGACGCACTGTTTTTGAGATATGAGCAAGGTAAGGAAGGCAACATTTATGATTTTTTCAATGTTCTGGTGGTTCCCATTGAAGTTTTCACAGCTTATATCTCGAGAACGGTGCGTCCTAGAACAAAATTTGCGTACATATTTTTTGTAGCTTATGACTTGATCTAGAGGATGGATTTGGAAAATTTCCCAATTTACTATTATTTGGGGAAATTTTTGAGAAAAACAGGGAAATGTGTTTCACTGGCGTAAATTATATGAAATTTCACATCGGCTTTGAAGGAAGGTCAATCTGAATTGTTGCTCTTGACGTGAATTTACATTGTCCAAGTTTTCATCACCCTCCATCGTCGGCAAGTGGATAATTAAACTTATTTTACTACGAAAAGTCCCTTTTTCATTAAAAATTATACCCTGATAACGGGAGATCTGTCCGTTCTCCAACTATATCCTCTAGATCAAGTCTTGTGCTACAAAATCGGCCTGCGTCACTTTGCTGTAGGACGCACTGTTTTTGAGATATGAGCAAGGTAAGGAAGGCAACATTTATGATTTTTTCAATGTTCTGGTGGTTCCCATTGAAGTTTTCACAGCTTATATCTTGAGAACGGTGCGTCCTAGAACAAAATTTGCGTACATATTTTTTGTAGCTTATGACTTGATCTAGAGGATGGATTTGGAAAATTTCCCAATTTACTATTATTTGGGGAAATTTTTGAGAAAAACAGGGAAATTTGTTTCACTGGCGTAAATTATATGAAATTTCACATCGGCTTTGAAGGAAGGTCAATCTGAATTGTTGCTCTTGACGTGAATTTACATTGTCCAAGTTTTCAACACCCTCCATCGTCGGCAAGTGGATAATTAAACTTATTTTACTACGAAAAGTCCCTTTTTCATTAAAAATTATACCCTGATAACGGGAGATCTGTCCGTTCTCCAACTCCATCCTCTAGATCAAGTCTTGTGCTACAAAATCGGCCTGCGTCACTTTGCTGTAGGACGCACTGTTTTTGAGATATGAGCAAGGTAAGGAAGGCAACATTTATGATTTTTTCAATGTTCTGGTGGTTCCTATTGAAGTTTTCACAGCTTATATCTCGAGAACGGTGCGTCCTAGAACAAAATTTTTTTTGTAGCTTATGACTTGATCTAGAGGATGGATTTGGAAAATTTCCCAATTTACTATTATTTGGGGAAATTTTTGACAAAAACAGTAAAATTGGTTTCTTCAAGATTGCGCGTCTATTGGTTAGTCAGTACAATCAATTACAGTGAAATCCTTATTCCCAAGGAAGTGAGTGACGATCTAGCATTTTGGGGTCTCCTCAGCAAATTCCATTCAGATTTGGGAATTATTTACGAACTTTGAATCTTAGTTTTAAATGAATGAGTGCGCTGTTTGGTGTTCTCCATGTTGTCACACAAAACTCCCCAAGCTTCCTTTTATGCCGCCTTGACTTACGTGTTCCCTTTTGAATTATCCCGGTTGCCCAAGTCCGGCATGGCTTCTTTGTCTAATTTTTTGTGAAGAACTTATCTTTTAATGGTCCCGCTTACTGAAACAAAGAATTTCTTCTGAGAAAGCGAATTTTGTTCACTCTGGTTTGCTGGACCAATTTATCGGGTATTTTGTGCTGATATCTGATGCCGTCTGACATCCCACAGGACTAATTCTAAGCTCTGATGTTGTCCCATACTTATTGGCGCAGTGGACTCAGAGAAATGCACTGACCCACTTGAGGGCCCTGTAACCATGTTTCCACTGAACCCACTGAATGATCTCCCAGTTCATGCACATTACTTCGAAGCGCGTGCAATCGAATTAAACTCAACAAAACGCCATTAAATGCAGAAAACCTTGTTGCAGCCAAACACTCGGCGGTCGCCCCCTGCCGCACATTAAGGTTCTCTCGGACACTCGTTGCTCCTTTCGGGCAAATCCCAATCCAATAACAAACGTCGCCATAGTCGAATCCTAACAATAACGTCAACTTGTGGGCAATATCTGCTGCTCCAGCGCCAACACACGCTGCACTGCATGACCATTCACCTCCACCCTCCATCAAGAACCAAGGACGACATCCAAAAATTCTGCAATCACAGAACATTTCTCTTATGATTCCACACTGGCACTCATCGTCGTTACATCCACTCGGCGTCGTCGCTGGCCGTTGTGTGTGCACAGCGATGATCATAAGAAATCCCAGCGAGAAGCACTTGCTAACGATAACGACATGGCAATGTCCAAATATTTTCACCACTCCCCCCAGGCAGAACATTCTCTCGGACTGTTCGGTGCTTTCAATAAAAATTAATAGGAGCTTGCATTTAGGCGCCCATTCACAAGCACAAGCTCACAAGCACCTTTGGCTTTGTTCGGAGATTGCAAGATGGTCGGTCATGAATATGGGAGTTTGGAATCGAATCTGTTGCGGGCGGTGATGCACACATGAAATTTGCCGATACAAAAAGGAACCATCAAATTTGTCCCAGTTCGTTACGTGGGAGGGGAGCAGCGTTGGGAGCCGTGCAACAATCACAAGTGCTTCCTATTCAGATGCGGTCACATGGATGCGAAAATATGGGATGCGAAGAAAATTTCATGATTTTCAATCGAAGTGAGTGGGGTGGTGTGCAGTCTGGTTGTTGAAGCTAGAATTAGGTTATGGTGGCAGGCTCTGAGGGGTCGTTGCGAAGCGAGTTATACGCACACTTGATTTACTGAAGTTGAGACGAGGGGTGAGGAGCGATGAAGGAAGCGCTGTCGATTGAACATGGGGAATTCAATAAGAAATGGGGTTTAGAATGGAAATAGTGTACAAGGGGCCAGAGTTCCCATTCTTTTTTAATTTGATTATGTCTTGTCTCGACAAAAACGTCGTTTGTTAGCAGAGTTGAGAGCTAAGTCGAAGCACAAGAAGAAGTGCTGCCTAACAAGAGGGTCCGACAACTCCACTTGCCAACAAAGTTGACCTGTCGATGGCCGACTTCAGACTCAAGACGCCCTGCCAGTAAAATCGGGGCTCGTCAGTTTTAGAAATATACTCTTTCTGAATTCGGATTTCCCTTGATTAAGCAATGTGTTGTGGGACCCCGCCACGGTTTGCAAGCCTCACCGAGGTGAGAAAGTCTCCATCCGCAATGGAACAAGGGTAATTCATGGACTTACTCGCTCCTCAACAAGTCGCCGGCTGTATTTCAGGTTCAAGTTCATTACAATCCACCACAATGAAGGCTTCACTAAATTGAAGAAAACCCCCCAGAGTCTCTTCTGAATGCATCATTAGGAGAGCGAAACGAGTTCCATAATGATCAGCAGTCGCGTCGCAGCAGCAACCCACTCTCTCATTACATTACAACAAGTACGCGTCTTAATTGATTACAGCTGTCTTCCGGTAATTACGCAATAAATATTGACAGAAATCTCTACAGTACTTAACTACTCGGTGCCACTGACTGATGACGAATCATTAATTATTCCCAGCCGAACATATTTCGCCTCCAACGGCGGCAATGAGCGACAGAGTCCACACCATCATTCAGCTAGCCATGGCAGTCATTCAGCCTTTCTCTCTCGCTGTGTATGTGTGTGGGGGTGTGGATTGTGGACTGAGTTGGAGAAGAAGGGCGCACATTCCTTTCTCATTAAGCTCCTGCGCCAAGTGGGAAATACACAAAACCAATTAAAGTCTTCGGCTCATTAACTGAGAAAGAGCCGGAATCAAATGCATTTAAGTGTGGCGGAGACTGCAGTCCCCCGTAGTGTGGTGGGCGAGGAGATTCCTTTCGAATCGGTCCCGACAGTCGGCCGAATGACGATGAAGAATTGCCCGAGAGTCGAGTCCGGCACGGGGAGCGGGAAGCGAGTTCGTAAATAATTGACCAGTAACTAGCGGTAGCATTGGAGCCATCGGCTGCCGATGCTGGAAAGTCAGGTCGTTTCCCTTAATAGTGTGGAGGAGAAAGAGCCTGTGCCTCCAAATGGATCATTTGTTATCTTAATTACTCGTTTAGAGTCCTCACATACACGCCCACATATGGTCATACAACGTCGGCTGTATCACGCACCAGCGGTGCTCGGGCTCCGGCAGGCGCATGATGGCTGCTGGTGTCGCTACGGTTACTACCGCCCGTTCACTGGCCGAGCCTTTGAATGGTGAGGACGATTAATTTTTACTGCGGCTCATCAACATCATTTTGAACCATTTCCTGAAAACAGTGATTTGAATGACGGAAGGAAATGTTACAGAATTTCGTTCTTTCGTTCTCAACGCCCACCACCCATCGCCCGTCACCCACCGCATCAACCCTTATTGTGAGTGTCCCACAAGCGGCGGCCCGGCGTTGGATGTGGGCGATTCAAATTGATTTCAACTTGCGGGCGCTGCTGCTGGGTGGTGCCAAAGTTATTCGCACTGTTGTTCACAAATGGCGTGGCTTGACGTTGCATGCGTGAAGTCGCCGGCCGGACGGTGGACGGGCGGGCGTTGCTGTGGTGCGGTTCGGTTCGGCTGTGTACGCTTCACTGGATTGATGGGGGCCGAACTCAATTTCAGGATGTGCAGTCTGGCAGCGTCTGCTGGTTGGTTTCGGGCGCTCTATGGAAAATTAATTACTCCCCCGGATACATGACGGGACGGACTGGGATGTTGAAAATGTTTGCGTAGTTTTCGGAAAAGTTTTCTTTCTCACTGGCCACTGATTTGGAAAGTATTAATTTTACGAGTGATGAAGGAATGGCGGGCGTGCCAGCTGCATTTTGAATGTGGACTTAAGGCAACGCAAGGTCGGTCGTTCGGTCGGTCTGAAGAAGATGGCGGCTGAGGAAGGCACATCAAAGGAGTGTAATTTTATTAAAACCGTCGGCAGGTGGATGTGGACGCAAATAAATCTTTTCTTAGCCGGGGGGAAGCTATTATTTGCCACAAAATTACGCACTCTTCCAAATTGGTCTGGGCTTTGTTTGAAATTTATCGGCTAAATTTTTGGGATAAGCACTCGAGTAAATGACTAAAAGGGAAACGACTGGTCATCGGAGACTTAGATTCGATGAGTTGAAGGGTTTAATGTGTGGACCTGAAACTTAAGATTAATGAATTGAGAAGGAACTTAAAAGCGACTGCCTTCTGACTGAACATCTCGGGAGCAGACAATTTTGCAAGTTTTATAGAGAATCTGCTGAATTTTCAAGTTGAGGGCATGATATAGTTTATAAGTCTTTCATATTCACTGGTTAGCCTTGAGATCTGGCAAAATGACTTAATGTCGATTGGACTGGAAGAATGAATCGGAAAGCAGACTGCACGACGGAATGTGAAAATTATCTAGATTAGTTCAAATATTTTATGAAACTAAACAGTCGTCCATTAATGAAAAGGGTGAGCCATCTAGTGGTTTTTTGTCCTTAATCATAGGTTATTTGGACGCCGACAGCTGTTTCCCTCTTGATAACTCGAAAGTATAAAGTCAGTATCAAACCTCCGTGGAAGGAAATGAGTAGCTTTAGGCGTGAACTTGAAATATTGAAACCTTATTTCCAAAGTTAGTGCTGTGTAGCCCAAACAGTGCGTTTTTTGAAAAGAAGTTTTTGTCGAAATGATGCACCTGAACTACTGTACGCAAGTTTGTATGCGAGTGGACATCATTAGTGGTCCCCGCCGTCAAACGGCGCGCACAGATGAGAATTTGGCTGCTGTGGCCAAGATCATTTGCCCGCTTTTTTTCGAAAATCAGGCTCGGAACAACGTTACGGTTAACGGTGAGCGGTACAAAGTCATGTTAACCAAAATTTTTTTACTTAAATTGAAGACATGGGATATGGGGTGGTCAGAGATCGTCCAACCATGTCTTCAATTTAATAAAAAAAAATGGTCGGTCACCGTGGTCCTTTTACGCACCCAATTCCCACATCGCGTTATCAGTCGTCTCGGCGATATCAATTGGCCGTTTCGGAACTTTCTTTTCAAGGAGCCCACAAGTGGTTTAAGTGGACAGTTACACTCATCATGCTCCTCTGCCTTTATAAGACTGGTACATAGCAAAATGTACCCTTTGATCACAACGCTTCGAACACACTCTTCGCAACCAGCAGTGAACCGCAGGTGTCCATCCCAGGTCTCCTATCTTTCTCGGGGTCTGCATAACTAATCTTTTGGGAATAATACTTGAAGAACTTTAAAGTCAATCGGCAACTGCCATGGCGAACAGTGAATTCCCCGTTTTAAATTGTTCCCCGTGACAATTCAGTAACTAAGTATTATCTGCTAAACTACCTTGAACATTTTCATTTCTCGATGTCGATTGCTTAAATTAAGTGAAAAATGATTCGTAGAATTCCATTCATTTGCCATACCGGCGGGAGATAATGAAAGGAGAAAACTTTCAGATGAAATGAGAAAATTCAACTCCTCCCGCAGTGCGAACCGGAGTCGTAGAACAATCAGACCACATGTAGGCAACCATTCACCTCATTAGTTTTCAAAATAACCACCACCTCAGCAGAATTTCGATATTCCCAGAGATATTCAGTTCGCAGAAACTGACGTAAAGTTCGCAGTGTAGTTCTGCTGCGGCATCCGGTGAGGTTCCTGTGTGTGTTCGCTCAACTTATTTTTTGCGCAATCCCCAGCGGAGGAGATTCAATGAGAAAATTTCTCTTCAATTGAGAGTTCGTAAATTAAAGTGAGTTATGTAAGTGTGTGCTCGATGTTCATACGGCCCCGTTGTGATGCTCTGAATTATGCAGGTGAAGCGGTTTCACTGGTAGGTAATCGATTTCTAGTGATCTAGGGCAAGTATCGTAGTCGATACCTTTGGGTGGGAATCCATGCGAAATCGGGTTCAAAATTCACAGAATTTTCATACTAATTCAATCCCATAGACGATTTATGGCAAGCTTAGAACTGTGGCGTTCTGAACTTCTGCTAGCTCGATTGCAGAATTAACAGGAACAAGGAGCTTTCATAAGGACGCATTTATCGTCCTTTCGACAAGTCGATTAGATTTATGAAAGCCCTTTTGAGGGAATTCCGTGTGTTTGTGGTTTTCACTCAGCAAGGGTTTTGTTACTTTTTCGTGCATACTTTTTCACCTGAAGTGAATCAGAGATATGGTGACGGTGGCATGGATGAAGTGATACCCAATGGTACTAATGGTCTGAGCATAAGGACAAGGGTGACCTGAAGGTACTGCGGCGAAGGACTTTGTGGAGAGCACTGTCCAGAAGTTATTGCAGGGAAGGACTTTCTAGACAGAAGTGTCCAGCAGGTCTAATGTCTTGTAGTTATACATTTCTGCGTACTTACACTTTCACAGTCTCCATTACTTTGAGTGGAAATATCCACCTACTCCGCTGCGTGTTCAGCTACGCATCCAGACTATAATGGATCTTATTCAACTGGTCCGAGAGGCAGTGCAATAGAAAAGACAGACAAAAATTAGGAGATACCCTAAATACCACATTTTCTAACTTGTTGACAGTCATACGTGATGTGATTTCCAAAAGTTACCTGAGTGTGACCATAATTACGTCCTTCTCAGGCCAACGACGCTTGGAGAGTCGGAGCCTGAGCTCAAGCTGCCTGCCAACGTCGACGGTGGACGCACGCTGCATCCAGCCGTCAAGATCAAGCTGCCTTGTGTCAGCGCTGTCTTGGTTTTTATACAGCAGGTTTGGTCTTAATCTCCTTCTGAAACCAGGAGACTCGGAGTCGATGACTCTCTTAGCTGGAACATTGGTATCCACCACGCGGTCGATGTGGCCGAGCCAATGCAGTCGACGAAGAGGTCTTGCGTTTCGGTCTGAAACTCGCTAGTCTTCTCCGGGATTTGCCTTAGTGTGAAAATTTGATCTATAGTCGATTTCCGGGTGCGAGGACTACCAAGCTAGGTGGGGAGACTACTATATCGTCTGGAGTTGAGATTTCCGGGTCTCAACTCCTGGTCATCTTCTGGTCAGGCCCGCTAAGCAGCTCTTGGAAGTGCTGCTTAAATACATCCACCATTCCCTGTTGGTCAGTAACAAGGTTACTCCCACAGTCTCGAAGAGCATTTCATAAAGCCTGAGGCCAGGCTTTTGTCTTTTTTTACAAAAGGCAAGTATTTTTTGCTTGTACCTAAACTCGTCGATGCCCTTGAGGTGGGATGTTGCCAGAGACCTTTTCTTCAGCCGCTGATGCTTCATCTCCTTTCTTCTTCAAGACCGGCACTCCTCATGCGCTGCTCTAGTTTTTCGTCGCAGCGCCCTTTGGGATGCCCCGTCAGTCCCCCGACACTCGCCATCATACCACGGGTTTCTTGCCGGAGGTGGTTTGTAGCCTAAGGTAGTTTCCGCCACCCCTTTGATAGCCGTGTGGCAATGCAATCACATCCAGTTGGCAATTGTGTTCGACGTGGACATACCGGAGAGTGTTTCACTTAACCGAGTGTGACCATATTTCTTCTAAAAAAAAAAATGGCGCCGTTTTCTTTGCAGATGTCAAGTAATCCCTAGAGGGATGACCACGAAGGCTACAAAATAAAGCAATCCATCATCTCGCATCTTCATCCGACTGTCCGAATTCTATTAATTACTTCTTCGTTCATATGTATATGGTACGCAGGTACTATCTCTCAGCCAATTTGCCTGCCCACAGCAGATCATATTTCTTCGGCGACCCCACCATTTCACGAATTGAGCGAGTTTGTGCGTGACTCACTCCTCATCCATCACTGTCATAACTTACTCCACGTGCGATCTATCTATTCGGGTGCTCTTCGCCGCGTTGGGTGGTCCCCAACCCGACCTAGCACAACCTAATCTACAACTAACGACTTTCATTTAAATAAAACAAAGATTCCGTCTTCTCGTTTAAGGCTTCCTCCTCCGCCGACGCCTCCGCATCGGCACAGCGTAGGTTCACCTTGAAGATAAAAATTCAATCATAGAGACAAATTACCATCGCTAGTCTTTTGTTTCTCGGCCTGTTGTACCGAGTGAAATATGATATGCAAATAATGTACTTGTATCTGCAAAAGAAATGTATCCATCTTCCCTCGGCAGTTATTCGGCAATTTTCATCCGAAAAATACGGATATTTATCTAGTGAGATAGGAGAAAAGCTGTTCGTCTCCCGACAGTCCTCCCCCCCCCCCACACATATCTTATCGAACCGCCCAACCCACTTGCCGTATAAATCAAACTCAAACACATTTCAGGATGGCAGACTGAAATGACTACATTTTGCCAGAGCTTCAGAATCCTGCAGGAAAATATAGACATCCGATTCGATAAGCGGATAGAAAGGGAGGCACCCAGCACCCAGCAACCTCCCGTAGGCGATAGAGGCGCACCCCTCCAGTTTGGGCCAAGAAGCCACAACGAATGCGAGTTGGATGACATTTGAAGTGCGGAACGACGACGTGGGTGGGCGTATGTGTGCCTGTGTGACGCGTATCCCTTTCGCATATTCTCGAGTTGAAAGCACACATGTGTCAATGGCTTTTCGAAGATTACAAACGCCAACGAGAGATCGAAGAGGAAATCGTAAAATATGATAAAGTGCTACCAAGCGCCTACATCATATCCACTCGAACCCACTGCAGGCCGCCGCCGCTGCCGCCGCACTAGAAACTGGAGAGGATATCAAATGGAATCAATCACTCGACTGGCAAGGATGGAATTCGAGGAGATTATTTTCGTTGACACGATTGCGGTGAGGCATTCCGCCGGAGTGATATTGGATCGTAAATTATTTCCCCAAAAATAGGATGCTCCTCGTTCGTCCTGGGCGAATTGGAGATAATCATAAGTCGCTTGGATTGTTTTATTTGTTTTCCAAGAGCGTGTGCGAGAGTGGGCGGGGAAAATTGACACTTGACGGTGTGGTGGTTGATGGAGTTGATGGAGAGATGCCTCTTAATCGCCTTCGCACTGAGAGGTCTTACAAACTCATTTAAGGTGAACACTGAAATGTTTTCATTGCACAGTCCTCATGCGTCATCTTGGGTCCCACCATCCATCTAGTCGGTGCGTTAATCCAGAAAAAACACATCCAGGTCGACTACGTGTGTTACCGAACGACAATCGAAGCACACACATCCTGCCAAGGAGTTCATAGATTCGGTGACAAATGATGTTTACCGAAAGAAACCACCATCCACCTCACTCCAGGGACGTTCGCAACACAACGATTCCCCAAAGTGGCTAACACCCGCAATGCGTCCAAATTAATGTACACAATTCCCCGAAGGATTAGACTTTTAATAAATGAACTCTCTTGGTCACAGCACCTGTTGAAACTGCCGTAAATTTTAATCAAAAGGACACACCACACACAAACACACGGAACTCTTGCGCGAAAGGAGTGAGCACCAGAAAATGCGCAAGCAAAAAAAAAAGAAGGGATTCAACTTCTGTATGGATTCTTTTTAATGAACTCCAGGCCGGTGTCAGGAGCAGCACAAGCGAAAAAAAGTTTGAAATGATTAATGATCGCCGAGCATGACCCTTTTCAAAGCCACACTCAGTTATGGGAGAGGTGTAAATGAATTTACTGCCCACCTTCCAGGCCCCTGCAGCTGTGGTCAGCTGCGGATCTGGAATAGGTTGGAGCTTAAATGTTTTTAAAGCCTTAAATTGTGGGGACAGCGATTGGGTCTGAGATATGAACTTGACATATTGTTTGGATAAGGGATGATGTGCTTTTGTTTTCTGAATGAACGTCAATTAGGACAGATAGCTGGGATTTCTGAATTCAGAAGGTGTTTACATATTGCCGACGTTTTGGACAGGACAGAGTGTAGAGCGGAGTACAAGCTTGTCGGGGAAGTGATGTGGGATTGGCGAGGAAGTGGCATCTGAGGAAACGAAGGCTTAAATCTATTACTTCGACCGATAATCATTGATGATGGATTAAGTAGGGATGGGATTGGATATACGTCTCACGTTTGTTCATACGCCTACTATGAATTGTTTTGTTAAATTGAGAAGTGGGGGGCGATGGGTTGGGTGGAGGCGTTGAGGGGGTGTGGGGGGGGGGTGGCTGAATGGCCACAACCAGTAGCTCGTGGAATACATAGTAGATATCCAATCCAAGAGGTATCACAATGGGACTATGATCATTAAGGCTGTTCTGTGCAGTCAATCACAAAGACAGGACCTAACTTATTTAGAAGGAGACATTTTTCTTCATCCCCAGAGAATGCGAACTGACCCACCAAGCATTAAGGGCTCTAGCTACAACCTCTCTGATAAAACGAAATACTTAAATGTCACTTGTAGCCCAAAGAACAAATAATGCGCACTAGGACTTTAAGACGGTAACAGGGGATAGGCAAAGATTGGGATCGTTAACCAGACTTTACTTCTCGAAGTTACACAATAAGCTTCGCGACTCATTCTGCTGCACACCGTTTTCGTGTGTTCTCCCAATTTTGATGAAGCTCTACAAGTTTAATAGACGACTGAATGGCGCAGTTGGTAGAGTGCCTGCTCCTGGTTAGCGGGGTCCAAGGTTAGAATCCCAGTGAAAGCAACGCTTTTATCTGGTTTTCAAATCTGGTCCAGTCTCCATTTGGCGTTGGGATCAAATTAACGAAACTATCACTGGAGTAGTCAATCAGTTGTATAAGTCTGACTGTATGTATCACAATGGACCGATATGGTCTAAGTGTGCTAGTGAATGTACTAGCAGCCCCCCCTACCTAACCTAACCTGAGCTCTACAACAATCGAAGAAAAGTCCATCGCTAATCTAGGTTAGGTTAGATTAGGTAGGGGGCTTCTAGTGAATTCACAAGCACATTTCGACAATGTTGGTCATTTCATTGTCATACCATTGAAAGACCACTTACTTTGCTTTGACACCAAGCTTCTCGATTTAGATTGATTGGCCTCGGATACCGCCTAACCTAGTGGACCAAGGCCGCACTAGGAGCCTGGCCTAAACGGCGACAGTATTCAAGTGTCTGGTGGCCGGAATGTCCCGCTCGGCACCCGGTCGGGCTTAGCCCGGCCTACAGTAACCTGTCAGTATCCTTGTGAGCCGTTACGAGGGCGGGGGCACGTCACCCCATGCACGAACCAGTAGGGTGTTGATCAAAGGGTAACGGACAACAGTATCGGCTAAAAAGATATCTAAATGTGTTAAATTACACGATCTAAGGGGCCAGTTCTGATCAGAGAAACGAGAGAGTGCACGCCAGGAAATTGCTCATGTTTCAGTGGCTGTATGGCATGTGGCACCACATATTGGCCAAATCAGTATCATCAAATTTCTGCAGAAAGAAGTGCGTTATCGTGTTGCGACAGCAGCTTACAGGATATATCACGCGAGAATCTTCTACTCTTCATGAAAAGCTCAAATGGGTGCGGGACAATCCAACTTCTGTAGTCTAAGTTGTCTAAGTGGATATAACTGGGCCTACAACTCATATATAGCTTGCGGATATGCGAAATAAAACAACCTCAAATTCTCCTACTTTCCACAACGGGCCCATTGGATAAGACGGCCGAATTGCCCAAAGCTCAGGTAACACCATACTCCATCACGGGTTGTCACGTCTTAAGAACAAATGGTTGCAATCCTTCACATGCTTCAAGTTACTCCAAAAACAACATTTTCATAGTCCCCAAGACAACACAATGACACGAATGTTTCCACAAAGCTTTTCTGAAATACATGTGGTAACACAATGGTTTATTTAAGGTCCATCCTCAAAAAAAGGTCCAACTATCAGAAGACTCTCAATTGTATGTGTCCTCCCCCACGGTCCAGTTTGACGACTGTTATCGAAGCACTTATAAAAATATTCAACTCAAAAGTCACCAAATTCCCTTGTGCTGCGTTCACTGCCAAAGAGCAATTCGTATTTTAAGCGAAACACAGCTCCGTTTACCAAAAAGCAAGCCCACAATACTGCCTCCCTCCCCCAGGACCACAGAGAGGTGCAGCACCGTAATAACCATCAGCAGGGTCTGCTCCTAATGACTATCGTCAGCTTGAAGCGAAATCACTGCTCCACGAAGAACGGTGCCACTGAACACACTTGGCCCAACTGCTGTGGCCAGGCCTGCAGTTGTGCCTGCATCAGCATTCCTCTGTTTCAATTGCATTGAAATATGAAATGCTGTCTCATAAGAGGAGTGCCAATAATTACGATTTGCCATGTCCAAAGAACTTCCTCGCTTCCCCGTCTTTTCATTCCATTCCCTTCTGGTTCGGTGCACTTGAAGCTTTTATGAAAGACCATCAGTGCTGGTACTGATGACGGTACCACTCCTGACTTGAATGCGAAAGGAATTCTCAGTTGGCACACACAGTGCGCCGCAAGGCATTCAAGCTAAATGCATGCATTAGACAAGTACGGGTTGCATTTGCTTCCGGACCTCAGCACAAGCATCGTAAACGATAAAAATGGCCGACTGTCGGTCCAGATGCCGTAGAGTGGTTAACAGGAACTCGGTACTGGGCTTCGAGGGATGTGCATCAATCGAAATCGGATGGGGTCGAGGAAGCTATCAATGATTGATTATGATTCCCATTCGGGATGTCCCCTTAGTGGACATTCGGTTTCGGATCCATGGCTACCACATCTTAAATCAGATGTAATTACCAAAAGAATTCGGTGCTCAAAAGCAAGTTGCAGTCGGTAGGCACACAATCGGTGGACCCGGAGAATTCGGATTGCGTTCGTTTGACGCTGAGTGGGAATGCTTTGATCTGGAGTGCCTGATGTTTCCCAGGCTCTGATGGATATGGAAACCATTCGGGAGGAATGGAATCTGTCGGCTTTGGACGAGGGAAACTATGACTTTTCAGGCGGAAACGGATTAATTTTTGTAGCAGATATGACCTTAGGTCATGAAAGTTCGTCAAACGACGATCGGGTGGGGTGCAGTCCTCTAACATGAGTGTCAATTGGATCGTGTGACGACTAGCTACCGGTCAGATAGGGAGCCTTTACATAGGGGATGCTCATAATTACACAGCCTATGGCTGACTTCATTCAAAAGCTGCTGATAGGAAGGGAGGTGGACGCAAAATGTGGTTACGATACCAAGAGTGCAATACGTCACAGCACAGGAAGGAACGCCGTTGATTGTAAACTTCAAATCTCCGTGATTTGATGCAATCACCCTGAAGGTACACCCTAGATGGATGGGTCGGAGGTGGCCTCAATCTTACCGACCGGCAGCAAGAATTTGTCGAACACAGGAAGGCTCAGCAATATGAATAAGAATTTCTTGGCCAGCTGCATGACATGAGCGATGTTCCAAGTTACTGTCCGGTTCGGTGACGGGATCTTCTTCATCTTCTTAATTTGGCGCTACAGTCCGGGGTGGACCTGGGCCCCAACCAACAAGACTCTCCAGCTAGCTCGGTCTCTGGCTAGCTGCCTCCAGTGTCGCACGCGAAGTTGGATGAGGTCTTTCTGACCACACCTTCACCATGATTTGTTTCTCTTTGATTTGTCCTTGAATAAATAACCACAAACAAATAATCTAAACCACAATTGACAGAAACAATCAACTCCTTCCGATGCCAGTGGACGTACAAAAGCGTATGACACACTCGGGTGTGTTGGGGGATCGCTTACTTTGGGTAAATAGAGCAATTTTGGCGTCCGTAAGCCGGTGAACATTTTGTATTTGTACATCGAAGAACGAGACTCCACGGCCAAAAGAAGATAGGCAAGAATGTCGGAAGAAGTGGCCTCTTGGATTGCCGTCAGACCTTCCTTCTGGACATCGATAGAGGGTCTTTCCATGCCAAATTCTAGGAGCAGAAAAGCTGACCTGTAAAACAAAATGTTGAAAAATTGCCCATATCTGGAACACGGCGTGTTTTTCGGGTACACCGAACTTGAGTCGACTCTGTATCTAAGAAAAGCACTCAACCATTACTACTTTGGTTTCTCGGCAATGGCTTTACTTCGTCTCCGTATCTCAGCTCAGATGGATGAAATTTAAACCCCGTCACTACTGTAAAGTGGTACAGAAAAAGTAAATAAAATCTTCAAGCAAAAACAAAGGCACTCCAGACATCTACTTCCTTTGTCGCGACGCCATGATTCTGTGACATCCAACATGACTGCCCTCAATTCGAGACTGAGAAGCAATATTCGAGCGAACGGGTCCAATTCTAATTCATCTTCAAGAATGACGCATAATAAAATTATTTTATCGTAAGTCCTCGGATATGCACACAACAGAGTAACATGCTTCTGCTTCACTCTGACACGACTTACAAGCAAAACATTTCGCACCACGCTCGTGCTCGGGCGCTGATGCTGATGCTGGAGAGAATATCGTTTTTATTACTTCCCTTGCCATGCAATAAAATTATGCAGCTGACGCAGCGGAAAATCGCAAGAAAGCCCCCCACCGACCAAGTGGCCAACAGACACACAAACGCGAGCCCCCTGCGGGAGGGATGGAGTGGATGGAACAAACAATATTTTTCTCATCAGAGATTAAGGATACTACAGACGTTGCTGTTTCCTATTTCTCCGCTTACACGCCTGTCTAGAGGTATGTACAATTCAGGCGAGGAATAATATCCCTCCACATAGGACGAGCACGATGCAGTTTCTCGCCCGTCCACCGCATGCTTGTCGTGTTATTAAACAGCGAGTACGGCAGGACCGCCTTGGCATAAAATGCGACATGGAAAGGAATTTTATCTATTTCCATTATCGCAATATGTCCTTCGGCCATGAATATTGGCGGCATAAACTCGAGTTTTATTACGAAACGTTTTCTCAGTCTGCAGTCCGTATGTGTGTGTGCGTCAGTCCGGTGGCGGAGGGAGGGAGGACTATAGGAGGAGGTCAATCTTTGGTAAGTGCCTAACGAATATTATCCTTTAGGAGAAGATGAGAGTAATCATTTTCGCTTATGGCAGACACATCGAGGGATTCACGCGCACACATGTGCGTTTGATGAGACATTCGTCACATATTGTTGTTTCTCAGCGCAGAAGGGAGTTGTGCAACTCGTGAATATTTGACGGTACTAAAAGATGCCCGCTTCGGGGTCTCGATATGTATTCCAGTGAGTATGAAGAGAAGGCGGAGTGGTCTTAAATGGGTCTAATATAGCTTTATATTGGCGCCCGATGAGGGACTCAAAGTGTGCGATTCTATAAAGCTGCGGTTGTATTGTTTCTTCTCGGCGGTATGATTAGGCGACGTTGGATGTACGCTCCGAATCTCGAAGTGCTAAGAAAGATGCTGATTGACAGGCTTGAAAAATCTTTAATGGCCTCTATTTATAAGCTTCTCAATAACAGAGTGATAAGCTCGAAGCTAGGTGAGATCACGATCTGTAGATCAGCTTACAGACGCATGATTCAAGTTGGTGTACTCTTTACTTCTTGTGGAACGTAAAAGTAACCGAATTGCTAGTGACCCTCAAATAGACTGGTTGTAAGGTACAAAATCCTTATCTTCGACCCCTAATCACTATTTGGGACGCCTTTGCGACGCATAATTCTGAGGCCTTATATTAGACACCAAGCTACGCTGAAAGTTTATACTAATATTCAGGAACCTGTAAAGAAGGCCACCAGGGCTCTTTGTGGAAGGCGGTGAAGGAGGAAGGATGACTAACGCCCCTTGGCCTCATTGCGAAACAATTCTAGCATATGTGTCGATCATAGACGTCCACTTAATCTGATTAGATTGACCAGGCTGCAACTTAAAACTCTCATAGTGGCTTCAAGTGGCACTCTAAGTGTGGCTGCTATCTTTCCGTGTAGCAGCCAGGCACTTCAACCTAACCTAACCTAAGAAAGTTGCTACCATCGCACTGAAATCTTCTGCTTCCTCTTCTTAGGGCGCTACTGTCGGGGTCGGACCCGGCCCTCACTCAACATGCCTCACCAGCCGGCCCGATCTCTCGCCAGCTATCTCCAGTTTCGCACACCAAGCCGGCTGAGGTCCCCCTCAATTTGTGTGCGCCACCTTCTACGTAGACATCCTCCGCTGCGTTGTTCCGCTGGTTCAGAGTCTTCGGCGTCTCTACATGGCCTAACGATCTTAGGTGTTGGATCCGCAGTCGCCTGAATAGACGCAAGTCACTGTACAATTCGTGGAACCTTCTTCTCCAAATGTCATCAACGCAATTAAACAAGAAAAATGCGCGCAGAACTCTTCTCTCGAAAAGACCAAGGCCTTCTTCATCTGCTGTGGCATGCCCATGCAGTCTTAATCAAATATTTCTTTGCCGCATGCTGATGCCTTAAAGATGTCCTTTCACTGAAGATCTGGACCACATCCAAGTTCGTAGAGCCTGGTCCTGGATGACTTGTAACCAGCATCCCATTTCATTTCTTCTTCAACCTCCCGCTGCTTATTAAAACACATTCCACCTTGCTATTAGCCACTCCACGGAGTACTCCTTTAGGTAATCGCCTCGGCGGAGATACACTTACTACAACCCTGAGGCGTGCCCCGCCCCCCAAACGTACGTTTCGAAATCCCTACCGATTATCCTCTGAAATCCGGTGGCTACAATTTCCATTTGTATAGCTTCTGAATGAATTCGCATGAAAACAAAACTCAACTTTTAAGCACCAGCCGCAACGGTTTGGGCAGTGCGCTCATCGCAATCCAAGAGAAGAGTTTGGCCGCTGCTGCCTGACGGTTTAGCCAAAAATGATCCCGAAAACTTACATAACTGCATTGTGTGCAATTAAAATTGGATTTCGTATCCACTTGAACTAAATTCATATCGTGAGTGCATATAACAGTAGTGGATGCAGACAGTGAATTCAGACAGTGCTCGGATTTCATGATGCTGTCTGCGCCTTTCCACTTCGTCGGTCCAGGAGGAGCGGGGAGCGTTCCGTATGTGTCTGGGGGATGTGGGAACAAAACTAATATTCCAACTTCAATGGATTTAATTTCGGTAAATGCCACGAGGTAAAAGTTGTTTCTAATTGAGTTTCTCAACGCGGCTGCCAGAGAGTATGTGACGAGCGCTCTGATGCAATTCCATAACGAGGTGCTATACATCAAGGGCCGTGCAACTGCTAGCATACGCGGATGACTCTGACGTGAATGGTCGAACACAGCGAGCCGTCAATGAAGCGTGCTGGTATTGAAGCGGAGACGGGAGACAAAATGGGGTTAGCGGTGAACGAGGGCAAAACGAAGTATATGCTGTCATCAAGAAAGGACGCACAACATCGACGACTTGGCCAAAACGTCACCATAGGCAGCTATAACTTCGAGATAGTGAAGGACTTCGCCTACCTCGGTTCGCAGGTGAACAGTACGAACAACACCAGTATCGAGATTAAACGAAGAATTACTCTTGCCAATCGCTTTCTTTGGGCTCAAGAGGCAATTGAGTGGTTGAGTCATCTCTCGAAGGACCACGCTAACATTATATAACACCTTGATCATCCCTGCCCTGCTTTATGGTGCGGAGGCATGGACCATCTCAAAAGCGGATGAAGAAGCATTTGGTCTTTTTGAGAGAAAGATTCTGCGTTCAGTCTTTGGTCCGGTCTGCGTTGATGGCTATTGGAGAAGAAGGTTCAACCAGGAACTGTACAGGCTGTACAACGACATGAGCCTAGTCAGGCGTCTACGGATTCAACGCCTAAGATGGCTGGACCATGTAGAGCGCATGGACAACACTGCTCCAACCCGAAGAGCATTCGACTCCGAAGCAATGGGACAACACAATAGAGGACGCCCACGCAACCGATGGCGGCAAGGAACTAAACATTAATCATCAAACGGTTTTGAACCATTTAAAAACTGCTGGCTACAAAAAGAAGCTCGATGTTTGGGTACCACAGGAATTGTCTGTGAAAAGTGAAAGACTTTTTCGACTACCCAATATATCGAACCGTTGCCTGCCGTCTGACCTTCCTTCTAGACATCGATAGAGAATCCAATGACAAATCATTCTGTCATTACGTTCCAAGTTGTAATCTACTTATCAAGAGTCTAGTAAGAACGTTTTCGAACAATTTTTTGCCTTAATTTCTTCTCTTCTCTTTTCGAACAAAAAAGTGTGGTCGATCAGTCAGATCAGATTAGATCAGTCGATCTGTAAAAGTTAGTTGCAGAACACTCTCGTCTCATTTAGAGTCAGAGTCGTTGGATGGCTCCCAATAACTGGTGATATAAGTTTGACGACGGAAAAAGCTATGTCGTCCACTCATTTGCTTGTCAAAATCGGCTGTAAAAGCAATTTGAAACGTTTAGTTCCAGCAAGTGATGCAATGATGCGATGGAGTAATTCCGGCTTATTGGCTGTGGCATTTGATTGAGTTCGTGTCCCCAAGGGGACCTTCCAAAGAATCCAGCTCCGTGGGGCTTTAGACATTTTTGAACTTATGAAGTCTGAGTAAGTTGGTGGTTCCCTTTCCATTTTTTTCACGAGACTTAAAAGGATGAGGATTGTAGAGTTCGCCCGATCTAAGAAATCTCCTGCTACGTATTCTTATGCACCTCTGATGCTTCCTTCGGCTTCGGTCTCCACATTTGACAAACAGACGTACGCGGCTGGCTAATGCGCCCAAGATGAAACCGAGAGACACCAACCGAAAGAATAAGTGAAGCAGAACAGTGTACCCTCCTCCTTGAACCACCATCAAAGGACAACAAGCTGGTCTTGCTCTATCTCACCGCTGGTCCTTCGAAAACCCTTATCGGATCTTTAATAATAATTCATTTCCCATAAGTGAACAACGTCCTTAATTACTAGCCCGCGGGTTTGTGGGCTTAATTGCCGTTTCATCCACAACCTTCACCCTCGCCCCCACTGGCCCCCCACAGTTCCATTCAATTTCATAATTCAATTCCACCCTTGACATGAACCCTAACAGCATAATGCTCGAACTCTATTAATAAAATTTACTACCACTAAACAGCGTATAAGGACATCGGAGGATATCGCCCACCATCCTCCGTCGTTGTTGTTGTATTTTTTTCCAGGGTTTCCTCTGCTTTCAACAGCCACCACACAACACATACTCTATTGATTTCAAACTTCGTTTCGCCCCCAGGATAAGCTGCACACAGATGAACGTCCCCCCACACACACGCTGACTCATTCGATGGCGCGAATGGGTATTCAACAAAAGTGATATTAATGGGTTACAGCCAGACACCAGCGAACAAATGGATCGGATAGAGGATATTAGAGAGATTTCATTGAATCGAACCGTGCCGTCGCGTCGCATTGGCTTTGAGTTCTGTTCGGTCGCTGTCCCTGGTGTTGTGTGTGCCATCAAGGAAATAATAAAAAAAAAAATCCCTCACAGAAATATACACACAACGATAGCAGGGAAAGGATATTGAATTGCATTTTATGATTTATTGTGATTATGAGATAGAGTTGGTAAAACCCCAAACCACCCACAGACGTCCCGCCGCAGAGCCGACCATTACGCCAACGGGCAGTGGGAATTTATAGTCGGGCCTTATGGATGTCCCCTTCCGGCGGGTGGGCAGTAAGTTAACTCGCGGGGATTATCTGCATTTGAAGGACATTCTTTGGCGAATGCATTGACGCACCTCGCACTGAGGTCTGTTTTGGAAAGTGGCCCTTCAGTGATTTGTGGGCGCATTTTTTCACAATTCGGTCAAGTGGACAATTTTAATTACTCCGCCGACCATGGGAGGACCCATCTCCACGCTCTCCCTCAGATGCGCATCCTTACAAAAGTCGAACGGAAACTCCTCTATCTAAGGCAGGCCATATAAATTGCTAAAACACCACTGAAAATCCATTAGGACGTCCACTAATGAGACCATGAAAATAATGGCACTCTCGGAAACCGGAGGCGTAGCAATACAAACTAATTAAAATTGTTTTTTGTCACTGCGCTCGACGTTGGGGCGTTCGGTCGGATAGTTTGGTGGGTCGTTCCCGTACCGGTAACGGGATGGGATGATGTATTTTTTGGGGATCGTGGTGAGGAGGCGGGCGTAAATTGCGCCACTAAAATTGTTTTCTCGTTTCACAAAATTGTCATTAAAGGATAATAAGTCGGTTAAGAGGTCAGAAGCGAATGAAGTTTTTGGAAAATGATTACCGAAATGAATTTGACGGGGTGGCCGTTTCTGCTGTGAATGGCATCCTAATAGGGTTATGGGCGTGTAGTGGATGTGTCTTTGTCGGATGAGGAGAAGGGGAACTGGGTGAATGAGCTTACGGTGCTGCGCCTGACTGTATCTACATTCAAGGGAGACGAGAGTTGGGTGAGGATCATGTACGGCTACAGTTGCAGAAGAAGAAGCTGCCTTAGAATCGAAACTTTTAAAGTTGGTTCACAGTATAAATATCGCCCAACTTGTCCTCTGAAAGAAACTTCGAGAAGGCGAGAGCGCTTTCTTTATTTCACTTTATTTTGCGGAACATTAGGATGAAACATTTCAGCTTTTTGATGGACAAATATTGGTCGGTGATCCAAGACGGACCTGGGCCCAGCTTTTACAGCAACCGCTCTTGTTGTCGTGCTATTTTTTTTTTTGGATGGGACCTATAGTTGAATGGCGACTCCGAACGGCGAATTTTAGACGCTTTTTCTTAACAGGATTACTTTTTGAGCATTGTCAGTGACTCGAAGGAGGTGGGACCATGAAATTTACGAACGCAGGCAGTGACTCGAAAGAGGTGGAGCCGTGAATTATGGAAGTTGGTAAGTTCGGGTATCGAACCTGGCAGCCGACGCACTAACGCACTACACCAAGGCGACTAATACCTGGGTTTCGAGTGAAACACTCGGCATTTGACCAGATGTACCGAATAAGAAAAGAAATTGAAAGAGATTCAGAGGAGAAAAATATCTATTCTCCCGCCCCACTTGACGTTTCCCGGGCCTTCGACTAAGTCTGGCATGATGGCCTAAAGTACAAGCCAAGTAGGCTTCTCCCGACAAGCTTATATAAGATCCTAGAATGCTACCTCGATAAAGGATATTTAGAGAATACTCCGCTTTTTGGGGGATCCAAGCAGGCGTCCCGCAAGGAAGCGCCCTGGTCCTACGTTATATCTATTGCACAGCAGGAAAATACCTCAAGCTGAGGGTACACTTGTGGCTACATTCGACGGCTGTACTGGCAAACCAATTTCACTTGAGCCCTTAACTGATAAACTTCAACGAGCTCCAGACAAATTAAGCGTTGGGGCATTGGTAGCAATGAGACCTAATCAGCGATTGTAAATTTTTGTCCGTCTTAGAGAGTTGTCATGTCATTCCATGTTAATGCTTGGAAATTCATTTCAAGATCCAGATCAATGCCATGTCACCTCTAGGAGATTGCCGCCATAAAGTTGTCCGTACCGTATCAGGAGCTGTTACTGTTTTACCGAACGAAACCGGGAAATTTCTTCAAATTTCTTCAAACCTGCCAGATTTCTCCATACAGTTTCGGATTTTCGAAACCTTGCTCTTTCAGCGATATCCAGTTGAAGCCTCTTTAGGTTGTCAAATCGAAAAAGCCTGAGATCTACTCAGTTTATTTTGGTGTTCATTTTCTCATCTCTTTTCCGGTGTTCTCAACACTATCAATTCCTTTCAATAATCAGCTGTTTTTCCGGCGACTTCAAAAGCAAAAGCAAATGTTTGATAAACGTTCACTCAAATCTCGTGGCTTAAATTCCGTAAGGACATAACCGTTGCTGGAATACGTGGACAAAGAGATACCAGAGCTAGGTGTTCTTTCGGGTCATCTCTCCTCGTTTTCTGAATTCAGGTCCCAGACGAGTACGCTCTGAGGAAGTAAGTTCCAACTGGAAATCCCACAGAAAATTAGCTTGTAGTAATCCACTCCATTTGCACAAGCCTATGTCGACATTCCACATTTGTGTCATCCAAATCCCCCCTTCATCTCCCACAAGTGCAAGAAAAAAAAACAACCAACATCACCCCAGAGATTGCAAAAGATTACAAAAGTCTCAGGCAACCATGTCAAACGTCAATCCACTGTCAGGCGAATCATTTGATTTCATTTCTCTTCCCTTCAACTGCACTGCAGTGCATTATGCACCTGACGTGGGGAGGAGGGCTTGGGGTTGAGTGAACATCACAAGCATAGCACTCGCTCTAGCGCAGCAGCCCACATCCTTTGAACTTGTCGTTAAGCGTTTACTCCGAAGTGTCGTCGTCGTTAGCTGCACCTAAACCATCAAACAACTATCACAGGAGAAGAAGTAGTTTTATTTTGGTTTTTCCTCGCTATTCCTTGGAATCTGCCAACTTTGGGATGACAAGATGCCGTTGTTTTTTTTATTCCGTTCACATACACTTATCTCCGGTGAATACGGTGAATCTCCGCCCTGTTCGTGTTGCCTAGCGCCGAATGATTGATGACTTTCGTTATTGTTTATGTATTTTTGCCAAGAGACGACGACGCCGAACAACAAAAACGATGACGGTGATGGCGAAGACGACTACGACGACGAGACCGAGATCGAGGACGACTTGCGAGGATGGTGGATTCCCATCGGAAGATAACGCAGAGTATCCTGCATTGAATTGAAAAGTTTCGTCTTGCGCTCGGTGGCTCTGTTATCCTGGGTTCGCCGCCATCTGGCATGCGATTTCTTGGACTCAAAGTTATTCCGACATCGTCGCTGTCACTCGAGACAGATAAAGTTAAATTTAATTTCATCATTCTCCTGCTTTCGTCGCCGCCTGCTGCTGTTGCTGCTGCTGTGGGAAAGTTTTTTCCTCTCCTGTGGAATGTCTTCAAAGCGATCAATGAAATGGTCTTGTGTACACTCTTCCCGAGTGACGGGTTATTGCCTTATTGCACTGAAGGGGTTGTGCGCTTAGACACTGTGTGTATGTGGCCCGGGCACATGAGCTGTGATAGTTTGAATGGGAAACTTGACGTTTAGTTGGAAAGTTACAGTGTGTCTGGCTTGAGTTTGTGCGGTCCTTGAGGAAGCTACGAGGTGTGCCTTGATTTGTTTGACATTGATAGTTTGTTGCGTTTGGTGGAAATTGGTTAGCCAACCTGAAGGGCGCATGGAGGTGAATTGGATGTTTGTTTGCTTTGAGTGGAGCAGGAGCAAACATTTTGCTTCCACGAAGGGGAAAGTCAGACGCAAGTCAATTGACGAAACCACGACAGGCGTGTTAGACTTTCATAAATGGATTCTATCAAAGAACAGCGCTTGCCCTTTTTATGTTTCGTAACTTCTCAGCGAGCTTCGATGCTTAGGCGGCTTCTAGACGAGGAAAAGCAGTCGTAAAAAATTCGTCATGTGGATAGTGTCGGGTGTAATCGAGGTTGACTTGAAGTGATGGATGACGACCAAAGTGGGGGCATACGTAGGCTTTGAAAAATGTTATCTGCTGGCGGTATATTAGAGCTGCCAAAAAGACACAGGGGTCATTGCAATGGAAGGACTCAAATCTCCGATTCACAATACACGGGACGGTATCAGCTGAACATAAAGAAGATGACGGATATTTGCAGCCCCTTGGTTGGTCCTACATCTTGGCACTGCCTCGAAGTCACGATACATGGTAGGAGAACAACTGCTCGGTCAACTAAGAATTGCATCGTCCCATCAGGTGTGCCCAAGAGTAGCATATGCACTCATGAGTCCGAGGCGACCGTCCAACAGTGCCCTACGATCAGCATGATGTTGAAGGAAATTTATTAAAATTTTGCTTTCAACGTTTATTATTCTCAAATGCGGTTTATATTTATCTCCATCCTCTCGGTGGCTATCCGGTCATATCCTGACCACCACCTGGTGGTGGTGCCTCTCCACCCATTGCCATGTCAGCACCCGGTGGCGGTGCCTCTCCCTCCATAGCCATACCACCAGCTGCTGGCGTTGGTGATCCATTTGCTGCTGTTGATGAGTCAGCTCCCGACGCCATTGTCGATGCAGTTGTTTGCGCGGATGCTGTAGAGGCTTCAGTTTGAGCCGAAGACGAATCACTTGGCCTTGAAGTAGATGCGGATGAGCCATTTTGCGACTGATTGATCACAACCGTGCAATTCCTGCAAATCACTGCGAAAAAACACGTTACTCAACCGCACCAGACAGTGTCCGAAGTCACTTACGGTATTCCTCAGACTCCTCGTCGGAGTCATCATCGTAAAAGTAGTCAAGCAGCGAGTCAAACAGTCCTCCGAATTTCTGAAATGAAACACCTCACATTAGTGGCAATCCTCACGCCATCGTTATCATCCCACTCACAGCGAGCTGCATGATCTCCTGATTCTGGCTTCTGTCCACCGCCGATCTGGGCTTGCCATGTACCCGCTGAGGACCGGCCTGTATGCTTACCGCCAGGCATGCGATCACAAACAAATATTCAAAGTACGCTTTCGACATGCTTCCCCAACTAAGCTCTGATCACGTTTGAAACTACTCATGAGACTAACTAACTCCATTTATACCCCACAGCGGGAGATGTGCGACTGGCTGAAGGGTGCGTTGTTGAGAAGCCTTCAACTTAATTTCTTCTATCGCGATATCTCGATGTGGAGGCCGTCACAGCCGCAGGCTGTTAAATTGCCAGTGAATGGGTTTCGCTGACACATGACCTACATTAAGTAGATCTGCTTATGCAGAGGGGTGTTTGTAGAGTTCAATCGACTGAAAGCAGCTATGTACATACAAGCGCCGCCGCAGCGATCTTATCACCTGTACAAGCAGTCGCAAATTGCTCAGTACACGGCATTGTTAGTTTGAATTATGAGTCGTTAAAGTGAACAAATTACGCGCGCGAATTTTGTTTTAGAGTCGAAGCGTGATAATGCATCGATTTATGTTTGACGCTTACATTGTGTGCCGATACGGAGAATTATGTCACTGAATCAAGGCATGTGGCTAAGGTGGAAAAAAAAAACTGTGTTAGATGGTCGTGATCAGGGGCTCATGCGTGGAGCCCAGACATTCAGATGGGTGTATGTTTCCAGAGAGGATTGAGGATCAGCGGTAGGCCACTGCACCAGGTTCCCCTGTTTCTACTTAATATACCGGATCTAGAGGCGAATAGCTCGATAAAACCCCAATTCCAGGTCTAGCCAAGCGTCTATGCACGGTAGAGTTCAGCCTATGAACGCTAAGTCAGGTAGAGCGTAAGAGCAACTTAGCTCTGACGCAAAGAGTATTCTACACCGGACATCAGACCATCATCAACTTGGCCAAACAACTACTGGAGGCAGTTGCTCAAAGGCATTGCCAGTTGGACAGACTCGTTGCTAGAGGTCATAGTTTGTTTCGGAATGTTTTTGTCGTCTCCAGACAAGTAGTTTTTTTCTGTAGGAAAGTCACCCCCACCCGAGGCCTGAATTAACTGACAGAATGGCCGCTGAATACAGTAGTTCACTTGTAAGTGGTTGCCATGAAGGCTATCAAGAAGTCGTGATGAAAAGCCTGTACATCAACTTGACTCATATATTAACAGATATCGTTGCTGGCATCTCGCCATGTTGAGAGCAATCAACAACTTCGCTCTGAATGCCTAGGACCATACCTTCGTGTCGATTAATTTCTTCAAGCTGTAAGCATAGTCTTATCACTTGCAGTAGTCTCAGAGAAAATAATAGAATGGCGTCAAGTTGGAAGAACATGGCGGCCGATTGATGAACGCTCGTCATGAGATCACCCTACTTTACTATTTCATTCACAAAAAATGCTTTTGTGACATATAATGGAACCATAGCTCAGATATATCGATGTTGTGCAGCTATCATCACAGAAATTCGGTTCACGTCGCTCTTGATCTCAGACCATTGCAGAGGTGTCACCTTCTGCCATGCTATAAACCATTGATAATCAGTCGAAAACTTGTGGATCATGTTCACTCATATAAGAGCAATTTTGCTGATGACATAGCCGTTGCGCCAAAAATATGACTCGTCCAAGTAGATAGTACTTTTGACTTAGATCAGCTCCCCGTCCAACATTTTCTGAACCTCATTAGCAATCTGTCGTCGTCTGACTTCAATTCTAGCATCAACACACGCCAAAAAGCCGCATAAAAAGGCGGGTTAAATCCCTGGCGATGCCTAATTCTTCAATGATTGGTGCCGAATCGCCTGGGTCCTCTAAGGCGGCTTCTGACTAAGTCATACTATTGTCTATGTGAGCGGTGTCTTATCTTCCAACAGAGTGTACTCACGCTCGAACTTTTCACGGTAGTATGGATTGCCAACACAACATCCTGATGTATTGCAACTGCGCTGGAATTTCTATTATCATTTTTTAATATGTGGCTTTGGTTAAGGGGCCCTTATCCAGCCTGTCGACTTCTCACGAATCTGCCTCCTTTCCCCAGTCCCAAATTCATGCAACTTGAGACCCTCAAGCCAAGTCTATCCGCAGTTCGTAGAGGAATGCATGCCGTTTCATTAGCAAAATCAACTTTTCCGACGGAATACTTAAACAACCACTCCACCAGCAGCATCGTGCATACACGTAGAATGCCGTACGTTGTTCAACCGAACTCTTAAGAATTTTCATTTCATCAACCGCTTGTTAATCGAAACCCAGAAGACAACGCACTCAGCTCTGCACAGATGTATTCAAACTCATTTCCATCATCAAACAAAAAACTTCATCAAAACTGAGTGAAGGGAGGGAAGGGAGTAAAGAATATCAGCAAGTCCTAACACGGAGTCGAAGTCAAACATTCGCTCTTGTCGGGTACCGCACCGTAGTTGTGTCTCGCAGTTAGCACGGAAATCAACAATCCCAAATTCAACCGCACACTCACGCGGAAGGAGGCACACTTACTACAGTACGCCACGAAGGAAAATGGAAAACTTTTCCAATTTAACGCTCAAGTACAAAAGGGAATCCCTTGGAATCCGGAATTTGAAATATCTTACTGTTGCAAGAGGCGCACGTTGCCCTGCCTCGAGATGTGTGTTACACACATGAGCTATGTGCTCGAAACGCCAATGGAACGCCCTTGACAAATCCAAATCATTTCATCGCATCAAACGTTGTGCGTTGTTTCTCCTCAATGCATTTGAAGGTTATGAATTTGGAAGTCTCAGGCTTTGGGGACTTTTGTGTTTGACTTATGAGATGTGAGAGTATGTGTACCTGACGGCTGTGGGGTGGGTGGGCGTCTGCAATCGATAGGTACGCGAATGTGGGGTATTTCCTGAAGCCCGGGGGTGTGGAGCGTGTGGTTTTGTAATTTGAGTTTCAAATCAGTATCGCGCCTCAAGTCTCGTGGCAGGGGAGAGGGTTATTACGTTGGTGGTGCGATGGTGTGTTTGGTAGGCGGTAGGCACATACGCAGAGCGCTTGGAAGTTGAGAATTTCCCCAGACACCGACTGAGTAAGCTGTAAATTGAGCGGAAATTAACAGAATTTTTCTCTTTCGCCAAAAATTACCGAATTTCAACAAGGTTTTCTGCTTTTAATAGCTTGTCATAGGCGATCCAAGTGGGTCGCAAAATTTCGGAGGGAATCAATGAGATGATGAACATTTGCATCGTCGAATAGACACCGACACGGTTTCTACCCTCGCAGCGGACATTGTCACAGGTGTCTTGCTGGGGCTCTAAACTAGCAGCTCTAAACGTTCTTGACGACTGGCTTTTTCGGAAGTTTGGGAATGGGCTATGTTCTCTTCGCAAGGAGGAGGTAATTGACTGGTCTAACTTATCTAAAACTAAAAGGTGTCACCAACGGCCTTTCCTTGGGCGTTCCTGGCAATTGGGTGTTAGTCTAGGTAGAAAACTTCTCTGGAAAAAGAACACATCGAGTCGAAAATCGCCAAGGCATCGTTTTCTAGCATTGTAGGGGAATTTTCGCCAAGTCTTGGGGTCTGTCACCAAAAGGATCCGTTTGGATCTACGTGACTCTGGTAAGGCCCCTTCTCTCCTATGCATTGTTTGTAAGAATAAGCTAACTCGTATCTATCCCCTCGTGAAAGAACATTAGCACACACAACACGAGTGGTTGCTGTAGAAGCTAGGCCCAGGTCCGATTCTGACTGTCGCACCACCCATATTATTATTATCAAGCTAGCTCGCAAATACGTAACTGCTGCTATCGCAAAATTCAAAGAACGCTTTCAATGCTATAGGAGCCTTCCTTAGTACGCCTGGCTCTGGTCTAGATGCATTGCTAAATCTACTTCCCCTTGACATTCACAACGTCGGGTGAACTCTCACGGCCATATTCCGCTTAAAAAAGAGTGGTCTTTGGTACAACTCGAACTGGCGTTTCGGTGACCTTGAGCACCGCAATTCCTTTGTCCCCAGACTCATATATATCCTGTCTGATGCATGGACACCAGTCCTCTAGCTGTGACGTACATCGTACAGTCGTCCTTTTCTGTACTGGGTACTGGCTCTTGCCAGAATCTGAGCCAGGAGACTAATGCAGTGGCATCTTCATGTACGGCTCCAAGACCAGTGAATGATCTGGCGCCTTAAGCTTTGCTCAACTCTTTAAGCACTTACAGGACACAGGATTTAGGAATTGCTAGTGATCTGCATTATTTAATGTGTGTGGATAAACATATGAATGTCACGTCTGTCTCACTTCGGTCCTGTTGAACGCATTGTGATGTCCATAGGGGATGGTAAGCCGCCTAGTTTTAGATTGTACTCAAAATTCACGTGCTTCTGATGTTGTTCTATCCTGGTAAACCTGAACTTCTTAGTGTAATTTCTGGTTATGTCCCAGTGAGCTGTGTCTCAGTAGGCAGAGACTGGGACTGTGACAAAGACAGCGAAGACTGTCCTCTATTTCGTCTTCGTCGCCACAGCCTCTGCATAGTGTCATTATTGGTAAGTCCCATTTAGTCTCATGGTGTCTCAGATGATTATGACCGCATAGTGATCAGTCTACTATCCGCCGCAACATTTTGTCGCATTGTAGGACTTTTTCGATTTTTGCACTGTTGAACAAATGCCATACCATCGGAGTAGTCTCGCAAATGATTAAAGAGTTCCACATTTTTTTTGCTAAGCCTATGATTTTGTCATCCACTTTCTTCTTGACATCTGCAAGGGCCGGTTTAGAATTGCCTGAGATCGATCGTTTTCGGCCCATATCCTGGCAAGTTCATCCGCTTGCTCAATATCCTATGAGCTGGGACCCAGCATAGAGTTATCGAGTGCTGCGTACTTGTCAATTGGGATGTTAATTGCGGGAGGTGGTCTTCCAACATTAGTATCGGTTCGCCCGCTTCGTTAAGTGCCAGGAAGATAGACTCTTTCTCTCTGTCTGGGTCCCGGGGCACCACGGCAGAGAATCACAGAGAATTGGAGCTCCGATGAAACTGGTATGCAAGGATTAGAGGAGGTTCTTTCAGAACCTGAATCTACACTGGGACCACCTGTGTCCTTGGTTTAGGGCTTCCATCGATGGTTGGACCTCTCCAGAGCATAACCGGAGGTAGCTTTCCTCTCCAGAAAGTAGACAGTCCAAGTGCATGCTCTCAAACATCTGCAAGAAATCGCGGCAGCGTTCACCTTATCTCTTTACAGAAAAGACTACATACGACGTTAGCCAAACACCTGGGTATACTTGGCCTAAGCGATGAAACCCCTGTGCCGCCTGTGGAGAAGACGACGACACTGCAGCGCACTTCATCTGCTATTGTCCTGCCTTTGTTCGATCAGGTGGCTATTATTCGTTGCTGATAAGGTGAGGGCTGATGATGTAGGGCTCTCCTATGGAAGACCAAGAAATTCCAGCAAAAGTAGGTTACTCCTTGGTACTACAAAGGAATAGGTTTTGAGTCTGAGTGCTCCAATTTAGCGAAAGAAAAAACCTTGCTGTAGCCCCTTCAGCAAGTGACATCTCCCTTAGCTAAGACGACATCAATTCCCCCATTCCTTCCCACCAACCCAAATGGGTCACATTTGCATTTGTGAAAGGGTTCACATTGAGAGTCCGCCTTTAAGACTGTTTTGCGGAAATTCCACAAAACCAATATATTCGACCTACTCAGGGGATAAACTATTTATTCTAACTTCAGATCGCCCCACGGGCATCGCCCTAATCAATATCCAGCGTCCTTTTCTCAATCCCTTCCCCCTAGCAGCAGAAGCCGAAGTCGGCAAACATAAAACAACGAATCGAACTTCACCCGAAAGTTTTGCGAAAGACTTTCCTTCCGCGGTTATGGACTTCCACGGAAGAGTGGAAGAGTATTTTTTTTTCCTTCTTTCTTTTTGAACGATGATTGCGGTACCTGGCACTGAGCCCAAACCAATTTCGATTTCTAATTCAACTTCGATGAGTTATCGAATTGAAATTGTGGTCTCCTTTGGCAGCGTCCGGAATCCTTTCAGAACCTGCAAATGGGACCCAATAAATATTCTAATTAACATTTTCCAATTGAGACCTGATTTCTTGGTGTGATTGTGATGAGGAGTCGAGCGAAGCTTTCGACTTTGGGTCCTGCTGCAAGGACCACGTTTACATCGTTATTTTGTGGAAGAAATCGATTGAGGGGGGTGTGTTGGAAGACGGTTACACTTGCCCAAGCCGAGGGATTTAATGTGAAATTGAAAGTGGACCAACGTGAGGAGGGGGGCGCATAAAGTTTAAATCGTTTTCAGCGGTGTGGCGGCATGCAGAGTGGGTCAATCGACTGTCGAATCGTGCATTCATTGTGTGGTTGCAATATGCTTTCTGGTGGAATTGGAAATTTAGAATAGGGGTTTTGTACCACGGCTGCCAGACTTAACTTTTCTCTGTCCCTCTCTCTCTCTCTCTCCCTCTCTCGGTAAGGCCTTCAGAAGAAGGCTGCAGAAGTGTAAATAAATTGAGGTTATATTTCTTCGGTTTCGAGCCAGTGGAGCAGTAGATGCCCGTCTGGTGGACGGCCCTCGAGTTGATGGTGGAGATGGACTCTACCAACTGGGGTTAAAAGACGGTGCTTGCTGAAGTAGCTTGTTGATTCAATCTTTATCGCAACACTCTTCTTCGTGCGTCTAGCAGATATGTCCTTCTGTATGAATATCATCATATTGCCCTAGTTTGCCAAAAAGAGGTCCCATTCTCTTGTAGTAGGGGGGGGCACCCCACAAGGAGGAGTACCATCACTTCTTCCTCGGTCCTCCATCCTCAGTATGTGTATCAACACAAAACTTAGTTGGAATGATCACATATTTGAGGTCGCCGAAAATGCTGCGAAATATTTAGGTTTCCTTAATCGATGCAAGAAATATTTCACCCCTTCTGATTTGGCTTTAATTTATTAGGCGTACATCCGGCACAAGCTTGAGTACAACGCTCATATCTCGTCTGGTGCCCCCAAGACCACTCTGTACGACCACTCGATAAGACTTCTAGGAGAAAATAATATCGCAGTCATTAGACTCGCTCGAACATCGACGTACCGTCTCCCCTCTGTCCATGTCTTATCGTTATTTCAACAAACGATGCTCAAGGGAGCTGGCCAACTGCATTCCATGAATTCACCCGCAATACCCGTCTCGCCAGGAATGCTCATCAGTATACCCTTAATCCTTCTTTCGGACGGCCTTCATTCAGAGACTCGTTCTTCAGCCGCACTGCACGAATATGGAATGCTCTTCTCAGCCTAATATTTCCTACAGACTACAACCCGCAGATAATTAAGACCAATGTGCATAGGTACCTCGTCTCCTTTTCTTCCTCTATACCTTCGGCCCGTGCTGTGTCTTGACCCCGGACACATAAGGGTATTAGCTATCCCTTGAGCACGCGCAAATTATAAAAAATAATAATAAAGTAGTTAATGATATCCTTAGGAGATGAAGCATGATGGAGTGCAATCCGATAGAGGAGGTGAACTAGCCAGGGTTTGCGACGCTTTCGCTCTTACAAAAGGATTGTTTTACAATAGCTAACTCGACGATAATCTGCGACATGGCCCTCATCAGTCCAATCCTAACCTATACCTGTCCCGTGTGGTACAATGTGAGTACAAGCTTGATGGAAAAGACCCAAGTTTTTCAAAGTGCTTGTCTTAGCGTTTGCCTTCGCCATTACAGAAGACCAGTGTCCTTCTGCAGAAACTTCGACTCCAATGATGTCTTATAATGCAGCTCTGATGAAGACGGTCAATAACCTGATCCCTGAGGTTTACTACCTCAGGATACCAGGAAAAGGTATCGCCTCAATGGTTTTTTCCCTTTTCTTCTTCTTGATCTAAAGGCGAGAATTCCTTCTTCAAAGTCTGGACTCTCGGTCAAAGGTTCCTTTCTTGGTCTCAAAGCAGTTCATAGCCTGGTCCATCGATAGAGGGTTCCCTTTTAGGATACAGAGCCGGGCTTCACTTTCTTCGAAATGTGTCAATTGAGGGTTGCCTTCTCGGGCTCAAAGTGGGCCTTCTGTCTTTCAAGTTTGGTCTCTCGATTGTTCGTTGCCTTTCTGATCTCTAACCGGGGCTTATTTCTTCAAAGTCTGGTCACTCGATTGAATGATCGATTGATTGATCCCCCCAGAAGCATTCCTCTATTCGGACAAGCAGGGTCTAATACAAGACAAAAATGCGATACTGCTCCTCCTTCATACTGCCAGTTCAACTGTCGTCCCACAAAGAGCTGAGGAAGGTCCGGTTCAGTAGTCCGGTATCAAGGCCGGATATTTGGCTTGCTGTGAAGCACCATCGAAAATTCTGGAGGCTGCGGAGCAAGGGAACTCCCTAGTCGATTACTTTAAAACCAGGGAGAAAGGGTAGTGCGTATCCCCAAATGCAGGAGTATTCAGTCTCTGTCTTGCAATGAATTAGATGCAAAGCTATCAATGGCCAACTCAAATTGGACACAGTCGGTTTCCAAATATTTATAATATTCAAGAAAGCCCAGGATTGTATCCGATGACGAGCCCTCCCAACATCCAATGTCTATGGATAGTGTCGGAATAACTGCTGGAAAGTTTCATTCTTTTGGATCCCCTCTTCCCCAGCAAGTCCGATATAAGGAAGTTGTAGCAATAGAACACAATTATTGGCTCGATTATGCAGTTTTTGAGTGTTCTTTGTACGGTAGTTGGTTGCGGCCGTGGTCTACCACTGAATGTAGCTCCACACAAAGAAAAATAAGAATGTTCGCATTAATATTGATATCGGAGCAGTCGGTCTTCTGTACTCTCGCCGTATTTATAAGCTTGACACCTAGCTCAGCTCGAAGGGCAAAGAATTATTTGTCAACAATCACGTGTTAATACTCACCTTAGCAGCGTTTACCTCAAGTACTTGAGGCAGATCCTGACGGAATCTTCGCTCGATCGCTGTGAATTGTCACTATCTAGTCTAATCATTCATAGTCGTAGTCCGCATGCTCTATAGTCCGACGACAGAGTTCCCTACGCATCCTAGCCGAATCGACGATTAACTCCAGCCCTCCCACATGTACTACGGCATTCCTTCCGTACTCACTCCCTCACCCTTCCACCTCATTTGCGTGCTCCGCCTCCTCCATGAGAAGAAACAAACTCCATTACGAGACCAACAACAGCAACAGCACTAAATTGATAACACGTTCGCAAACTAAACCACCAGAAACTTAACCCAGATATGCGCCCCATGTACGGTGTACTCTCACAAGCCCTGCCTTCAGTCAATTAAACCCTTAAAGAGACTATTCCATCCTAATGCATAATAGATGATCAAATCATCCATGAAATGTTTGCTCGGCAAGCCGCCCCACAAACACGCACAATCATGTGCTGTACTACCTCGTACAAGACCCAACACAACATTCGCTGCCTCCCTTTGGCAGTGCAAACCGCACAAACTACACTTTCCAGCGCCGCATCAACGCTAGAAGCTTCTCTCATTTGTTCAATTCGATCCCTCAATTCAAGAACAACTTTACGTTGTTTTTCCTCCTTGATAGTCAACCACTTCAGCCAAACCGACCATGTGTCGAGCGAATGGTTGCGAGGGGGTGTACAGTGTAGGCTTTGGTGAAACACGTCAGAAGCCGGTTGCCTTCGGGACTGGCGGTTGATGCTGGGGAAGTGCACGGTGCAAAGGCAAGGAGCGGTGTATTGATCTCCATTTGGATTAAAGAGGTCGATTGTGCGTAAATTGAATGCGTGTGCAAGCCGGTGTGTAATTCCAGCTCATAAGTAGTTGTTAGAGGATCTACAGCCTGCAGTGGAGAGGCTTCTCGAAATTGGGACTAAACGTGCGTGCACCGTCGTCGATGGCGGAGGGCTCATATGCAGACAGCGGGTGACTGGGAGAAGCAATTTATTGTTTGGCAGAGATGGCTGAAGTGTGTTGCTGGCGGTGAATAGATGGTTTGCATGGCCTTAGTTATGATGATGCCGGCGAGATGGTCTCACAGATGAACACTCTCTGGAAGACAGCGGCGTTGCTTTCACCTCAGTTGAATCATGCTTTGGTTGCTCTTCAAAGTCTAGTCTCTCGATGGAAAGTTCCTTTCTTGGTCTTAAAGCAGAACATTTCCTCCGTCAAAGAATGGGATTTCGACTTAAGGTACCCATTTTAGTCTCAACCCAGGCCTCTCCTTTTTATATCCTGGTCGCTTTGAGATCAAGAAGGCTGCCTTCAATTGAAAGGAAGGTAGCCTTCTTGATCTCAAAGCAAGGATTCCTTCTTTTAAGTCTGGTCTCTCGGTCAAAGGGTCCTTTCATGGTCCCAAAGCAATTCATAGCCTGGTCCATCGATAGAGGGTTCCCTTTTTGGATACGGAGCAGGGCTTCACTTCCTTCGAAATGGCATTTGCGGGTTAGCTTCTTCGGCGCAAAGTGGGCCTCATTTCTTCGAATTTTGGTCTCTCGATTGAAGGTTGCCTTCTTGGTCACAAAGCGACCAGGATATGAAAAATTATAGGCCTGGGTTGAGACTAAATTGGTCTCAAAGCTAGATCTCGAAGCAGGGTATCTCATTCTTCAAAGTTTGGTCTTCTGACGGAGGGTTGTCTTCTTGGGACCTAGCGATCGCGACAATGATCATGATGATCTCCGAGCTACAGTCTGTTGATATGTGATCCCATTTAATGTTTAATTAATGACACCAAAATCTTGTCATAAACTTAAAATCGGTTTTGTCTAGTCACTGGCAATTGTTGCCTCCCTAAGGCCCGTAAAGTTCTCAAAGCCGTCTTATTGAAAGGGAATGTTTCTTCAATTGCAATCTTTAATTAAATCCCCTCTGAGTCAGCAGAACCCTAAGCCGCCCTCAAAATGATTTTAACCGTCTTCACGTCGAGTGGACTAAAAGGATCCCTCACAAGTGCCCTTAAACCTCGTGTGCTCCCACGTATCAAAGGGCAGCCCCTTTCGCAAAACGTTCAGCAACCCCTCAAAAAGTGTGCTCCCTCGAAAATTCCCCATTTAAATCTTTTTTCATTTCATCTTCTCGGCAAAAGAACGAGCGTGGATTCTGTCTCACCCCTGGCTTAGCATTCAAATCAGGCTAACCTCCGAAAATCAACATCCTCGTATGCCACATCGTTAAGATACGTAGGTGCACACACACACGTACACATGTGCCTTCGGTAAAAAGCTTAATCGTTTTAAATTGTCAGCTAACAACGTAAATGTGGGTAACCGCCTCGCCGCGCACCGATGCCACCTTCTGTGGCACATGTGCTCACTTTAAGGAATCCATAACGAGTTAAATATCAAACACCCCCAGCCACCATTAGTTTATTCACGTGGCTGTTTGCTGGTGGGGTCGACTGAAAGATTCGGGGAGAACTCGGCTCTGCAGATGGAAAGCTGCCTGAATATAACCTGCGGGCGTGACAGTAATTGGTATTAAGTGCCTTTTTCCAACGAGTTACCCCCCGAGATTATGATGATCTGCTGAGGATATTGAATTTTTTTCGTCGAGTTCTGCAATGAAATGTGTCTCTCCCCGTGTGTGTGTGTGTGTGTGTGTGTAAGCAGAAGAATATAAACAAAAACTTTCCACATGATCGTTTGCTTGCGGCGAGACTGTTGACTTACTTCTGCATTGCAGATGGCTTTCGGTTGCAGATGCGATGGCGGCGGACGGAGTGAAATTGGAAACTGCGTACCTTCGAGTTGTGCTGGAAAACAAGCAACGGCGACGGTGGTTAGGGGTTGGTGGCGTTGGCTGGGGGTGGGTGAGAGGAAACGCGAAGGAAACTATTCCCGAGGCAAGTCAGTGATGGAGACAGTCAACGACGGAAAATGGATTGCTTGCGGTTGCGGTTTTTTTCTTTTTTTGAAAATGTGAGGTTATTTTTAGGCGATTGGAGCTGATGGCAATGCTCGTACGTTCAAATTTAGGTCTCTTGGATGACAGGAGGCATGTGTGACTGCTTGCTCCAAGGGATGGAGGCGGTGCCGTGAAATAAGGCCAAATTGACGCCAACATTTCAATAAATATACCCGGATTTCTATTATCAAGCAAAAACCACAAAGATTCCCACTCTTCCCACAAACCCATCATCACCCCCGACCCACGTCAACGAACCCAACGATCATGAGCTAATTTGCACACCATCTCACCGGGTATCTGTTGTGATTTATACATCCAACTGACCCCCATTCAGGTTATTTAACGACGGTCTGACTGAGTATTTCCCTTAACAGCCTTAATGAACTGCCTCTCAGTTGATCCCATTTTCAAAACTTCAACTCGAGAATATTTCATATTTCCACTGTCACCCACTAGGACTACCAGCAAGGAGGATCAGGGTCATGACCATAAATTAAGTCACTACCCAGTGTAACCAGTGTTACTCAGTGCTACTTAGTTCAGTTCGCGTATACTTGCTGAGAAAATTCATAAAATTAACTTTGTTTCTTTTTTTTTTTACTGTGCTCTGCTCTCAGTCTCCTGTCGGTTTTTAAGACCCACTACAATTATTAAAATTAATTGCACCTTCAACAGGTGAAGTCGTCGTCGTCGTCGGCGTCGTTACCGGGTGGTGACTGTGCGACGACGACGGTAGCCGTAAATTGCCGGACAGGTTAAAGGGTGTACATAGCGAAAGGGAAACGGTTAAGAGGTTAACAGCTTTCTGTTTGAGTACGAAGGAAGCCCTTGAGTGTAATTTTCTCCTGTTTCGCCATTTTGTTGGTGGTTCTGTTTTTTCTCTTGCATAAGGTTGCTCCTTTTTTTCAATGGATTCTTGAGCTGTTTGAAGGCTATTACTGGCAATTATTAGCTCGCTCTCATTGCGAAAGCAAATAAGTAGTTTACATTGTTTTAGGGCTCTCTTAACACAACATCCTTAACGTGGTGTTAACACAAAGAAACCAGTTCACCACCGTCAGGCTTAATTTATCGCCGAGGCAGATGAGGCCAGACGTCGGCAGACTCATTAAAGTTGCTGAGTTTGATGGACATGGTCGCGTGATAAGCTGATGAAAACTCGCATAGTTCGAGAAGGTATGGCAGGGATTTGCAAAACACGGGGTCTTGTATTTTAATAGGTGAATGTGGGCATTTAGCATACTTTCGCAGTTGGTAACAAATCTCCCGCAGTTACTGTGGACGTGGTTGGAAGGAAGTGCCAATTATGCCCTGTGTAACTATGGATGGCGTATACAGCACTGTTCATAGAAAGAATTTTTTTTTCTTTCACGAGGTTGCATCAATTCTTTGGGCTATCAATGCAAAAGTGCTCTAGCCAACAGACCATGTCACTAGAATGCTCTGGGGACACATGATATTAACTTAACAGAATTTTTGTCGATTTTGGTGTTTAGGCCGATGTTGCACTGATGGCCTTATCATCAATGATTTTTAATTTATTTTTTTTTAACATCAATTATAGTTAGTTTGGTTATAAGTATTTTTTTTTGTATTTTATGTACAAGTCTTATTTTATTTATTTTATATTACATTAAATTATACAATTTTAAGGTCTTATATATGTATACAATATTTTATATATAATTTTCCTTTTATTTACAAGTACATTTATTCACTTTTAATAATTTTTTTCATTGAGTTTTATCCAAGAAAGCGCCTTAAATGCCGTAAAGACGTTCAGAGTCCTTGCATAAATTCTGTACGAACTCAAAGCACCGTTCCGGCATAAAATTTAAAGTTCAACAATAAAATTTAAAATATCCCCTACACAGATACCACATGTACAGGTACGAGTACACCACAAAGCGGAAGGCTAAGCACAAAAAACGATATCTGCTGCAAACGAGTGGATATCTCGCTTCCACCTGCGTTTCAAATTTGCATTTAATCATTCCGCCCGAAAAACACTCGGCACACACATCAACATATTACAATGGATCGAGATAAAAAAAAAAATCCAACAACAACGTATCCATTAGATACAGTATCTGCCAAACACTACAGCACGCGCCAGTCTATATTTTATTTATGTTCGCCTCGCAAGCCCACCACCACCACCAGCACCACCGTCAAAAATCATTTAATGAAATTTAATGCTGATGAAGCTCACATCCACATCCACCCCACCCACAGTGGCACCCATTCTCGACAGCCGAGACGTAAAGTACCCACCTACCAACAGCATGCACAGGGCTTCGGGCTGTGGATGTGTGCGGTTATGAACATTTGACACGTATCCCAATTAGGAAGCTCTCGCATCAGCAGCCCTGTTGTTTCCGCATTCAATGCACCGAGCAGTTATTGCTCCATTTTTGGAAGTGATTCATAAATACGAATCAAAATGATGAAGAAAATTTATGTATGAATTTAATTTGGGTCAGATGGGGGGAGGGTGGCCAGAAGGGTGACGCATCCCTGACGTGCAGTCGCATTTATGTTTTGAGGTCGACACCGTCGTCAGACGGAAGGCTGGAAAGCGAATTTCATTCGCTGAATGCGGTTGAAGTGCTTTTGACGAACACTGAATCGAGCCTGCGGCCGTGACTGGACTGCTTTTGTTGGAATTTATATACAAATTGTTAAATTGATAGAAATATGTGGATATGCGTAATTGTGGTCTGATTCAAACACGCAGTGGACTGAGAGCGAATGAATTTAATGTCCAGTGTGTGGGGAGATGGGTTTGAATGGGCGGGGAGGGGTGCCGTGAACCAAAGCAAAGGAGCTGGGCAGACAACTTCATCGGTATCCTGCAGGCATTTTGCCAACGTTGAGAACGAAGAGGCCGTAATGGAGACTGGGATAAATCAGAAATTTTAAACAGTTCGGTGGATTCTAAGGAGACTACAAATTTTGAAGTGGATTCTGTCAAATTGTATGTGGTGACTTGCGTTGTTCCAATGTATACTGGAATCCTGTATTTTGTTGAATAGCGGACGTCCATTGTATTCATAAATCCCTTTATAGAGCCTTGTTCATAAGCACCTGTGACCGGAGCCAACCATCGATCAACAAATTGATCCAAAGTGCCCGAGTGGACAAGTCTCTCCAGTTTGCACTCCAAGTTGACTGGCGTCGTTCTCCTCTGCGATAGCAAAATGAAAGCACCTTGCTCTATATCCTAGTTGATAGCTGTCTCCTGCTGCTGCCGAAGCTACTTACGCCCTTAATGATCAGCCTTCATAACCTTGATTCATTGAAATCACGCGTAACTGTCCCAATGGAGAGACTAACACATCAACAGCTTCTAAAAATGATTCATCTGTATGACGAAAATAAGCCTGGTGTGTCTTATCGATCATCCGAACCTGTAAGTGCATCCATCAGTAGCCGGCACAATCTCTCGCCAGATATCTCCCACATAAAACCTGGCTAAGGTTTTGGACGTCCTCTATTGCGTTTCCCAAAATATAAGAAATATTCTTCGGTGAGTAGCTAATTGTTCCTAGCTGATGTCGAGCCCCAAGTATTTTAGGATATTTAGATCTAATTGGCTGGAAAGTTTGTTCAGTCTTGTGCTCTGAATTATACAGTCTTGTGGTCATAGCTAGTTATTGATTCTAGTCAATCCTTGCTCCTGGAGCACGCTTCATTTGCTGCGACTTCCAGCTCGCGTTTGGCCACCGTGACCACGGCAATACCATCGGCGAACCCGATGATACAAACTTCTTTTGGCAGAGTCAATCACAGCACTCCGTCGTACATTATGTTCCACAGAAGGGGTCCAAGGACTGATACCTGAGGGACTCCCCAGAAACTTCGTAGTACTTCGGCCCATCGTCTGACTGGTACATAATTTTACGGTTGGTAGAATAACTGTTGATTGTTGACAGTGTAGGGCTCTCATAATACAGTCGACCTAGTCTCTAGTCGAGCCTTTGTTGGCTTAGCTACTTCAGCTGATTCATTTGCAGACTAAAAATCAGAGCCCTCACCTTTCTTGGAGGACTTTCTAACCTAATTTTGATATTTGCCACGCCTCGTCGTCTTAAGGCGAGGCCAACGTGCATAAGTTTGTGCAGTAGTAAGAATAAACAAACATAAACGCGGCACGAATAAAGAATTCATGTTTCTCCCTCACTTCAGAAATTCACCTCGTCCATCATCGCGAAACTCAATGCTAGCTCCAATCTCTCGCAAACATTTCCAGTCACCTCGTGGCACACTATCCCCGGCAGTCCTAATGACAAATTCATTAAACGGCATCGAAGGCCGCCAGCTGCACATCATTATGCCTGCAAAATCCAACAAACCACCCATCGCATGCCTTTGCACAAATAGCCCGTCATTTGTGTTCGCGGAAGATCTCCCCGCTGAAATTGAGCCTCATGCGTGAACTTAATTGAATATCGAATGCGCGCCGTGGTCTGTGGACACACTCTCGCTCCCTCGAATGCATGACAGTGACCACCACAAACGATGGCCCCAAACGATACGCGCTGCCCCAGTCGCGCCACCATCAATTGCGCGCTCCTAGCGATAATTGAAACGTGAAATTTTGTTTGCCGAATATGATTTCACATTTCATTGATATTCAAATGTAGCGCGTTGGTTTTGTCGGGATGCCGCGCCGCTCCGCATACCCGCTCACACAAGGACTCAGGTATCGCGAGAGATCCTTGCAAATGATATGTCACGCTGTCATTCTCAGGAACATCATATTTTATCATTAAACGAGTTTATGACATGCCTTGGATGCGGGCCGCGATGATGTGCGGCAGGGAGATGGGGTGCTTGTGCATGATACATGGTGATACATTAAAAAGTCGTCAATAATCCATCAAAGTGTGACATTACGCGTTCTAACGACTACTGTCAACGGATACGGATGTTATGGCATTTTCTTTCTCGGTGTATCTGTGTGTGCGTGGCGTGGGTGACGCGTCGCCAAACGAACCATCAATGACTTGAATTTTAAATATCTAGGACATTTTTTTTCGGTGTGGGGTGTGCAGTGCATCCTGCTTGTTTAGGCTAAGTGCTCCTATCGTCGATTGTCGTAAGTCATTGGTGGCAGTCTAATCCATCGAAAAGGTATTTTCAGTCTCATCAATTTGAGGCGGGATGTGTTGAGAATCGGGGGCTCGTTATGGCGATCGGAGTTAATTGACACGACAGCTTGTAGTCATGGAGCTCGACGTTGGTTTGGGCCGACTTGGTAGCACCTCATGCTGAAGAAGGAGAAATTCACCAGCAAAAGACAAAGAAGATGCCTTGAAACAGCCGACATCCCATTCGACGACTCGTAGAAGAACAACCAAACATTCGAAAGATGCAACCAATTACCGAGCCAATTAACATCGCACAATCATAACGCTTGATGGGAAAACGCATTAGCCATGTAATCCCATTACAAGCAGTTATCCCCTTCAGGAAACGACGACGCCCTGAAGTGCACATTTTCTGTGTGTTGAAACCACTTCACGGTGCTCGTAAGCTTAACCACTTACAGTGTGGTTTCCACTGCTATTCCTTTCAGAGCAGCTCTGGGCGATCTTTAAGGACAAGGTACGACGTCGTCGTCGTCGTCGTGGTTGAGAAGAGAATGAGAGGTGAAGAGGAGCCGAAATTATGTTGCCTTTTATGGAGTTGTGCGCGCTTTTGTGAGGGTAAACTATGCCCCAAGTTGGTCGATGCCTGCACTGCTAGGTATTTTTGCACAGGAACTGAGAAAGTCCATTTTTAACCTAGCAGCCGGCACTTGAGGTTTTTGAGCATAATCAAGGAATTTCCACTTTCACAGGAAACCATTTCGGAATAGAAGCTGCAACTTCGCCTGCCTGACCCATTGCCCTTAAGTCTGAATGGCTTGGACAAGTGCTTCCCTTTGACACGCTGAAATGTCACGCATTTTTTTTTTTTTGGTGCAAAGGGTGACACACAAAAAAATTTAAAAATAAAGGGAAAACTTTTCATTTTACCTTATCCATCGATAGTCTCAAAGCGGACTAACTACTTGATCCCTTCGATAACGCAACAACCACCCGAAAAAAAAATCCCTCAAGTGGTTGTTTGAAACATGTCACCCGTTGCAGAACAAAGTTAGACCTTGCTCCACATGGTTACGTGCTAAAACTTAAAACAAATCCCTCAACGAGCCCGGTGCTCGTTTTTGGCAAAACGAACTCATCTACAGTCAATCTGCGTGGAGGCAAAACACACGGGCACCCCTCAAAGGTTTCACCTTCGAACGAACGAGAGCGGTCCAAATTCCACAAATTGACTCTGTAACAAGCTGGATATCACACGAAAGCATGCCCCGTTGAAACTTTCCCATAAAAATGGAAAATATCCTCGAAAAAAAAAAAAAAACTCAACAAGAATTTGTTTTCATTCCTCTGCCCTGCCGTCGGGTTCTTTCGGCACCCGCGGCGTTGGCGGCGGCGGCGGTGACTACAGCCAGTGGTTCACGGTTGTGCTGTAATATTTCACGTATCCTCGAATATCCTTTTGTTGGTACCCCGTTCCGCTTTCAAGGGAAACGTGTTTCTTTTCCGTAAAAGCACTCTATTGCTGCGCGGATCGTTCGGCAAAGTAGTTTATTGCAGTTATTTCAAAAGGATTGCCGAAGGTGTCGAAAAATTCGGCGCATGGGCTAGTATACCCCGTATCCGCTTTCCAATGGCAAACAACAGACGACTGAGTTTGGTTTTTTTTTTTTTTGGTTTTGCGTAATCAACCCGCTTGTGTTCAACATGGTCGCTGTGCCGGTAATCCGTGTTGTTTGGGTAGGAGGGTTTGTAAAACACTCTGTTTGTAGCGTGCCAAGCTTTATTACGAGCTATGCATCTTGATAATTGGGATACAGTGTGTCTTGAAAGACGGCCAATATACTATATTCCTCAAACTTCAAATGTGGTTTGAAGTGCTGCTGAACTTTTTCTTTGATAAAGATTAGGGCCTTCGAAAAATTAATGAAAATTCGATTGACATGACTCTCAAAAGAGCGATGGTAACATGAACAAAATTAATTGATATAAATTTTTATCGAATAAACTAATGAATTGAAAGTAGTAAGCTTGTCTAAGGTAGTCTAAGCGAAGTGTGTATACACATGCATGCATAAACCGAAACAAATGTCCGAACATCTTGAGGAATTGCAAAGTCTGTTTTCACTGTCTATGAGAAAATGTTGCAAGATATTAGTCCGAGGAGCAGGGAAACAACCACTCTTCACTGAGAGTGTTCTGACTGCAACTTGTTCGGATGATTGATGTACTGACAAAATTGAGTCTCCATGCCCAGCCAATCTGTGCACATTAAGGTAGAGGCAGCAATCAGATTCAGAGTTTAGCTGCGACCTGTAAAAGAAAAATATAGTGTTTCTATCACGATTTTCCCACCACCTGCCCACTTCCAGATCAACTGCTTCCCGAATAAAGTCTCCATCCATAGTCAAACGTGCTACTCACTTAGTTGAGCATTGAAGAAGAGTTGCACCAATGCTGGCTGCCTGGACTTGAATCAGACTGAAGAAATTCCTGGTTTTGAAGTGGGTGTGGACACAGTGGACTCTCTCTATGTCGAACTCTCCTTAAGTCGAAACTCTTCCTTACTCGAACTTTTTCGTCATTCTTTACATACATTTCCCTCAACTTCCATACAAAAACCTCTCTCTAGGTCAAACTCTCTCTAACTCGAACAAATTTTGGTATCCCGTGACAGTTCGACTTAGGGGGAGTCCACTGTATGTTCTAACTGGGGTGTGAAGATGACCATGTATGATTCAACATCAGAGATCGTTCTAGTGAGCAGCATGTACCAGATCATCTCCAGAATTTGGGAAGACTGAAGCATGCCCGACTACTGAAATATCAGCTTCAGAAGCCCCATCTACAAAAAAGGCTATCCTACCTCTTGCAACAACTATAGAGGGCCTAGCTTCTCAGCAACCACTTGCGTTGTGCGTGCTATTGTTCATTCACGAGTGGAAGGGATCTACAGTTTAATGCCGACTGCGAACGGCGTAGTTGAGAAGCTTTTTCTAGACAGAAATACTCTTTGAGCTTTTTCAGTGACTCGAAAGAGGTGGAGCCGTGAAATATGAAAGGTGGTAAATCCGGGTATCGAACCTGGCACCTTTTGCGTAGGAGTCGACGCACTAACCTACTACGTCACGGCGACCCACCCTATAGAGGTATACCCCTGCTTAAAGTCTCCTAAAAGATCCTGTCCAGAGTATTGTGTGATTTGCACGTCTAAAGCTATCGCACCGCCCTAATCGACACTTACTAGCGCGGCTTCTGGCCCGGAACATTTACTATCGACCAAATTTTCACACCAAGGCAAATCGTGTATTCATCGGATTCAAAACGATGACTGTACCTTGGGAAAACTGTTCCGGTTGTGTCGCACCATGCTACACGATACACCGTGCAGTTCGTTTCAAGGACCTTCAAGCCGCTCCAAACCTTCGCCGGCTTTCAGCAAGGGAATGAGCTATCGTATGACTTCTGAAAAATATAGTCCCAAGATACGGTAAGAACACTGAAGACACTATCTTCTACAAGTCAGTCCAACTGTTGGGCCATGCAGACGACATCAACATAGCACGGCAGCTGAAGATGGATCAGAAGAAGGCTGAGCGATAAGCAAAACTGCTTCCATTTTCCACAAAACGTTCCTCCACTTCGGATACATGTTCCCGTCTGCGAGGAAGGTCAATGGAGAAAACGACATAAGCCCGTACTCCGCGAGCTGTACCAACATGTGGATGTAATCCGGAAAGCAAAAATCCGTCGTCCGTACTGGCAAATCAAGCGCAATACCTCCAGCTCCAGCGAAGAGGCTCTTCGAATCTGAGGATTATCGAACAGGAAGGCAAGGAAAAGCGGACATCCGGTATAAAGACCAAGTTATCGCGAACGCAATACAATTTGGTCTTGATGACTGGAAGTAGCGTCAGATCCTCAAACTCGAGATGTGATTTGCTTCTAGCGCCAAAAATACGGCCAAGGACATTTTAGTGACACCGCAACTGTTTCCACTGAAATCGATGGAGATTTGAAAGAGCTATCAATTTGATTGTTCAAGAATATCTCTCCTCTTGCCAAACAGACCAATCACACCTTTCTTTATCAAGAAATGTTGAGCTAGCCAATGGACAAGCAAGAAAGTTAAGCTTATCATGAAGTGCCATCCCACCTGAAGGAATCTCCGGTTTTGATATCACGTCATCAACCATTTCATAGCCAAACTTTTCGTACATCCTGTAGGAATCTGCCAAAATTGCAGAGTCTCCTATTGGACAATGAACTGGCGCCATCATATGAAAGATGTAACGAACCGATTGAAGAACAAAGCGAAAACGTTTGGAAATTCGACAAAAACCAACCACCCACCCGTTCTGCATCCCAAAATCAACCCGCCAGAGTCGGGAAAGATGTATATCTTGTCATCCTGTCTGCCGTATCCATATCCGTATTTCCCGCAGTGGATACCAGCCACCCCAGTCAAATGGGAATGGAGCATGGTGGCGTGTGTAATAAATTGCAGTTCGTTAGCGTAAGAGACAAATATGACAAGGAAATACTCGTACCCCGAAATAAAAGGGAATACTCCGGGTATCCCTTTGTTTTCTTTGTTCGAATTGAACGCTAATTGCCATGGCGTCTTATCCTGTTTACTGATGTGTTCCGTTCCTTCTTCGTTTTCGTTGATTTGTATGTGCGGCCATCGTGATGCGGGTTTTGGCTTATAGAATGTACTCGTACATATGGTAGAATTAATTTATTGATTTTGCTCTCGCCGCGCAGTGTAGGGGGCACGTATTTGTATTTATCATGTGGTAATTGATTGTGGTGGTTTGTGGTTAAGGCGAGAGCGTGGGGCTGAAGTCGCTCCCGGTCGTGAAGTGCAGTGCTTCAGAGATGAGCTGCTGCAGCAGTCGATGAAAGGTCATGGCAGCTCTCAAGCGACTTAATCATCGTTGCGCCTTGCTGACACGTCAAAACCCGATCCCACTTCGATCCATTCATCACTTAATCGAATGTAATCACTCATAAATCCTCAAACTACGCGGCAAAACGCACTCTTTGCCAACGTGGCACGCTCATGCCAAGGTCGCATTAATGTCAATTCCATTCCAATATGTGCAGCCACTTGAGGATTGATTTGCATCCTTCTTGCGTACGCACACAGGTACGCACCGTATTACACCCGATTAAAGTCAATTCAGTGTCGAACTGATATTGTCACGGTTTCGCAAGTGCCCATCCGTAGTCGACATTGACAGAGCTGCACGAAGACGAGTGTTGGCATCGGGATTTTGATGTTAATTGCTTTCTGAAGTGGACTTCAGCTCTGTATCGCTGGCAAACGAATATTGGAAGTCTCAAGTGCAACCGTCATCTTCACGTGGCCACTTGAAGTCAAGGTAAACATGCTCGGTTTCCCCTCGATTTGTCAATTCAATTGAAGTGATTTAGTTATTTTTTTTCCTGCTCCCAATACAAGAGGCGTTCGAATGTGATGAAGTCGTCCGTTTGTCGGTCGGCGAAGGTTGGACGGATTATTGGATGTGTGATGAAGGAATGGAGTGTTGAATTTAGGGTTGCAGCTGGGCTGAGCTGGGTTGTGGAACAAGTGTGTGTACTGTATTTATCGTGATTTTCTTTGTCAAGGAGTGCTGAAATGATGTCCTTAAAGCGAGGGGAGACATGTGTTAAGGCAGATGTTGAATGCGGGTTCAGTGAGTGCACAGGTGACTCTGACCTGAGGAGGAGAAGGTCTCTACAAGACGAGTGTACGTCCTTTGAATCTCTAAGGTATTGACAATAAGCCTACTTCCATCCTCTTCAAGAGCTTCGATATTGACTGTTGGCGGAGGAACATCTCTGAAGATTTGAACAGAAACCCCGTCCTTTGACAGAGGCACATCATGACGGGTCTGCATTCACTTGGCCAACTTTCAATCAAATGTCACTGCAAGTTCATCCGTTGGAATCAGAAGCAACAAATTACACAATTCCCCGACATTTTAAACGAGCCCTAAATGAGGTGCCAACTGAGGCACGTGTCAATCAACCCAGAAACGTGGGGACGTCGCAACGAATAAGGAAAATCACAGAAAATTCTCAGAACTTCACATCAGCAACATAAGTCATTGTTCAGGTGATTCCCTGCGTGGGAAGGTGCTTGTTTTTTTCACAAAAAACGAATGCCCCTTATTCCCACTTACTGAAGTGTCACCGAAACGAAAGGTCAGTGGGGAGTCTATTCGGCCCAGTCCACCGAGGCATACACTTGTCAGATTATCAGAACCAAGCAAAAAACTGCTTTTAGCGGCAAATCCGAGTTTAACTTGTCTTCGCCTTGGTTTTCTCGTCACTGTTAAGGTCTCGGATAGTGACCATGTATCCCCTCAGTCCAGCTTTAATCGCATTGACTGGCAGACGAGTAGCGGACAGCCTGACAAACAGAAAAACGAAACGAAAACCCAGCAAAAACAAAACCCGTGAAGAAAGAAGGCCAACTGAAAATTTTTAATTAATTTCAACACAGCGCATTTAATCAGTGGCGCTCCAGATACTTTTCTTCAGTTTTGCAGAGTTTTTGTTCGCTTCGGTTTTCATTTTTTTTTTGTTCCAAGTCTGTTACTCGTTTGAGATAAATGCAAGCAATGGCTAAGCGAAAAATATGTGCTAAGCCATCTGATAATAGTAATTAAGAGCATAATCCTACATTTTTGGGGTTTACATTCTCTTTCACGTTTTCGTCGGGTTTTTTTTTCTGCCGGGAATGCTGCTTCTTTTTTTTCCCTCTGAATTTTTATGAACGTAATATTTAATGAGATGCTTGCGATGGGGATACGACTGGGAGGAGATTTAATTTCGTTCCAACAGGAGTGCTTTGGAAAAACCGGCGATTTTTTGTTTAATTCGTTTGGTTGTCTTTGTTCGGTGTCAGTGCAGCTGGTGCAGGGAACTACAATCTCAATTCCTCAGAGGGATTGGGTGTCTGTGGGGCGGGAAGAATGAAAAGCGTTAAATTTACTAGGTTCTCGCTGTCCTGAAAGTATCTATTTGGATTAAATTAGTTCATGGACTGAACAAAAACCAAGCAACCCGTCTAGGTGTGCTTATTCGAGGGGATTACTGGGTGTTCTTCCATTGTTTTGCCACCGGACCGAAAGTGCTTTGATTGCTGCTTCTGCATTTGAAGTCAGAGATGACTATGGGATCATCAGCCAGACAAGTTCAAGGTGAAGGTGATGTTTTGTGCAGACAAGGGAGTGACCTCCATAGTGTGCATATGCAGGGGTCTACAGAGATGGGTACTCCACAAATATGAACCCTGAACGCGAAATTTTGTGAACACCCTCAGGTTGTGTGCGCTGACGTGTTAATCTGACATGCGGCAGATGGCAACGAGATGAATTTTATGTTCCAAGTCGAGTTCATCGCTTAATATCTTCTGAGTTGTGGAAAATATCATATCTTGTGTTTGGTTGATCCAACATTTGGTCCTTTACATTGCATATGAAACGCATAACATATCGGGATTCCGGGAAAAATTCTTTCGAGTGGCATAGAAAGAGCTTAGGGGGCAGTCCGGAAGGTTAACTGCGCTGGGTCGGCCACAAGGACACCCATCCTTGATAAAACGCATAAAGGTAATTTAAACCGAGCCCCCTGGCTCGAGAAAAGAAGACCCATCTAGTTTCCGGTACAAATACGAAGCCATCGTGGATGCATTCATCTGGTACACACAGCTTGATCTCGATACCTGAAAGCAGTGTCCCTGTTGTCGTTAGTGAAACGTTGTGTGAGATGAACTCATCAGTGCCTTGTATGTGACTCCATCAGATAGGCCACCGCATGGCAGGCCCTGGGAAATGTTGTTGGACCAAGTCCGAAAAACTCGCGTGGTTGCGGGTGGGCATACCTAGTTCCTGACGATGGCGAAGGATTAAGTGACCAGGAGATTTCTCGTGTGAATTAAAGACGGTCTTAGCTCAGGCTCAGAACCTCCATGGGTCATCACCCAGAGAAGTAAGTAAGAAGAAGAGCCTGGGTAGAGTTGAAACAATTTTTCTTCTGTGGTTCACAGCATTGGCATTGTTAAGCTTAGCCATATCAGAGTGAGGTGAAATAAAAGATCAGTATTCTTTCTGTTCAACATGGTAAATGGTATGCTTTCTAAACAACATATGGTTTGAAAAAAAGTCAATTTTTTTCAACAGTCCTGATACAAGGGCGGTTGAAACAATGAATGGGTCCAATTGGAACACGTTGTATTCTTGGCTAGAATATTTGTCGATGTTAGCGAATTGACACAATTTCATGAACATCGTAGATAGTAACTGTGTTCAAATAGGACGATCAGGAGGCAGAGGATGTGGAAGCGTTCGTATGTTTTAGAAACTGTCTAAGATACCGAGGAACGAATCATCCTTCATACAACCAGAAGTGTTAGCAACTCCTGTTGATTCAATTGGCACATCTCTTAAAAAGTTGAATTGATAGCTCCTTTGCTTGGTCTTGGGAAGAGACATTAGTGTATGCTTTGTACCTTATGGAGCACTGTTGTTTTCTTTCGGACGCATCTCGTTTTCGACTGAATCTTAACAGAGAGTTGTCAACCTTTTAACTTTATCTTAAGCCAGTCGCCTCGGCGTAGTGGGTTAGTGCGTCTACTCCTACGCAGAGGGTGTCAGGTTCGAATCCCCATTTCACCAACTTTCATAATTCACGACTCGACACCTCTTTATAGTCACTGACAATGCTCAAATAGTATTCCTTTCTAGAAAAAGCTTCTCAACTTTGCCGTTCGTAGTCGGCATAAAACTGAAGATCCCTTCCACTCGTGACAGAACATTAGCAGGCACAACACGAGTGGTTGATGAGAAGCTAGGCCCAGGTCCGCCTCGGACTGTAGCGCCACCAATATTATATTATATAAGCCACTTTCAAGGCTGACAAGTGCGCATTGCCTCTTCCTCATAAAGAGTGTTTCAAACGTCCTAACCCAATTTTTTAACTGAACGTTGGTGCTTATGGCTCAGATCTATTTCTAGATCCTTCGATGTCAGATGCCTCGAATTTACGATTCCTATCATAAAACACTCAACGTCTACTAAATACAAATGAAAATTCCACCAATCGAGTGCCATGCGTTATTAGAGAGATTTTACTTAACAGAACGTTGGTGCTATGGCTCATGTCTAAGGCACATATTTCCAGATCCTTCGACCACACAAGACTCTAATTATCGATATCTGACGTATAACTCTCAATATCTCCTAAATCAAGTTAAAAATTTCATGCAATTTCGATTTTTGCAAAATGCAAACCATTTCAGCAGAAAAGTCGACCACGGGGTGTACGCAATTGACTGCATTTTTCGGGCGAAAAACAAGCATTTTTTCAATTTTCGAAATTTTGCCGATTCTTGATGCAAAAATGGATGCAGAGTGTAGGGTTGATGATATTTCAAGGAATTATGATCAACCTAAATGAGCTGAGTGCCGCAGGACACCACAGGATCCGAAAAAGGACACCAGTGCTGGGGCCTAAATGCAAGCTTGTCCCAATGAAACTGTGTGAGTTCTGTATTCAACTACAGTTGATTAGAGACTGAAAATTCCTGTGTCCAGTGATCTGACAAGAGACACACGCAATCCTTGTCCGGCCTTAAAACCCATTTCAGAGAAGCTGAAGAGATTGTTGTAACTTATCTTCAATGTTCTCGGAATCATTGATTGAAGTACTGATTGAGGGACTTGCCTTTTTTTTGATTTTCTGATGGTTGTGTTTTTTTTTTTTTTTTTGTGGCGCCACAGGCAGAGTAGCGTGTTTCTGGTTGGCTCGATCATCGATCGTTTTAACTCTGGTAGTCCCCGGGAGACGTTCCTCCATACTTGAGAGATAATAAGAGGTGTTTCTGCTGAAGCTAGACACAAATGGACTATGGGAGAAAACTTCCTCTGCGTCTAATTTCTAGACTGAATGAACTGAGAAGCATCAGTGGGGTTTGGTTTTATTAGTGAGTCCGGAGTGAAGGCCCAAAGCGGGCCGAAGGTAAGGAAGATAAAGGAAGGCACCTTGGCGCATTGCTCTTGAATGACTGTGGATTGAAGTCAGTGGGAAATATTTGGCTAGGAAGAGCATACCATATGCGTGTGGCGAAACTGGAAAACAAAGTCCCTAAACTTAACTCTGAGTCGGCTTACATTAGGAACACACTCCTAGAACCCTATTGCTGGCCTCCTAGGGGCCTAATCCACACCTATTTGCTGTGTAAATTGTCCAGAATGGTCTCCGAATGGTCAACAACAACGCGAAAATTGCCGAGCAAGTTATCCACGGTCTCTGGTTGTTTGATGAATAAAAATTCTGCCCGTTTACATCGAAAGTGGCAAAAGTTGCAGCTTGGAGGCATTAAGTGTTAAGATGTGCCCAGTGTGTGGTATAGTCCGCGTTATCTTCTACGAGTATCATTCTGATCGTTGGAGAGTGACGGGCTCTTACATTGTAAAGCAGCGATATAGATAGGGAAAATGGGGAGGCCGTTGCGTTGTGGGTATGTGCATCGACCCCAACGCGACTTAACCTCGCTGCCTGCGTTCGATTCCCGGCCGATACGACATAATTTACACGGTCCCACCTCTTTCGAGTCACTGACAAGAGAAATAACTATCTAGGGAAAAGGCTTCTCAAACTTGGCTGTTCGGAGTCGGCATAAAACTGTAGATCTCTTCCACTCGTGACAGAACATTAGCAGGCACAACAGGAGTGGTTGCTGAGCTAGCGCCACCCGTATTTTTATACTATAGCAATAGGGACTTTTCTTCTGCACTTCTAGACTATAAGCTTTCTAGGATCATGAAACATGCCTGCAGGAGACTTAATCTGACCATTATTGATGCGGATAGTGCAATTTTATTACCACCGACACATCATTCGACATGAATCTCGAAAGAGCACTCTCTGCTAAGGATACACTTGTGAGCATTTTCTTTGTCTGTCTCTCAAATAGCCTGAGGTTCGAGGCACCGATTCTGTCGTTCAAAATCGACTGATGAACCCATTTCCCAAAACATATTCCACCATGATCACCAACGACAAAAACAAAGTCTTGAGTGTCTCTCCCATATCCATCGCCAATCTCAGTCATAGTCCCCCAGAGCTGTGCCACGCGGGTTGCCATCAAATCTAGTTATTTGTTGAAATTTCATCCAGAATTCACATTTAACTTTCCTCCTCCCCAGAAACCGTAGTGCCGCCCCTCACAAGGCAATGACAAACTTTTCCCAGCAACGTGTCGCTGCTGACACATTTCAACACGCATAAAATTATACCGTCACCCCGATGGGCATACGAGCAACGATCATTGCCTGCCATCAGGTGAGCATGCAATACTGCACCACCACCGCCCAGCTGACAAGTATCGCTCGAATGCCACTGCATCATGAGAATGAGATGCGAGTGGTCGGGCTTTGCTTGCCCCCAAGCCGTACAAAATCGAAATTAGTCTCGAGGATTGTCAGCGACAGCGACTCGAGGTAAGGAGATACATCTGGCGTCTGCATCAGCAGTCCCGTCGCTCGACTCGGACGGGAACGTGTCTAGTTGTAGGTTGTATGGCAGGATAATTTAGTTATTAGTAGTTTGCTCGCATTTTGCGACATGCAATGCTCATTGTCATTCAGGGACGTCGCCTGCACCAACAACAACAACCGGCTCATAAATATCGGTGTGTGTTGCACGGTGTGAGAAGGTGAATAAATCATTAGCCGAAGCCCCTTCGAGGATGTATCTTCTTAGCAAACTCCAATCGCTGGATCGATACACTGGCGGCGCAGAAGGATGTGCATTTGCATTACAAATTTTGCCGAATCGTTTGTGGCCTGGTCGTCTTCGTCGTCGGCTGCATAGGTGAGCAGGTGAGTGTGGCATAAATTCATGCTAAATGGCGTGTGTGGGGCGAGTGCGTGTGGACAACAATTGTCCCAAGTGACAAGGGATGTGGTTGCGACTGTGTGTTGCACAAGGAAGTGGATGCCAAATGAATATTTGAACAGACAGAGGCCAAACAATGGGCGTTCTCAAGATGGCGAAGCAGGCTCAGGACTCAGGATCAGATGTTCTTGATGATGGGGATGAAGATGATGAACTGCTGAAACAAGTGGGCGGCAGCAAGTGCTAGGAGATTGGAATTATTCAAATAATCGGTTCAATGTTTAGACTGACAGGCTGACAGGAGGAGTGATTTGATTGAAAGATGGCTCGTGGACATGATACGTTTACGTTCAGTACAAACAGTCTCCGTTTCCCTTTGTTCGTTATACACTCGCCTTCGGAAGGTGCAAAGAATCTTTTCACCCATCTGCGTGAGGTATTCAAATTCCAAGCCCACCATGTACCTGGTTAGCTTCGGAGGTAATCCACATTCACTCGCGCCGACTACTGGCGAACAGAGAACAGAAGAAAGAATCCCAAGAATCGGTGATCTGGAAAGTACAAGCGTATGGAATGAGCGATCCTTTCATACTCACTTCCTCATTGAAATTGTAAATTTTTTCCCTTTTTTTTCGCATTCTCTGCTCGCTGGGAAGAAAGAAATGTGTTTCATTTTGCACTCCTCTCAGCCGTGACTTTATCCATGAAGCTGAACTTTTATCGTCCAATAACAAATTGTGTGTGCCACGTTCGTTGTACCCTTCATCGTTGTACCTTTTGCATCGGTCTTCTGTGTATTTTCTTCGAGACGATAGCAAAAGCGAACGAAAAGAATTCAAATTCAGTCATTTCCTTGCGAAAGGACACAGCTTGGAGTTGTTTAGTTGTTTGGGATTTGTTCTTTCTTCTTCTTCAATTCTTGCTTTTTTTTCTCGTCCCTTCCAGTGCTTTATCTCCTCGGTGGGGGTGAGTATAGGGCCTAGAGCAACACAGGAGGACTGTGCCATGGAGTAGGAGAACAAGAACAAACTCCAAGGAGGAGAAACCTTGCCCTGTACTTCGGAAAAAAAGTTCTTCTCTCGGTATGTTTGCTTGTCCTTGTTCCTCGCCTACTTCGTCTCCATTGTATGAAAGTTTCTTTTCAACTTTCCTTGAGGAAACTTTCATTCTACTCGAAGGAAGAAGAAGTATTCTTCTTCGGAATACAAAATAGAAAGTTTCGTGGCTCGCTTTAAAGCACCTCCACTTGTAGACACGCAAGGCGCTGCTGCTGAGGGGAGTGCCGATGGTCCACTAAGTGAAGATATACTCTCGCTGAGCAGTCCGACGGTGAGGCGCAGTGAAATCTAATTTCGGGCCAATTGTTGAAACGTTAATGGACATGTTCGGGATGTGTCGACGACGTGTCACATTGCTGCGAGAAGAGTGTATGCACGTGTTGTACATCGAAGGAGGAAGCATCTCGAGTGCAGAAGGAAGTTTGCAAATTCTTACTTCTCCCCAGAGTGGACATTTTGTAGGAAGTTTGTTCGTTTTATTCTTCGCCCGAGATTGGCCCTGTGAGGTGTCCTCTTTGAAATTGCTGCCGGTCGTGTGGAAGGCATACATGATTTGGCTTGTGCAAGTCACTCCTTTGACTGTGTGGCATCAGAGGATGGTGATTCTGGAGACGGAAAGGCCATTATCGAGAGTATTTTTCACAAGACTCTGCTTACCTTGATGTCTGGACACTTTGGGGGATTGAATCACACACTTACGTCAATTTACAGTACATTATCTCTTCCTTAAAAGGCTTCACGGAGATTAGGTACAAAAGGTTCCCAGGAACAGACAGAAGCAGGGAATCTCCTACCAGCTTCGAAGACTTCGAATGGCATACCATGTAAGGATGTGGCTTTATGACAATGTTTGCCCGGCCCACAAGAAGGTAGAAGTGTTAGATTAGTCGTTTCAGATTGAGTCTGGTGTGCGGGCAGGAGTATTTGAACCCAACAGAAGCATTTTCAACCCTTTGCCGTTGGGTCCTACAGTGTTTCAAGCCGTAGGACTCATGCCATCGAGATCAACGAGAGACACAACTCCTCAAAGGTAATAAAAGCGCTAAAGTGCAGATAAATTCAGACCTAATCGATTCTAAAACAGGTAAATGCTACGACGCTCTGAATTCTGCAATCCTTTGGTAGACCCGACAAAGTAAAGCTTGGCTGGGTCCCAAGGCATAGGGGGATTGCTGAAAACAAATCCGCTGGCTTGGGCTGGGTCGGAATCTGCGTTCATAGGTCCCGGACCATAGGTCTCTGATTAACGAATGGGAAGACAAAGTTCGCCTAAACCAATGGACCAACGATGATGGTCTTAGGCAATCCAAACTCTTAATCAATACTTATTCCTATAAGATTATAAGGAAATAATTTATCTTAGCAAAGAAAGCTTAAGATTGCTAACGAGCTTTCTTACCGGCCACTGCGGCCTGAATTACCACCTTGACAAAATAAACCTGCGTCAAGACAAGTTTTGTCGACATTGCCTCGAATTATTTCCAACCCTTCGATACAACAGATATCGTCTGGTCGCGTTTTCGTTGCCTTCACGGCATGGGTAGGTAAATAGTGGCATTAATGCACTTAAGCCATAATAGGCCCATTGTACCGCCACGTGGGTGCTTTAATTAAAAGAGAGGGTTGCTGATTGTGACAGCCGGCAAATTGTACTAGTGCGTTGACTGGTATTTTACTGACTTGAAGTAGAAGAATATAATGGCCTTCCTAGTTCGGGCAAGTGCAGGGCAGTCTGCGGAGAATGTTCTGGATGCTTGCCTCATCATCCTCTTCTAAGCAGCTTCTGTAGATGGCGTTGGAAAATAGCCCTAGTATTTTTGTATGAAGGCCTAAAAGACAGCTTACGGTGACTATTCCCACTGCAGTACTTATTTAAAATATTTTTTGAGACTCAACAACTGATGCCTGTCAACCATCTGGCATTGATTTTTTGTATCTAGGAGTTATTGAGCTGTAACTTTAAGGCAGTGCCCTAAATAGGCTCTTATGCGCCCGCAGTGAGATTCTATATGTGCGCCCTTGTATGCGTGTAATTGTAGTTTGGGCCCTCCTCGTCACCGGTGGCACAACCCTAGTTGCGGCACTGCTAGAAGGTACCTTCATTGGTACCTATTTTACAAAGGATTTCATCAAATGAACGTCTAGTGGCGCGTTTAGCGAGATCATTATGTTTGCAGTTTCCCGGGATGTCCCTAGAGCTTGGCACCTGTTCGGATACCTCGTAAGAGAAGCGCGGCAATCGGCTTGGGTTTTACAAGACAAAAAAAGACAGCTATTAGTTCCTTAGTATCCTTCGCGAAAGATCTCTGAACCGAGTTGGAGAAAAGTCTACCAAAAATTCCCTGCCGTCCTCCAGCAAGTGGCGGGCAAAACGAATGAGTCTCAGCTGTGTTGTTGCAACTGCGACTATGTGTGCTCTGTGGGATACCTAGTTTGACGGCATGATCTCTTATCGGCTAGTGGCCAGTACTGACCGCCACCAAACATCAATCCGGCCTTTTATCGAGGCTAGATCAACATAGTACTCCTGTATCTACTAAAGTTAAGGAGGCGAGCTAGGGAGGCAATAGCTTTGTTGGCTGTTTGGCTACCCACGAGCATGGTAACCTTCTGCCTTGGCAGATAATTTGGGTGCACATACAGTCTGTAATACGCTGTTGTCCGCCACTCTGTAGACTTTGAAGATGTTCAGGAGGTCGAAGAACACACTCACCACGAATCCTCTGTCCATCTTAGAGCCGTCTATGTAGATTGTCCAGCTCAAGTCCCTGCATGGAATGACAATCTCTTCTTTCGGGGAGTGTGTCAAAGCCGTTTCAAAGATGAAGGGGACTGTATGGCTCTGTTGTGTACTATCCACCGCTAAGTTCCAAGGTGCATATTAAGTGGAAGTCTGGCATCGACCAGATCTTTACATTTCGACAGATCCTGGAAAAGAGCAAAGAGGTGCAAAATGACACCCACCTCCTTTTTGTCGATTTTAAGGCCGCACATGACAGCGTGCATAGATACGAGCTATACTACCCCCTGCCTGGCTTTAACGATGGATAATTCTTCAATTTTCAAGAAGTCTTTACAAATGTTAGCATAAGCCGATGACACGGACTCAAGAGACATTTAAGAACCATCTCTCGAGGGACTTAGGTGGTTTTATATAAGGCACTGATCATCCCTGTCCTGCTGTACAGCGCGGAGTTATGCACAATCTCAAAAGACTTCTCTTCGAAAAATTCTGCGGTCGGTCTTTGGTCCTGCTTGCGTTGATGATTTTGGTGGAGAAAATTCAACAACGAACTGTACAGCGGGCAGTATGCGACATGAGTGGAGGTCGGTCACGACCTTGGTGGCGCACCTATTGGAAGAAGGGTCTCAATCACTCAACCAACTTGGCGAGCGATACAGCTAGCCGGAGATCGCTCTAGCTTGAGAGGAACGTAGGTAGAGGCCCGGCTTCACCGCGGACTGTACCATCGCACAAGAGAACAAGTGTGATGCACTTGGAATATCTTCCTTTCTTATCACCTTCTCCTGGTCAGACTGGTTTCCCAACAGCTTGCACAGCTTAAATAAATCCAGTTTCCCCCCCCCCCTATTGTAAAGAAAGCCTTGAGGTTACAATTTCTTTGAAGAACGAGCTTAAATTTTTCTCGTGTATCATCAGCAATCTAACCAGTCAAATATATTTTCAAATGAAAGTTGTTTGCCGACTTAATTGATTCGCCCCTTTCGAAGTCCAATTCTCAAGCACGCATACCACCACATGGTTAAGCCCGATAAGACTGATGTACACACCCTCGTCCTCTAAGGACATAGAAACCATAAAATGAGTAATACTCAGTATTCACTCACACCCCAGAGGACCGTCCCCACACCTCCTGGCACAGAATAAAATAAATTGCATTTGTCTTGAGAAAAATTAAGTCTCCAACCACAGAGCGGATCTTGCTCCGAATGCTAATCACGTCAATTACGGAACTCACTCGTTTGCGCTTATCCTCACAAAGAGCCGAGACAATTGAAGTCACACCCCTTGCCGCCTTGAGAACAAAACATTAATTAAAGTCGGCAAACAAGGACACACTCGCACCCAACTTCACCTCATACGGCTTGAACATTTCCTCTTCGTCCCATTCCCCCGCTCCCCGTGATGATATTGGTAAAGAAAATCTCATTAAAATTGTCAGCGCACTCCTGACGTCCCAGCGGCCTCACATGCGAATCGGGCCAGGAGCAGAAAGCCGCATTGTAACCACCAATGCTGGCGCAACCGTTTATTAAAAGTTCTTTCATCCCTGTATCAACAGTCAACCGAGGAACGTGTAAACATTCCCTCTCGCCAGATATGCAGATACCGCTCTCAAGAATCTTACGAAGCTCAGAAAACTTTGTGCAGGCATCTTGCAAGCCTTTTCCGCGTGCTCACCACCATCGGCGCGTTGGATAGTGCAGCGCGCGTAATTATGCAAATTTCCCTTCAACATCACAAAGAGCCTAAAGTGCCACTCCACATCGTTAACGTGACATCCAACATCGGGTCCCTTCTTTGGCGTGTTCATTCTTGCCAAAGACCCCACTCGCGATGCATGCTTGGGCTGGAGATACTTTTAGTGTACGCGCAATCAACGCACGTGCCGCTTTTGGAAATCTTTTGCAACGGCACTGGGTTAATTGGAAGAAGTTTTGCAAGGCTTTTTTGTCAATTCTTACCTTCTCCCCCAATGGCATCGTCAAACACGGCGGCGCACGTCTTGACGAGATAATCCACTTGTGAGACGAGCTCTAATTGTAGCCACTTACTTTGTCCAACTGGAGTGTCTTGGGATGCTTTTCTTGGAGCAGGATGATGGTCCTGGAAAGGAGAGACTGCACCATTGAATGGAGTTCGATGCTGTAATTCCGTCTTAATTAGGTAGCAACGAAGGAAAGGTGGTGTGTCCTTGTCTTTCGTTCTGGAAGATAGTTACTTTGGTGATTGGGCGGTGCGCTTTGATGCTTGCTCGAGGGATGTCTATTGGCGTTGTGCTGAAATTGGGGAACTATGTGCTGAAAGATGACGGACAGGGTAAGTGCTTTGATGATGCTATTGGATACGAGCTTAGATCGAGGTGATCATACTAAGCCCTCCACTATGCCATTCAGTCTTATAAGTATGTACGTAAGTAAGTATTGCGATGATAGTATGTGAATGGTTACCCCTGACACTAACTCCACGTGTAGAGCGACGTGAATCTTCGGTTCCATCAGTTAAAGTGGCTAGGGCAATAGACAACTCAGTTCAGTCCCATACAGAGTACTTTTTGTGTTCATTTCCGTTTAGGTGTGTCTTCATCTTTTGACAGCCGCAGAGATTGGCAAATTACGTTTAGACATTGCAAATGCAAATGTCTCTTACAACGATGAACAATGAACTATAATCAAAAAAATAAACAGAGTAGCCCCTGGTGCTCCTTCAAGTGACTCACAAGAAATACCTTCATCATCTGGATATGTACAGAGTAAGGACACCTCAACTCCGGCTCCAGAAGAGTCTTCGACACGAACTTCTGGAACAACAAGGTGACTCACCCAAGTAGAGAAGAGTCTCAACCAACTTGGTGTGCGACACTGGATTAGTTGGAGAACGTGCTTGTTGGATTGGTTTGTTGGTTGGGGCGCAGTTTCATCTCGAACAAAGAATGCAAACGATTATAAACAGAAGCTCAGACATCCAAGACTTATAGTTACATTTTTGATAGATTGTTTTTCAAACGTATGAACCTCAGAACACGGGCAACTGATGGTGAGTTTTAAGCTTAAGCCAACATTGACGACAGCCTGAGACTGTGGTAAGGCCACCTGCAAGTTGGTTCCTTTGGCAGACGCATAAGAACGTTTCCACTTTTCCTTGCACTCTCTCAACGCATTGACACCCATATCCGAAGTAATCAAATGTCCCATCCAACCAACGAAACGAGGGCATTGCAACCATGCGCTGCAATATGCATGCATCTCTGAATCAGTTCCGATGTTAGAATTCCTTGGTGCAACTGTTTAAAAACTCACAAACCATTCTCCAGAGCCACACAACCCAAGATGCCCGCCGCTTAATGTCACCATCTGGTTGCATCTTAAATGCAGCTCTGCACCACCACTTGCCAGTTGCCTCACTCACAATTTCACCCGCCTCTGCTGTTGAGCGACCCTCCTGCACTCTGGCAAACTAATTTCAATATCAATCCCACCTGCACCATGTTCAGGCTGTTCACGTTAGTTGTCTCCAACTTCAACTTCCGTGCAATTCCGTTTTTTTTTTTTTTTGTGCTCTGCGCATCGTCTCCCTTTCTCGCGCTCTGCCAGAGTCCTTATGCTACAAGTGCATAAATAAAAGCGAAACGGGAGCATCCTTGTATTTGGCAGGGATAAAATTAAATTTTACACCTGTGCTCTGTTAGCAGGATGTCACAATTCCTCCAGTGAAACTGTGTTGCTCTTAACATGTATATAATTTCTGCGACCACTTCTTCTTCGTCCTCGGGCACTTCACCTAACAGTGCAGAGAAGATGCCACACGGTGGAAAAGGCTGCGACTGCTGCAGTCCCACAACACAATCCCATGGGTGCGCCCACCACAGATTCAGCGGCTGGATGGTGGATGGTGGGTGGGTGGTAGTTGTCGGAATGCACTGGAGCAAATGCAGGACCGTCAAAGAAAGATATACATTTAATTTGTTGCAAGGATAATTTTCTAGTTTTGTTTTATGCGCAATGGTTTGGAACCGGGAAAAGTGGGGATATAACCACTGGGACTGCCGTCGAGTGGAGGTCAGCAAATGGAGTTCTTCTAGTTGTTTCCGTTCTTTTTTTTGTGTGTTTGTTCTCGCTGCTTTCCGGGAATGTGTGAGAAAGGATACTGTGCTCCTGTTCTTCATTCCTGTGTTCGGAGAGGGGAGGAATTTCGGTGGGAAACAAATTACTGGAGCGGATCAGTTGTTCAGATCTGCAGGGACCGTGTGGCTGGACTCAGAGTAATTATTTTATGGAAAAAAAAACAAATGTTGCAGATCCTGGCATATCTGTGTCATTACTTTGCTGCAAAAGCGTTTGCCTAGTTGCAGGACGAATTTTACATGATATGAGTTGGGAAGGAGTTGTGTGTTGTTCATTTCAATTAGTTTTCTGGAGCAAAGTGGACCTGGAACGTGGTCCATGGTGATAACCGCCGTTTCTTTGGTTGGTTCTAACTGCGGGGACAAAGGCAAACGCTTACATTCTGTCGGAGAGTTTACGTTATGAGTCAAACTCGGGACCATGTGATATGGAGTGGAATTAATTCTAGATTCATTCGTTGAATGTTTGGTCTTGTCCAAGGTATGCAGCATAAACTCCAACAGGAATGTAGTTAAGACCACGCCAGCATCCATCCTGCCACGTAAAGTGTATCAGTGGTGACTCAGCCTCAGATAGACCTGTTGGCTTAGAGAGTAAGCTTATTTGTAGTCCACTGTAATTATTCTAGTTTAGTTCAGTTATTTTATTAGATTAGTACAAGCGTGAACTTAAAAAAACTAACATATGCTTAGAAACTAACAAATTCGACTAAAACTAACTTAAATAGATATATATGACATGTAGAGGAAGCAGGGCTAGTTATGGAGTGGTGAATAATGAATTTCTAATGGATTGAATTGAAAAGTGAAAATCAAGGGAATTTTGGGATAAGTAGGCGCAAGCTTATACAGGCCGTTATTGGTGCGATGGAGGGGAGGTCGGAAAAGAGGAACAGACCTGAGGCGACGGGGGTAGGGCTTTAGTGGAATCATTTCCAGAAGGGCAGACGATAGAAGACACTTCAGAGTTTCGACCACCACCGTGGAGTTTCTCTGCAGTATCTTCATCTATCAGTGGGAATCAGGCCTAGTCTTTAAGCTTGGTGAACCACCAGTCCTGTAAAGATCCCTACAAGTATCCCGCAGTTAACTTTTGGCAGCGAGGTTATTAGTTCGGTTTTGGCAATGGAGTATTCGTTCCAGAAAAATTTTGTTTTCAGGCATGAATTTGTACTCTTCTACGCATTGTTTGCTCTTGTTAGTAGTTTATTGAAGAACAATTTGATCGGAGCTCCGATGCATAGTTTGTCAGATGACATTGTGACGCTAAGCTTAGCAAGTTCGTCAGCTGTTTCGTTTCCCTGTATTCCCATGTGTCCAGGAACCTGTAGGAGGGCCATTGCGTTATTACTACAGTGGTTTTTTGGGGCGCTTTATTATATTACTTTGAAATGCTATGAGCGGCTGTCTATATATGTATATATTAATATGTGGTTTGAGCTGCATTTCAGGCTTTCCTCTGCTTTCTAGTCTCCCAGATGCTGTTTCTTTCGTCCAGTTTGTAGCAGATTTTGATGTCTTGTGATGCATTGTATCATCATTTCCGACACCATCATGTTGCTCTTAGCTGTCATAAATAAATGGAGTCTTCCAACTCAGCTGAGGGTTCTGATCAGTCATCCCTTGTCAGAATTGTTAAAACAAATTTTCTGTCGAAGCGGATAATGGCCGGTTCTCAATCTGTATTAATATTGGCAATATTTATTAAGTTACCATGCCAAAAAGTCTTAACTTTAATATTTTTGCACCCTTTTAGTCTTAGTGCTGATTTAGTCAGTCACTTAAAAAGCAACTGAAGAATAGGTAGCCGGTAGAGATACCATGGCATCATTGATAGAAATAGAAATTTATGATTTATCTGATTTCTGAGACCTCCAAGCAGTGTATCTTCCAGAGCAGGAAGAGACCTCCAAGTAGTGTACCTTCCAGAGCAGGAACAAAGCCACCCTGAGAAGGATAAATGTACAGTCGAATATATAAGCATACTTATACTCCATTTCAACAAATCTTCGAATGACCTAGAAAATTTGGAGGTAATCAAAACAAAGGACCAACCAATGTATTTTTCACTGAAAATGGTTCAGAATCAATTTGTGTCCGGATTTGATAAATTACCTTCTGTCGATTTAGTCGTAATATTACGTTGAAACCTTCTGTTAGTATATGTCTAAGTTTAATATCGTGCAGGCATTTTTTCATTCATGATGGACACCTGTGGTCCAAGACCAAGTACAGATAATTTTTGTCAGCTACAAAGTTTCTCTCACCACTCCAGTCAGAATTCAAATAGTTCCTTAAAATTAATATTTTTCTTTCAATTTAATGGCCCGTTAAACAAATTGAATATAGGAGAACTTTGCCTCACATTAAAAAGAATACAAATCAACTAATCAAATTTTAATTCAAACACGATACATAAAAATTTATTATGTCACAATAACATTATGTATTCAATAAATGCTATATTTTAATAATAATATAATAATAATAATATAGGTCTAGCTTCTCAGCAACCAATCGTGTTGTGCGTGCTATTGTTCTTACACGCGTGGAAGGGACCTACAGGACTCAATGCCGACTTCGAACGGCGAAGTTGAACGAAAAACATAAATTTCAAGTCATGAAGTCCGGCGAGAGCAAAATCAAAATGTACTTCTTCAATTCAAAAGTTTTTCCGTCGAAAAAAGGCAATTTCTTAAAAATCGATTTTAACTTAAATTCATAATAAAATTGTAAAATATGGTTGCTACCGTTTTTGAAAATTTATTCTAAAGAATCTGTAATTGCTTGCATTACCTTGCTTTATTTGAATTAGAACCCTGTAAGCACTCCTTCGATTTATGTGACATCACAAATCGATTAGAGTGCACATACTTTTAGCACGTCTGACAATGACAGGTGGACTTGCTTGGAATCAGCAAGTGCGGTGTTATTAACTTTAATGCAAAAATAAAAAATAAAAATATATTTGACAGCCACTGGCGGCAGTTTGTTTTTGTGGGATGTGGCGAACTTCGAAATTCTCAATTTCGGGAAAACGCCTACATACTAACCCACACCCTACACTCTTCTACAAATCTCCCCCCGGAATGGCCGTTAGGTATTACTTCAGGGGATGGTTAGTGACTCAAGCTGAATCAACTGTGATTGCCTGTTCACTGACTAAGAGCTCGAGGGTTAGTAAGTGTCGGCCGTGGAGTTGTGGTCTGTACGTCAATCCCTACTTGAATTTCACTGCCTGTGTTAGATTTCCGAAACGACCAAAGAAATGCTCTTCCAAGTCACTGACAATGCACAAAGAGAAATAAGTCTCTAGAAAAAGCTTATCCCACTCGGCCGTTCGGAGTCAGTATAAAGCTGTAGGTCCCTTCTATTCCTGAGACAATACCACGCTGAACACGACTGATAGGCCCTGACCCTCTATGGGCAGTAACGCAACCCATATTGTAATTATTAAAATTGAGTTCAACGGCAGAATACAGAATCCGACTCTCTCACTCTTTCTGCTGCTAGCTGTTGGATTAATTTTCAGCATGAACTCTATAGGCTGCCGCCTCACGTGAGACTTTGTTCTTATGTCTATAAGCTAGAATTAAGCCGAGGATTTCTGATGTTTCCTTCTAGGTAAACAAACGCAAATTCCATCGAAAATACGGATTTACAGATCTGCCGCTGCATCAATCGAAAAACTGACAAAGTTACTAATAGACTTCCATTCGATGTAAATCCTCTCCGACATGACAGAACATTAATTTCATTTCAATATTTCCCAAAAATCCACTTCCCATTCAGAGGTAAACCCTTCCAATCCGGCAATACGTCTGCTTTATTACACGGCTTTACTCGTGCATGCGAAATTGCAAAGCTCCCCCATCAAAATCCTTGACAATTCATTCATCTCTATATTGCCCCCACAGACACAGACGAACACAAAAAAAAAGGCAAAATCAATTGCAACACCCCGAAATTCGCGGTAGAGGCTTACCCGCCTATCATCACACCACACTATCAGCCGGTATTGTGTCTTTTTGTCGACAGCTTTGCGCTGTCTAAAAATGTCAATATTTTGTTTCATAATCCTCTATGTGTCAACAGCAGGTGATGGGCTTTTACCACGTCCCAGCCGCTTATTCCGCTGAACACTTTCACAGATTTAACCAGCCGATCTCGGATACAGCAGTAGTCGCCGGCTCAAATACAAAAACCGTCCCTTCACCAGCTGGCTGAATATTTGCCGTATTTTTTGTATCTTTGTGTTGTTGGCAGCCAACTCAGTGGCTCATTTTTTTTTTTTTTTTTGTGTTCATTTTCATTTGTTACATTGAATAACATTATCCTGCTGTCAAAATGACTGATAACCACTGCCAGGGGGTGATGAATACAAAAATCGCATTCGTTGCCCAACACCACCCACCCACCTGACAAGCGGCGTGGGTGGGTGCGCCTGTGGATTTAAGCCAAACAAAGATTGAAAGGAAGAGAAGAGAAAAAAATGCTTTGCTTTAAAATAAACAAAAATTTAAACTCAGTGACACGGGGCGGAGGAGGGGAATCCTCAACGTCATCACTCTGCGGAAGGACTTAGCCTGCACGTACATACGAACCCATGTGGTAAGACCCGTCATCACTATGATGAATGGATGACATGAAGTTGATACAGAAAGGCCTCAACGGCTCTACCACTGGCACTACCGCCTGTCGTTGTGCCCTACTTGCGCCAGTGGGATAATGAACAGAAAGGATATCGAGGGGTAGGCCCCGCCACCGCCCGCTTGAGTGTCACATTAGCCACATTAGGAGCAGCCTCCTGTCACGGGGTGTGAGAGAGCACATTTGCTCTGAAAAGAGTCGCAAAAGGAAAACCCTTGAACATGTACGCCATGAGTATTTATCAGATGCGACTGGGCTTTGTGACACCCGCACTTGGCAGACTTGTTTAAAATATTGCCGCAAGCAGTGAATTAAAATAAGAGAGTGTGACGGACCTGCGAGCTGTGGAGTAGTTACCTGCTGGCATATTTTCCGTTTTTTTTTTTTTTGCGAAATTCTTTCCCGACGGGAAGCACAATTTGCCGGCAACAGTTATTTTGTTCGAATGGTATTTCGTGGCAGGAGGTGGTATGTATTTCGTGGAAATTGAAAATACCTCGGTCACATTTGGGGTTTCACGTGAACCCCAATCGCCATAGTAATCGTAATGAAAATCGGTTCGGAATCGGACAAATAACACCACCCTCCACCCAAAGATTCCACCCCTTAACCAATCACCACATATTGCTTGATTAAATCATGAATCGGCTCGTCCACAAGGGAGGAGGCACATCACAACGGATTTCCCACTTAATTGCTCACAACACCGGGACTTGGTTAGCAAATCACGCTCATACACCGCGTTGCCCATCATCGTCACTCAGTCAAGGCAATCCAAAACCAATTAATTAACCGCACAACAGCCCAAGCAGCAGCAGCTCATTTGAATTACCAATCCCGTGCCCCCGCCGCAAACGTAGAACCCCTTTAAGATGGCGGACACCAATTTCGTCACTTAAGTGTATTGCAGTCGAACACACTCCACGTTGATGTTATCCTTTGACAAGTTTATTGACACGATTACAAAGTGGAGACGCGTAAATGCAAATCGGCGAGGACGTGACATGCATCGAAGAATCGCTGCTGCGATTGGAGAGTGGGGAGGACTTGAATGGGATATAAATTTGATTAGCCCACAATTTAGATCGTTACAGAGAATTGCAGCTGTAACCTTTCCACCAGAGGGTGCCATGAAAAAACTGAAGAGAGGGTGGAATTCGAAGCTGATCACGCGATGTCATGTCAAGCGCGGGGGGTTCGAATGAAGACGTCAGGGAAGGCAAGTGATGGCTGTGAGCGAAAGAGCAGTCAGCTGAAGTTTGCATTTCATGAGAACATCCGCCCGGCAAAGTACCTGAAAAGGTACACATCCGTTTCTAAGTTATTGCTTCCTATTACCACCGGAAGGGGATCAAGGGAAAAAAGAAAGACGTTTATTTTTCGGTTGGAGGACAATAAGAAGGTCGCGTGTGGAGGAAAAGCATTAAACAATCAGAACAAGTTCCACAAGTCTTCAGTGGCACCGCACAACAGCCGACAGCCGACAGTCGACAGCATCCGCAGATAAGAAATGAAGCGCAGCATGAAATTCCTGAACCCGAAAATTAAAGAAAGGGGGTGAAATGCAAATTCAAGCTGAATTATGAGCAACACGACATGGAGCACTATCAACAAGGACGAACTCATCTGGTGGAAAATAAACTTCAACCAAAGTCAAATACACACACCATCAGAGCAGAAGGCAGACCTCAGACGTCAGAAATCAGAAGCCACCAGAGGGCCGATGGGTGGCAGTCCAAAACGTCATCGTACCCCGTTGTCAGTCAGTCGGTAGTCAGTGAGTCGGGGAAAGGTTAAGGAATGCTGCCATCCGCAGACCCACCCACCCTCTCGCATAGACTGCTGACATAGAAATGGAAGAAAAAAATCCTTGACACGAGCACATGTGCTTATCCGAGATCGTCGTCGTCATCGTCGTTGTTGTAGTCCTGATATGCGGCGCCTTCCAACAGCCAGCCAACCAGTGGAAGTCCTCAGCCCCGGTGACAAAGCCTAATACACTGGAAATAAATTGCAATTGTAATGAGTGGGCTTTGGTGGGAGTGAAACTTGAGCATGCACGCGCTGAAGGCTAGAGATCGTTTAATGAACTTCCCTTTGGGTGTCCTTAAGCTTGGCAGCGCGGCAGTCTAACCCTACACTGCGACACACACAGGATATGGATAAATACATACCCTCATGCATGCATGTGACCATATGAAGACAGTTTTTCTTCATTTTTTTTGGTTTTAATTGCATGACGGCTTTGAAAAGTCGGCTCTGAACAATCCGATAGTGGGAGCGAACCGTAGTAAGTTGCGAACTTACACTCTTGTGCTCGTTGGACGCCCCAAACTGGGTCAAAGGGTGAAGCGAAGGCGATGACTGAAGTGCGAGAGAAGGAGAGACGATGTTGCCTGCATCAAGAGCGGACGGCTCGCAGAGAAGGTGAAACTTTGAATGCTCTAGTTACAACGTTTAATTAAACCGTCAGGGAAGGTCGTGCTGAGTTTAAATTTAGTACACTGAACGTGGGGGGGATTAAGCGAGGTGACAACTTGATGAGTTTGTGGAATTTCATGCTGACGCTTTGGTTTCGGATTGCGGTTCGCTTGTTTTTCTCTTTCGTTGTTTGACTCTGTGTGACTTGGTATTTTTGAATGATTGTTGGCTGGTTGGTTGGATGTCTTTTTTTTTCTCTCTGATTGGCCTGAAAGGGGATTGATTTGTAGCCGACTGAAGGATTGGTCTTGTGGCGCCCGGCATAGGTCTGCAGGGAAATTTCGTGCTGTGGGATTTATGTTGAGAGGAAGGATGGGAGTTTTCTGTCGAGAGAGGGGTGAATACCCGCCGATTTCTCTTGTGGTTGTACGCTAATGAATGTGACGTTGCGTGTGGCGCGGTGGAGATCGATTTAGGGAAAGATTCATGCGTTAGAAGGGAAGTTGTGCAGCAAGAACTCCAAAACTCATACATAATTTGTAAGTTCTTGATGATTACGCAATTGCATGATGATAAATAATAATAATAATAATAATAATTAAAATAATAATGATGGCGCGACAGTCCAAGTCGGACCTGGACCTAGCTTCTCAGCAACCACTTCTATTGAGCGTGCAATTGTTCCTTCACGAGTGGAAGGGACCTACAGTTTTATGCCGACTCCGAACGGCAAAGTTGGGAGGATTTTTCTAGACAGGAATACTCTTCGAGCATTGTCAGAGACTCGAAAGAGGTGGAGCCGTGAATTATCAAAGGTGGTAAATTCGGGTATCGAACCTGGGACCCTCTGCGTAGGAGTCGACGCACTTACCCACTACGCCACGGCGACCCACCATTTTGATGTATACTTTATTCAAAATCAGTTAAGGGGCTTGTGGTTTCATAGACAATTCGATGAGATTTGAAGCTTTGATACATTTGAAAGCCAACTTCCCAGGCTCTGCTCTAGACGGACCTACATCCTAGGTGACTCAACCTAACCAATGAAATGAATTTACAAAACCAATCCCTACTCTCAGTCGGTCGGAAGGAAACAATAAGTCCATCACGCATATGAAAACGAACACTCTGACATGGTTGCAATCCCATTCAGTCCATTGTTCATGCAAATCGTGTAGATGTCGACAGAAGGGAGCACCAACACCTGCCCCATGGAGGTGCCGTTGCGGCTTAACCCTCGAGCGCAACGGAGTCATGTAAGACAATGCATTCGCAAAGAGAATGAGAGTGACTTCTTTTTGCGGAACAAATTCCTTCACCTCCGGCTAACCTCGGTTGGTGAATGTCCTTTTAACATACAACCGTCGTCGTCGGTCGCCATCGCCATCGCCATCGTAATAGAATTCCCTCAACAGATGCGCTCGGGGATTATTCAATTTTAAAATGTAATCCCCCTGGGGGTTGCGGTGACAGTGAGCGTAATGAAATTCATAGTGTAATCCAATCTTGCACACGAAAGTGTTAAATGTGTCTTCGTCGTTCCTTCGTTCGTATGACAGACTGCACAGGTGTGTACTGCTGGCTGGGTGAGGGTGTTTGTGTGGTGCCTTGTCATCTTATTTGCATGAGATTAACACAGATATTCAACGCCAGGTGGGTGGCATGAATGAGAACAAAAGCCTTTTTGATTATTAAATTTTCGTATGAGATGAAAAAGTGTCTTCAAAATTATCGTTGTTACCACTTGTCTGCTGTTCCAGGACGAGCGTCGGTAGGCAGAGGTCGTGTCTAAGCTGGGATGGTTTCAAGTTCTGCACCTCCCTTTGATTTCAGGGGCGTTGAACGCCGTGCCCCTCCCTTTGGATAACTTGAACGCAAATTTAAAAGTTTGTGATTCAATTCCGAAGCATCAAGTGTAAATTATCCCATCATTGACATCGGCTAATGATTGAAATACAAGGCATTACCCGCAGCCGTAATTCGTTCTTCACAGATTTCATTTACCATTCCTTCGGCGGCGAGTTACAGACGTTTTCTAATTTCAAATTCATAAAAGGACATCACGTCGTCTAACAATAACCCCCTGGTCGTTATCGTTCGTCCGTTCATTCGTTCGTTCGTCCTTGTCGGATGTGCCCATTCAATTAAATCTCAAACTTCAATTTAACGCTGCCTCAGAATACCAATCCTGGATTTCTATCGAATATCCGTTTCTGGATTCCGCTCCTCTGTTCGTGGTTACACGTTTCTCGAGGCGTTTCCCTCTGTGTTTCGGTGAGTGTACCGCACCCAGACAGTTGTCCGTAATGGCGCCACCGCCAATAAAAAATGAAAAAGGGAAGGCTAACGAACAACCACCGCCCGCTGAGAGGCATACCGCACAAAAGTACCACCATCGCGACGGGGCAGAGCGGCGAAATAAGAAAAATAATCGAAAACAATTTTCACGAAAACTTGCCAAGCACCGAGAGGATACGAGAAGGATATCCATTCTGGCAAAAAGAACGGCGCGCAATGAGCCGCCCAATCGTAGGAAACCATCTCCATGGAATCCAGCCAAACGACGTATGTTAGAAATTGCAGTTCGTTAACGTGATATGAATATGAAGAGGACATTTCCGGTTTTAGAGTCCAAGGATATTTCTCAGTTTTTCAGCTTTTCAGCTCGCCAGCAGCGTGGCGTTTGCCCTGTGGCTGTTATTGCTGTTGTTATTCTTTGTCGTCTTTGAATTTGTTGGCTCTGCGCTTCTGTGTATTTGCCGACATTGTTTTTCTCCTCTGTGTGCGACCGTCCGGCCAGTGGTTCGGGTTCATTCGGCGCTATCTGGCTTCCGGTGGGAACGCGAATATTTGTGAAGGCTGCAGGATTCATCTCGGCGGCGAGCGTTGATATTAAACGGGATTCGCTGAAATGGAAAATACAATGAGTAATTGTTTACAATTTTGCGAATTGTTAGTTCTTTCACATCGCATCCGCTGTGATGGTGTCGCCGCCGCTGTGACTAGACCCGTCACAGCTAGCGTGCCAGTGAATTGAACACTGGTTGCGAGCATCGGTGTAACTGCCTGGTGCAAGTATGCAAATCGAATTTAAGTGGCACGGTTGGTGAGATGAATGTTTGATGATGATTCCGGAGCAGGAATGATTGCACCCGGAAGTCAAATTGTTGGCATGTGGTCCGTCTAAAAATCTACAAGAAGTAAACAATTAAATGGGCACGTTAGCCTTAGCTTGCTCGCTGGAGCTCGTCTCTTTCTGTGTTCAATGACGTTTTGTTTTTCGTGATCATTTTCTCAAGTAAGATCTGTTTCCCAGCAAGAAGGTACTTAGGATGGCTTTTTTTTACCTGCAACTAGCTGAAGAAACACGAGACAGAAGAACTTCCTGATCTACCGGATAATCTCCCTACACGCAAACATCTTTCCACTTCTCCACAACTCGACAAGACATTCCACTTTTGTGGCACATCGTTCTAAACAACAGTTGCGGTTGCGTGTGACAATTCCATGTCAAAATGACAAATCCAAATTTACTCGGAAACGAGTCAAACAAACAACGTTCATAAAACCCAGCATAAAGGAAATGACCGACTCAAATACACAGGGTGTGTGCCTAAAGACCCTTGCTGTTGCCAGGAACTTGTAAAATTCCGGAGAACACCACTTAAAACGGCATTACGAACAAAAACAGAAGAAAAATAATACGAAGAGAGCCCATCAATGACACGATATTGACTGTGGAACTTCTTTATTTATTTAGTTTTGCCATCACCATCCCCATCACCATCATCATGACTCCCATGAAACCCGTGCCGGCCCCGGCAACACTTACTGATTCCGCACCGCCTGCGTCGACAAGCAGCACATCGCCCCCCTCGGTCGAGGACCGAACCGAAGGACATCATGTTAAATGAACTGATGATTTTTACGATTATTTGAATATTGTTGCTATTAGCTCGACGAGCCGGAACAGCGAGCGAGTTCTTTTATGTAACAAAATTGAAATAAAAATATTGAAACTTTTCGAAATTGAGTTTTCCCATGGCAATGCCGCCGCGAACGCACGCAGTCGATCCGGGCGGCAGCTGTAGGCGGCTGCGACGACGCGGACACGACGAACAGATTGAAGTGGCTCTCAACTTTTTTCGAACATTGGCCCTGACTTGTCTCTGGCTTCTACGGTTGCTTTAATAATATCATTTTGTGTTACCGAATTTGTTTGAAATTAATGAACCGAAAAACGAATAAAATTGATGGCAAATGGATAAAGTATCAATAGATCCGAGAAAGAGTTGGCAGAACTGGGCTGGAGTGTGGGTTGCCATGGCCGCTTGTGATATTGAATTGAAAATCCTAATTGGGTGGAATATTAGTATCTCAGGAAAAAGTCAATTGGTTCTTGAAGGCTTTCGAATAGGATTGACTTCTGAGTCGAGGACTGCAGGGACTTAGTGCTGGAGTGCACCCATTTAGATAAGCAATAAAGGATTGTGGGTTGGCTAAGTTTGATGGAAAGGTCGAGAGGAGTGGGTGGTGGCCAACAGATTTTTGAATGAATCCCTGATTCAGGAGCGTGGGTTGTGGACTTTGGGAAATGGTAAACTTGAACTTATCGACGTCGCTATTTGGGACTTGTGACAGAGTCGAATTCGAATAGACAAAGGTGGCTATAACTCGAATTGTGATTGTGGCAGCTCTTGTCCGGCTCATTTCTGCTTGAGACACAGAGAAGCGTGTTCTTAAAGGGCACCCATACTGAAGGGCTGGACAGCAGCACAAAATATAAGACAAACAGGCTACTTAACACGAACCCCAGTCATGGAGATGAGATTCCATCAAGTGAGGAGTAGAACGTGAGGTCGCCTTGTACCCCGACGGCTCAGTAGCTAGCGGGGGTACAAGTCCGGGGTCTTCTGTGACACTTGGAGAAATCCCTGATACTAAAATATCGCTGCTGCGTTTTTCAAGCCAAAGTAGTTGTTATTCACGAAGTAGCGCTCGCGTAAAAAGATCACGCACCGATCTCCATTTTTTAAGGAACTCAAGGAGCAATAAAGGCCATTCCATCAGACATTAGAAAATTGAACCTAACCAGGTTATGCAGACAGAACGTTAGTGAGGGTAACTCGGTGACCGTATGGTCACGCAGCTCAGCTCAGCTCCATCAGCTCCATAATGAAAAAACTGAAGATCGATGTTCTGGGTATTGAAGCATCAACAAGAGCTTTTGCGCCCACGCTGATCAAGAAAAGATCAACATCACTGAACAGGTGAAGACGCAAGGAGGTGACTAGCCCTAGCAAAAGAAAAGGAAGCAGTTCCTATTAAATCCATTGAGACAAAGGACTTGTAGAGCGGAGTAGGAATGAGAAGTCTCCGCGGTAGTGAGCAATCTTTAAGCGAATCACGGCCATAATGTCACCAGGGCCATCTACGCTACTCAAGAGGGAGCGAAGGGAGGTTAAATTATTGCTTCAAGATGAAAGCATGGCCACTGTAATCTGAGGCGCTGTGCGACGACACCGACAGTTGTGATGAGTATCTGGGTTCAATTCCTACCTCTAACGTCGTGAATAATTGTCCGCTCTTCCTCTCTGGTGCCATTGACATTGTTTAGTAGCTTCCAAGAAATGAATCATCAACGACCCCCTCGGTCGACTTGGTCGAGTGGGGGAGATCCTGTGAACTGCGGCTCACCTTCGCAAGATTCCTTCTACGTTGCACTCAAGATTCGTTGTGAAGGCCTTCATTTAAAAGCGCCGCCTCCTTCAAGGTTGTCTTGGGATTATGGGCTTAATGGGTCGTCTATGTAAGCCTCATCGTCGTCATGATCGCCGGGGCTCTGTTGTGAAGACCCACGATCCATCCACAAGATTGATAGACAGCTCATCTCTGCTGAGTTTGCTCAAATCTCCCCCAGCACAGAAGTGCCATTATCAGACCCCTTCATAATGACCAACAGGTACAAGCGCAATGGCAGCTCACCACACATCACGTTCCACCACAGACACGGAATGGCGAAAATTCACTTAACGCACCGGAATCGTGTACGTACGCCATCCCCACTCGCAAGTGCAACTCTGAATGAGTATAAAAATTTAAGTGCAATTTAATAATTCGCAACACGACCCGAGCTAATTATTTTTCAGTCCATTTTCTCCAATTTATTTGCATTCGTCCACCCACCGGGTGGCGTTCTCATAGAAAACAAATAAAACAACCAGAACTTTTATAAACAGAAAAGGTACACATCCTGCATGGCAGGGCAAAGCGGCATTGCGAGTCATACGAGTCACGCCAGGGCAGGGGTGGCTGGGTATAAACTTTATCCAACGGATGTCCTGGTTATGTGGAAGCAAACTTGTGGAACTTCCCATGCTCCATGGTCGGCGTGCCTGTGTGATGCAAATGTGCGCGCCTCGAACACGGACAAAGTGCAAAATCGAAAAAACAAAATTACGGAGTCCGGCATTGTGTGCCCCGGATGGAGTTGCGGAAAATCTTTCAGATACTCACCGTAACTCTGACGAATTAGTTAAATTAAATGGACAATTGTAAATGCATTTCCCATGCCGGAGAGGGCCTGTTCGTTACGGGGAAAATGGTTTTGAAGGCTTTGTTTGGAAAAGGCTGCAATCCGTGTTTGCGTTGAAGTTTACACAAGGAATTGGTTTGCGTTTTTTTTTCTGTTTTCCTGTGAGAAGAATGTGTTATGAAAATCCATTGAATGTGACTGAGAAAAGTTTTCTGAAACGACCAGGAATTGGGTAAATGAAGGGAATGAAGTGGTTTTTGCTGGAATTTATGAGAGGGAAGAGATTTGAAATTTACCTTTAGTGCTTCTGACACGTAATGGACTCACTGGGGCACGTTTGTGCTGGATTGAGAGTGCAGGATTGTTAGCCGCAGATCAAACGTTTACGAATATGACGGAGAATGGGTAGCGATGTTGTATTCAAGTGAAATCCATAAATTGTAGAAGTCTACGCCTTGCACGTGGCATAGTTCGGCCATCAGAGTTGATCAGCTGCTTTACTTTCTTGCCGTCTCGCAATGCCGAAATTTGAGAAGTTTTATACTCTCGAAGTATTTTTCTTCCGTCTACCATCCACCGTCTACCGTCTACCGTCTACCGTCTACCGTCTACCGTCTACCGTCTACCGTCTACCGTCTACCGTCTACCGTCTACCGTCTACCGTCTACCGTCTACCGTCTACCGTCTACCGTCTACCGTCTACCGTCTACCATCCACCGTCTACAGTCTACCATCCACCGTCTACCATCTACAGTCTTCCGTACCGCCCAGAATTCTCTACAAACCACCTCCTACCTCACAGCACATCTAGAGTCCAACACCACCTCCTTCCAAAATTCTCATAATTCACTCGAACGGTTTGTTGTTAGATAATTACCAGAAGACGATGCCCACGAGCCGCTCTTAATCGCTCGAGCACGTCCTCGTCTCTAAATCGAACGCAATCCACAGGCTGCCGACGAGGAGTGTAATTGTGAAGCACAACTTCACAATCGATTCCATTATAGAATCCAACCACAAAATCTCCGATAACAATCTTAGTTCACTAATTAATTCCGTTTCAGCAGAAATTTGTGAAAATTATTCAACACAAATCTCGATCCCGAATCTGGCCCCTGAGATGCCACTTAAACTTTGATCACCAAAATACGCCTAATAGGCCCCAACAACAACCGCCACTCTCGCCCTGATTGGAAATCATTTAGCCGCCATTCGGTCGCCAGAGGTCTTCATCCATGTAGTTGGCATCCATAAATCATTTTCCAATTATCCTTCGTCCTTGCGTTTTGCAACCAAACCAAATTAGCAAATCCCTATTAATTGTCAAACAATTTTCACTAAATCAACCCCTAAATCAGCACCACCCGCAGCCGCACCAGCAGCTCCGGCCGAGCAATCAACTCTGTCACTCATTACCTCCCTGTGGCTGTACACACATAACGACGAGGACACTATATCCTGTCGTCAGAGTTATCGATGACATAACGGCAACAAGAACAAATAGTGGAAAACAATTTTCATGTTGGTCGCTTGTAGATTTATTCGCCCCCAAAGAAAGTTGAAACTGCTGCACAAGACTTGTTCGACTGTTCGAACTTGACGGAGGAGGGGATGTAAAGTTTCGGGTGAGCAGGACGAGCAGGAGAATGAGGAGTCACTCTCAGTTGCAGGGTAAGTGAGTAAGAGCACTCGGAAAGCTATTATTTAACCGTTTTCCTGGGCGTTGTTCTGGAATCCATTTGTTGTCACACTTTTGGGATCCACACCACACATGCACATGCCCCGCCGCCGCTGCTGCCGCTTCAGACGACGACAGAGAACTATCTGCTTCCGTTTTCTTGTTCCCATCATCATCACCCTGTGTGCCCCCTGCAGAGGGATCTGTGGACGAGTTAAGGAGTTATGTCCCATACATGTGGACACAATGTGGAAAGTTTTTGTGAAAACTTTTTCATTATCACATTCACAGAGAGTCGCACCGGGAATGAGCGGCGGTGATGCCGGTAGCGGCGTTTGGAATTGTTTGCAGTTTGTCCCGCTTCTGACCAGAGATTTGCCATTTAATTGGGAAAACTTTTCCCCCAACTCGCTCCAGACATACCCCAACAGAGAGACAAAGAGAGAGAGAGAAAGGGTGGATTTTGGATCATATTACTAGAGAAATGATATAATTGGGTCTGGGTAATTGGCCCAAAAGCGAGTAATAACTTTTGTTGATTAGTTTATTGTTTTATGTGTCGTCGCAGTTATTGGAGATTGGTGACGAGATTATTGCGACTTTATTGATGGTCGCTGGCGCTGGGTTGATGGTCTTGGAATTAATTAGAGGGAAATTTGCTGATCAAAACAAATGATGTCAGCGATGACTAAGGATACGCTTGTGGACATTTGTGGCGCCGCAGTTATTGAGGGTGTTGTAGGAAATTGTGCCACTTAACATTGCAGTGGAATGTCTGAATGTTTGCGTAGTTTCAAATGCAAAGAAAAGATTTAAAAAAGTGGTGCGTTTGGATTTGACTATCATCAAGGCCACGTTGGAGTAGTTTGATCGGTTTTATATTTTTTAAGTTGTGTCATTTTATCAAATTATAACACCTACCCACCCAGACATTACAAATCGTGAAATACACACCAGAGACAAATGATTCTTCCCTTTATACCGCAGTTCAAAATTAAGGAAAGGTTGATTCAGCCTTATTTTTCTCTCACAAGGAGGTTTGGGGGCACGTTCATTGGACAGAAGCTCCTGACTTGCAGTTGTTGATTGAAATTACGAGGCAGCGTCATCGTGAGCTAAAGCATCACGGAAAGTGAAGGAGAAATAACTTCTTGCACTTAGAAGAATAAAGTCCATAAGAAAATGTGGCAAAATAGTCTTATGGCTTTGGCTCTTTTCTAAAACTCGGAAGAGAATATTAACTTGCCATTATTTGACGGCACTATCCCCATACCTCGACCTAGTGTTCACTACCTACAAAATTTCAACTTGATTGGAAAAGCAAAGGAAGCGGCAGTACCAAGGCAAATGATGACGATTATTTTTGGGACTTCCTGTTCTTTTTGTAGAGCGGTGTAGCCTTCCATCAAAAAGAAAGTCCCTCCATCTAACGTAATCCTGCCTAGCTACCATTGCTTACACTAAGTTGGTAGAGGTTGAGGTCTCCACATTGATGTGGAACTTTAGACATGGTCAACCTCTGCTACATTGTCTCTGAGTCTGAGAGTCAGAGACTATTCGAGTTGGAGCCGAGTTATCCACGCACACGACACCCAATTCCTAGCGAGATATGTAAACGCTTGGATAGACTAACGTCGCCTGTGGATTCTTCTGAGATTCGGCATGAGATCACGCTAAGAGCAAAGGCTTAATCTTACCTAAGGCTTCATCCCTAGTGATTTCTGCATACGCTGCAAAGATGAGAGGGAGTTAGAAATTTGCCGTCAACTATAATACACTCATTCGGGAGAAATAACTTGGATTGCATGTGTATCAGCAGAGCGTTGAGAAGCAATCGGTCTTCTTCAATAAACAAACTCCTCCATCTTCCCCCGCTGGACCTATTTGGCAAACAGATAGCTGCCATCACAGACCTTTGAATCAAAACACTCGGATTGCAGCTCACTCAACTATTCTTAATTTCGTCAAAACGATACCGGTCGCCTATTGCCCCACACACGTCTTCGAAAAGAAATTCTCCACCCGCATTCCTTCCAAATCTGAGTGGATGTCTAAAAACTATCCCCTTCATATAGAAGCTTATTCCAAAGACCTCAGTATAGCCCTCTCGTTGAAGCACAATGACCACTGTAGCATTTTTCAAGCAGGAACCATTCTGAAAAGAGAGGATTTATCCTAGCTGAGGAATCATGTAATACCCAAATGCCAGAGCACCGCGACATACCAGGCAATTGCAAGGTGTATAAACTCGCTAGGAGTTGTACAACCTCTTTTCGCACACCAGGAGGATATCCACATTCTGTGCCGATCACTACAGCCTACCACCTTTCAAAGGGAAATGGCTAGAAGTCACCACCTGCATTAAAACAAACCAAATATGGCCACCACTTAATCGCAAGCGTGACGATGACACTCATTGATATCTTAACCGGATACTCGGCAATTAGAGTACACGCTCACAGTATGGAAAAATATGCCGTATGGTTGAGTACGATCGAGTAGGGCTCTGGGAAGCCGTAGTAGGTTCTCACACCTAGGAACTGGATGGCACAGTCGGTAGAATGCCTGCCCCTCGTTAGCGGGGTCCCCGGTTCGAATCCCAGTGAAAGCAAAGTTAATACGCTTTTATCTGCTTTTCAAATCTGGTCCAGTCACCATTTTCCGTTGGGATCAAATTAACGGCACTATCACTGGAGTGGTCGATCAGTGGTAGTAGTCTGACAATGGGTATCACAATGTTCCAATATGGTCTAAGTGTGCTGCTGAATACCCTAGCAGCCCGTCTACCTAACCTAACCTTTGAAAGACGTCAATATAGACCAGCTAAATCTCCCTGCCAGAGGGACCAACTGGCTCCAGCTTTAGGAGTAAGTCAATCCACGTGGTATCATAATGACTCTAGATTGGTCTAAATTACCTGATCTCCAGAGAAATGGAGTGCAGACGAGGAGACAGGTTGAAATGCTGCATACTGACAGCACACTGAGCCGAATGGGCCTTGGGAAGATGGGTACACATCTTCAGTGCAAAGACTATGACTCACAGTTCCTGCACTAAAGATGCTACCTAGCTTCCCAACCTCCATGTGGTTCCCCAGGCCAGAGACCAGTCAGGCCCATGCACATCCCTTCAACCTCAAACAACCTAACTATAAAGGCTAAGACTTGAAAGGAGTCATCTTGCTTTTCCTGGTATGGCATTTGAGTTAGTCATGGATTACGGCTTACCTATTGAAGATAGGTTGAAGTGTCATTTGAATGCATTTGTAACAGAATCCGTCCGTTGTACCGTAGAAAAGAAATGTATGTCCTCTATGTGTTTAAGCCACCCTCCTTTGGTGAAATTTGAAGAGTTTTTCTCGACTGCTACACTCTTCACACCTTGTCAATGAGGACCAGTAGGCGATGGCAATATAAAAATTCATTTTGTACAAACTGAACATACACCTAATTAGAACTGGGCCAATGGATTAGAGTCTTACCATTAATCCATTGGACCACTTCTGCATTCATAGACTACGTTAAGAGGAAATACTGAATTTTAATGCATAAGTCTGTGCAGCTGTGCCAAGCTCAAAGCATTTCAAACAATCGCTACGTGTGGTGAGGTTAGGTGTACGTCGAAGAAGTTCAACAATCAACAAAACGGAAGTAGCCCAATTTTACCAGATAGCTCGTCGAGTGAATCAACGAATCTCTTGTGGTCTAAACCTCTCCCATATAATTCTGTGAAACTACGTCACTTAACCAGCCGCAAAAGGGCTTTTAACTTATCTTGCGCTGAATCGGTAAGAATTCCTGTCTTTGCCCACACTCGAAGTAAGTCGACACGTAAAACTCACCTCTGCCTGCACACAAATTAAGCACCGACTTAAGAAAATCTCAAACATGACACAGCTCACTCTGGCGCCCTCTTACCAAAGCTTTCAACTAGGACACAGCATTCCACTCGACACCCGCTGTTCAGTCCTCTCGCACCATCAAATACTCCAAGGAGAAAAAAAAAATAATAACCTAGCCCAGTTCTCAGGAATCACTTCGGTTCCGAATAAGACCCAGAATTTCAGTTTACATGTGTAAACATTTTTGTTTCCTCAACACCAGCGCCAGTGGCAGCATATTTCAGCCCCAATTATGTGTGCCAACCCCCTGGTCCAGTGGCCCACATTCGAGTGGGACGATTTTCAAATTCCATCACAGTTAGAAGTCGAATTTTAATGATTTACAAAGTGAGTGGATTAGGAAATTCGTGACTGGAATCCTGATTACAGGATCAAGTGAGAGTATTCTCATTTCGCAAGGGAAAGGACTTATTGTTTGCGGGTCTTGTCCGTTTGTGTCTGTGCTCTGTGGGGTGGGGTCGGGAGGGCGATGGAACTATGTAAGTTACACTGCAATCAGAGGTCAGTGTTTTGTTAGGGTTTCCTGGAGAATATCTAATGCCTGGCCTTTGATGAGCGGGCGGGACTGGTAATACCTTTGAATGGGATTTTAATGATGCATTTAGTCCTTGGCTTGTGCCCTAATGGGGTCCGAGGGAGTGCTACACGAAATGGTCATGTTTTGTCACGTAAGGGTTTTTTCTTGGTTTTCGGTTTTCCGGGTTGGGGTGGACGGAGAAAAGGGGTATCGTCCGTCGATTTTAATGGCACATCTGGATGTAATGGCTGACTGCACAAATTGAATTAAATTTCTGTTTTGCACTTGTGAGGAAGCAAGGGTGCTGCTATTAGAAACTCATTGTATGCCAAACCACTCCGTTCGGGGGGCCCCACAGATGTGAGAGCGGGGGCATTTTGAGAGTGGCCGGGTGGATTAATGGATTGCAAAGCAATTTGAGTGGTTTCTTGAAGGGGTTTCGTCTGTGACCAAGGGAACTCGTTGCTTTCGGTGAATTTCTGATTAGATGTGAAACCAAAAGGCAGGCACTCATCATTTGGCTTTTGACTACGGGTGAATCAGACTGGACTTCAGTGCTCTTGACTGTTTATTCAAGGTTTTTGCAATTTATTTCCCTCGCTTTGAGGGCGGGCTTGTTTGATGAAGGCGGCGTGTTGGAGAGACGTCCATGAAGTCACATCGACCGACAGTCGTTCTGCTGCACATTGGAGTCTGTCTCGTCGGTGTATGAATGCTGAGGATCTAGATTTAGGCTGAGACCAGCCCTGTTCCCTGTTCTTGAAGTCAAGTGCTTTAGAGTGTGTCACCCCAAAGATGAACATGTCCTGTACCCTGTATAAAGTCCATGTCCTTCCGAAACGCTGTCTCTATTCGAGAGGTAAATACCCCACAATGACTTCCCACTGTGGCAACATTCTTTTCCGAAATCCAAACAATTTCAAATGCAGATCACAATGCCAAAGCATTCTTTTCATGGGTCAACTTCAACAGAAACGAGGAATTTGCACTCTCATTCAATTGTTACCCAACCACACGCAAACATTTGTTTTCCATCTGGCTTGCGTGTGCTGTCACTGCACAACTAGAGGCCTCTGACGGACGATGTCGGCTGTAAAATGCATCCAATTTCCAGGACTCAATGCCAGAAATCCTCTTCGACAATCTTTGGTGTCCAGTTTTGTCATTGTTTCATTTGCCAAATAATTCAAAATACTCAATACCCCACATGGCATACCATAGATGCATCAATTCCTGCAAACGCATCACATTCAGCTGCATGCATGTGTGCATTTGTGTGATGTGAGCTACGTCGATAAGCCTTCTTCGGCGTCCATCTCACTCGGTTTCTAATTAATCGACCGACTTCAACCGCAATCACTTCTGTCTGGAAACCATAAAGGAAATGTGTGATCACCACCCAGGCTCGCCCATGGGAGCACTGCAGTTGCATGTATCGCCTCGTTTTTGTTCACTCTCCCTCTCTTTCGCTCTCTCTCTGGCTCTGAATGGTAAATACACGAATAAATGTCAAACTTACAGAACGCCATAGAAACGGCAAATAAAACCAAGTCCTTACTTATTACACCACCCACATGCCGAGCTGGATCACAGAAAGAGGATACAAAGTAAATATTCATTTAGCCAATGAGACACACATGCAGTTTGTATGGCGTAGTAGGCAGACTGGCATGCACACAGTGAGTTCTGCTTTGTTCGCAAAATATATAAAAAAACGAGAAAAAATAGTGTCCTCTCACTGAGCGTTTCTATTTTCATCCTCAATGGCATGAGGGTGAAGCGTTTTTGTGGAAAGTGTACAGTAGGCTCGACAAAAATGGGAGGTGGAAGGTATCGACGATGTTTTCCGAATATCAAGGACTTTCGAAGGCATCCTATGGAGGCGTATTAGCGAGTGAGGAGGGGTATGTGGCGATTGATAAGTGACTGGTGGCTAGTGGCTAGTGGGTAATGCCAAGTGGTTGTGACTAGTAACGAGTGCTAGTAACGAGTGGCGAGTGTATAGTGGGAAGTGGATTTTGCCTGGTGGCTAGTGCTTGAGGCCAGTGGCTAGTGTAGTGGCCAATGCCTGGTGGTTGTGCCATGAGCCTACTGCCTAGTGACAAGTGGGTTGTGGTTAGAGGCTAGGGGTTGATGGGTAGGGGCTAGTAAGTGGTGGTTAGATGTTAGTGGCTAGTAACTAGTAACTAGTCAGAAATGAATAGTGGGTAGCGAGTGGAGGCTAGTGGCTAGTGGCTTCGGGTTAATTAGTAGGCTAGATTGTCGGGGTTGTTGGGCTGTTGGTTGGTTGCTCGAGGCTAAGGACTAGTGGCTAGTACTTAGTGGGTTTTGCTTATGACCAGTGGATAGTGGCTAGCGACTTGAGCCTACTGGTTTGAGGGTTGTGGCTAGCGGGTAGTTACTAGTGGGTGGGGGCTAGTGACTTGTGGCTATTGGCTAATGCTTAGTGGCTTAGTGAGTAATGCCTAGTGGCCTAGTGACTAGTGACTCGAGCCTTCTGGCTATTGGGTTATTGGGCTGTGCCTAGGGGCTATGGGTTGGTTGCTAGCGGCAAGCCAGTAGTGGCTAGTCAGTGCTGGCTAGTTGCAAGTGGATGGTGGGTAAGTAGTGAGTGGAGTTCAGTGGCTAGAGGGTGTTGCCTGGCGGCTTATGATTAGAGTGATTAGAGGTTACTAGCTATTAGTATGCTAGTTTGTCGTGCCTAGTTGGTAGTGACTTGGGGCTAGGGGCTGGTGGCGAGGGGCTTGTGGCTATTTGCTTGCGCGCATTGACTAATGGGTGGGGGCCATTGGTTAGTGGCTAGTGGGTAGTGGTTAGAGACTAGGGACTAGTGCCTAGTGATCAGTGCTTAATGTGATGTGGCTTGTGGCTTAAGGCGAGTACGCACGTCTAAGAAATGCTCTCAATATTCGGTATAAGATTGAATGTCTCTCCACTCTTGATGGAACAGTAGCCGACACAGCAAGAGTGGTTGCCATGAAAAATGTGCCCTAGTTCAACTCGGAATGTGCTCCCAACCGTATTGTCATAACTACAATCTAGGGACAGTCTGTCCATAATATGTACCAGCATAAAACGAGTCCTCTTCTCAGTCACTCTAAATGTGTCTCACTTGTGGCCTACCCCACTTGTCGCACACACTGTATGCATCACAACACAAAATAAATCAACATCACACATCTACTATGAATGCTTCCAAGGGCTTCCAAGAGTAAAACGTGACTTCTAGCCTATTTGTCTTTCAAGAGCATCTTCAGCTTCTGTGTCATGTGAGGTTTGGGTGGCTGCCGGGTGGTGTTGGTGTTGGTGTTGTCAACTCAAAGAGAAGTAGGCTCCTCCACACAAAACCACAGGCTATTTCCGCACTCAGCCTGAAAAATAGAAACGCCAACGCTTAACCAAATATTTTATTTCATTTTACTGTAATGTTGTAATGGAACTTCAACTCCAAATCAAAGTACCCACCGTGCTGATCGTCCAAAGCGTATAGACATGTGTATAATCACTAGCCCAACCCCACACACTCGTAATTGTACAATACTCCACCACAGTAAGTGAACGGCGAACTAACGAACGACGAACGAGCGAGCGAACAAACGCATAGAAAGCCACTGCGGTTAGGTGGATCTGTTTGCACAAAGCCAACACAGGACCAGCGGCAGGAGTGCTGTACTGTACGTGTCCGGTGAGTGAGCTGGCCTTTTTGGATTGCCGATAATTTGCCTGGACAAGGTCTTGTCAATCATATTGGAACTATCGATGCATTTTCGGCCACAGCTTCGCAATCAATTGTTTGTCGAACTGGCCGACCTCAGAGTGTGTCCTGATTTGCTTGAGGATACTTAAAAGGATTCGATTAGTTTGCGTTTGCCTACAGAGAGCCGCACAAAAAAAACCGAAAACACTCCAACTCCCTCCCCCCGACCAACGAGAACATAGTGGTCACTGGGTGGACATTTTTATTGTGTCCCCATGGCAGTCCTTCCCTAGTTCCATTGTTTTGAGTGCTGGATAAACACGGAGGGTTTGGTCGTTCAAAATTTTGCTCAGTTATTGGTTTCGAGAGGATTTGTCAATTCACTGTGAGTAGGCTTGGCTTGTGACGGCAGTGCAGCGCCGCCGCTGACCGTTTCACTGCCGTATAGTGCCTCGGTTCCATTTACAGCGCACTTGAAGTTCAAGTATTTTCTAGTTCCTCTTGGTCACCAGATGGCTGAGCAGGAGGAGATGGCTTCTCTCTACTCCTGTTGGTGATGGCGAATGGGCTGGTGGTGGTTGATTTCATGTGAACATAACGGAACACAGCACATGCCGGCAAATGATTGGTTTTCTCAATTTTCTTTATTTTTAGAAAATAACAGCGAAAAGAAAAGCACACACAATCCATGGTACGATGGTTGATTGTGGTTTGCAAAGGCCCGAGCCATTAAGTGATTTCTTTGATGTCGACGGGGGCATGTGTGCTGGAAGAGGAAATTGTGCTCAAATAAATATTGGTTGGCACCACTCATGTTTGGCTCTCAATCATCGAGACCTTCTGGTAGGTGGTGAAAAGAAATTCACAGCCTTTGTGTTGAGGGCCCGTTTGATTTGGAATCTTTGGTCTCACTCCGTGTAGACCAACATGCGAGAGAGTGGATGTAATCAACTTCATCGCAGGAAGTAATAAAGCAACCGAGTCTCGGGAAAGGGTTTTGCTTGGTTTGAAAATGAGACTTGTACTCGAGGTGGTTGTTGAGGAAGCAGCAGCATTGCTCTGTCGTTGCACTTTGTGGTGGAGAGTACATGCTTCCTTCCATGTGAGGAGGATTTGTTTTAGAAAATGTGACCGAAAATGGCCTCTGAAACATTTGCTTTGCCGTTTGAACTGTAGAACACGTTTGTGAGACGGACTAAGAACGCATTTACTTTGCTTAGGACTATCGATTAAATGACGTCGTGTAGAAACTCCATCCCATGGATTGTCTGAACTTAAGCTATAGCTGCTTCCATCGTTGATGGTCCTTGACGGCAGTCAACAATAAAGTCAGACTTTATACAGGAGATTCCGCCTTCCTCTCCTTCTCCAGGAAACAAGGATTTGAAGACTCTTTTTGCTGGAGCCATGCAGCTTCTTAACGTCCACGTGTTCGGTTTGTAGCCGACGGATTTTTAGCTTTCGGATTATGTCCCCATCTTGCTGAAGCTAGTAGAGTTCGCACTTGTGTCTTCTCCTCCATCCACCATCCTCTCCGACGGGACCATATAGGCTATCACCACATAACCCACAAGACCCGAAAATTGTCAAAATATGAAGTTTTGAGGCCTTCAGAGCTCTCTAGTAACGACCAGCATACTTTATTCATGGGGGTTATGCCACTTTTGCGCTGATAGCCTCGTCAGACGAAGAATTTTTCTGTCGAAGGCAATAAGGATCAGTTCTGCTGTTTGGCTTACCACCCAGCTTTATCCTCCAGATTCCTTCATTAGGGCCTCCCTATTTATGAATCGAAAAATACGAACACAACCCGTCATCACAGAAATGAATCATTTAGCTTCAGCACACAAGGACGTTCATGGAAAAGAACGAAATCCCAAACGAGCCAAGGGGATCTAAAATTTAATAAAGCTTACCTAAGAGTAAAGAGGAGCACTAGCTGGATACTGTAGTCTGATTTCGGGCCTTCGAGTATGGAGCTGTGACCCCAGTTGTTTCGACAAAACGATTCAATGTTGGATCTCTTTTTATATCGTTGATGTGTAATTTTACAAATGCACATGGTGTTCCGCGGGAGAGGTTATTCCCATTTCTTCTGATCAACTCAAATAGGTATTGAATCTGTTACCCACCCATCTTACTGCTTATTGACATTCATCTTATCTGCATGTCACCCACATACTGTCATGAATGCACTGCAGGACATTGTAGGTGAAATAGACGGATACACAAACTTCTCACAAGCAGGGTCATCATCGCAAAGTTATGTTCTGGTCGCATCTAAAGATGAGCGTGGAAAATCAAAACCAAAACAACCAAAGCAAGGAGATGCGGATGGCATGGCCATAGCCGCCAAGTTTTCTAGATATGCGCCATTCCTCAGTTGAATTTCTACAGATCACTCTTTCCCCTCCTATGGCGGGTAGCGGCAAAATTTTGACATGGAAACAAGTGCCATTAGTTCTTATAGCGTCTGGAATGATGGTCCGACCTCCGACGGCAGACACACCGCTCTCGATATATAAGCGATTTTTCAAGGTACAATTCTTGAGCTTACTTTTGCCGACACCGTACCTTCCATGCCGCTGGGCCCAAGTGCTCATGACAAGCATCTTTTCATAATACTTAAAGTAAGCTGATCTGAAACGTACCGCTTTCGAGATATGGACCTAACTTCAACCTGAAGTCCTACAGGTCACCTTTTCCGCTCCCATAATTTCGGGTGTATATGAGTGGTCATGCTGTTTTGTGTACATACATGGGTGGTCCCCGCGGGGTAGTGTGACGGTGCGTGGACTCCTATAGTGGCGGTCTGATCTTTGTGTTCAATCCCCGAATCGGACAACTTTCACAATTTGCGAGTCAATCTCTTCGAGGTCACTGCCAACACTCAAAGTCTATTCCTGTCAAAGAAAAACGTCTTAAACTTCGGAGGAGGCATAAAATGCCTATCCAATCGTGATAGAAGAAGATAGCACGCTCAATACAAGTATACTATGATGTATACCGGGCTATGGAGACATCCCAGTTGACCACAAACTCCTACAACTGATAGTCTGGTAGGTAGTCTTTTCGTTAGTTGTGAAATATTTCCACGCTAGGAAGCGTAACCTAGTGGTTGACGGATGATGGATGACTTGCCTAGAACTGGCATTAATACATTAGCTGGGAATTGTCTTCTGTGAAAGAATGTAAGGGAACACAGCATGCTCGCGCTAGGATGGAATATGGAGTGCTCTCTCTCGCTCTATACTTGCCCGGCCTTGGGATCATTTGGACATTCCAGAGATTTCCAGGAGTCTAACTCCTCAACCGTCTCTCTCAACCCTAGGAGTCTAAATGCCATCAACCGGCACACTAAGCGAAGAGCACATCGAAATTCTGTTCAACTGAAAGGTATCAACTCAGCCACTCAACATACAAAATTTGAATGACTATTTGGACCCTGTCTGCACATTGGAGTCGAAGGCGGTGAAGAGGTTTCAACGTGTGACGTATTTTGCTACCAGTAACAAAATTCGAAGATATCGAGGGTGAGGTACTTTTGAAACTTAACCCTGAACTGTAAATGTTAAGAGTCGAAAAAGATGTAAAAAATAAAACATTAAAACATAAGAAAAATAAATACGATTAAAAATATAAAAGGTCATCATGAACAGTTCGCAGCCAGCTTCACAACTACGTCAACTCCAGCATCATATCGTCTTATTTTCAAAATCTTTTTTTAAGCTCTTGCCACGCCGACACATTGATCACAAACATCAACTTTTAACGATAGTTCCAGCGCCTGAGTACTTGGCCGACCTCTCCGTTAAAGTCTCAATAAAATTAGAGGCATAAACCCTTCCCGCTGCCCGAGTAAACAAAAGAAGAGATCTTAAAAATCACAGTACTTCTTGTCATCAAAGAAAGTTCCAATTTTCCAAAATCATCCACTTCACTTAATGTTTACTGCCAGGTTTGTACGACGCGCCGCCCGCCTTTGGCCCACGAAAAACCCACGCGGCATCATAACTCACAACTGTGGTAAAGTTTTACGACCGCAAACTCATGGAATTCCACCATCAACCGAAGACGGACAGACAACCAACCACTTTTCCGATCACCAAACCGGGCTTAAGGGTGCCTGCCGCCCAGCCTTAAAAGCTTTAAGTACAACGCCTCATTGTTCGGCAATAAAAAAAAAACAAACAAACAAAAAAAAAATAGGTCAGTTTATTGCTCAATTGTAATCTCCTCATTTCGCCTCCGTCCAGCTTATTGGGTTTGATTCGTTTAAAAATGTAAAACGGTTTATGATGATGGCGAGTGAGCCTGCCAGTTCGGTTAGAGTCTACCTCCAGCGGGTGGCTTTTAAGCGCTGCCACAACCCCACACCCAACCGGTTGGTTTATGAATTGAATTTCGAGCGAAGTAAAGCGAAAAATGCGCCGGAATACACCGAAAAAAATCAACAACAACAACAACAACAGTAAAATCGAAGGTTAAATTCGATAAGTACCCCATTATTTTGAAGGGTGAAAGTTGAATTGCCATGGGGGTGCTTGGGCGCTTATGTATTCTCGATTATTATGCGAAAAAGTTTTCTTATTCTTCTCTCTTCGCGCCACTGAATGGTGTGTATCGGTGCGGCTGATGCAGTCGGTTTTAGGCCGGTGGGGTGAAGGGAGTCAATTTTCCAACCGTTCAGCCGTCGATTTAATTGAAGCGAAACGAAATGGTGGCACTGGCAGTAGTAGTTCGCTTGGTAATTTCCAGTTCATATGCGAGGCATAAAATGTGAAATTAAGAGTGAGGATTTGCCTTAGTCCTTTTCCCGGTGGGTATATGTGGTTGTGTGTGTGTGTTGGGGTGTGTTTTGGCATACTAATTGCGGTTAACAAGGATTTGCATGGATCGTATTGTATGTCAATTAGGATAGTTGTTGGGTATTCACCGATGGTAATTGCGAAATTTTCCAGGGCAAGGGTTGATCGGGTGTCTTGAACGGTAATTCGGTTTAATAGTCCTTGAAATCCATGAAAGTCACACAAATGTGGGTACGAAAACAGAGGATACACGCCAGGATTCTTTGGGTAGCGGGTCATGGAACAGATGTACATGCCTTCCAGTCAAAAATCATCAATCCTTATGGTATTGAAATTTTCAAAATGCCAACAGAAATTATCAGTGGGCGGTGGGCTTCATGTTGGGAGGGCAGTATGAGCGCGGCAGAAAATTGAGGACAGAAGAGTTTTCTATCTGTCTCGAGGCTAAAGGGTGGACCCTTATAATTGATTGGATATTCAAATCTCTCCTCTGAACGATGACCATGATGTGGGGTTGAGAGGCACGTTTTGAAGCAAAGAAATCAAATTTCATTCTTTTCCTGGCTTCGATTGATTGCTGTGGTTTGGAATTCAGCAGAGCGAGTGTGTGCATCTGCCTGACAGCTACAGCAGCTGGTAGTCCTTTCGGATTTACCATTTTTTTTCCGTTGGCTATTTTGCGGTCGCTCCACTCGTGGGAGAACAATCGGACGCACAACACGAGTAGCTAGGCCCAGTTGGTATCTGGATTTAGGTTGTTTTTTGAGGATACAGCTTGGGGTACTCATTTGTTAAATAAGTGTGTAATTCGTTCTTGGCGGGATGCAAATGTCAAACCCATTAAAAGATGATGAGTTGGACGGTCTTCACTTCCTCCCGACTGAAGAATCATAAAAAAGGCATCACTCAGACAACAATGTCACGAGCATTTTACGCTTGGATTTTCTGAAAAGACTCTACGAACGTTCGTCCTCATTTCCATTTCAGACCCACACAACTAATGTGCTTGCTATTCAGAGACATAACAAATGACTGCAACAGAGTCACCTATCACCCACGCAGAGTTGCCACATGTGTACTCGTACTCGCAGTCGTAGTCGAACACAGCATTCAGCAAACATCCTCTCTGTGTGTATTCAAATCTTCCACATGACTGCTTAGTCATTCCGACACGATTACTCTGATGATTCGATTTTAAGTGCTACCTCATTACTCCCTCCGCACACACACACACATGCCATAAATCAGTGCTTTGGAAGTATTCAAATTTTAAACCGACATGGTTTTTCATGAGCGTCGTAAAATTGAATACAGACGCGTATTTGTACGCGCAAATGTGAATATCTATCATTTGGGGTACATTTGTGGAATATTCTGTCATGGGTGTGGAGGGGGAGGCATGCAGTAGCTCTTCAAAGGGATGGTTCTTGAACGGGGCATTTTTGGAGCTTGAAGAGGGAGTGCATTCTGGTTGCAGCGACTGGATGCCCTTGAGAATTCTCTTCCTAGGTTTAATCTTGACCACAAAATTGAAGAAAATGACTTCGCATAGTGGACCTTGTGATACGTAGGTGGGACCAAGGGAGATGTGTAGAGGTAGATTTTATATGACCGTAATTTTTGTGTTTGTTCATAGAGAATATTGAATAAAAATTTATTTAGAGCCAACTCTTTATAGACATTTGCACAAATAAGTATATTCCACCAGCTATGAGGTACAAGGCTTTTGAGGTACGGAAACCCTCACTCAGGGCACCAATGATCCTCTGAGAGAAACTTAATGGTTCACCACTTGAGTGGAATGATTAAAATCGAAGTACAAATAGAATAGTGAGTAGAAGTTCTATAGGAGCTTGCGTTTACTTTATCTTCGACTGGTCAGTCGATCTGAGACAGAATACTTGCAAAGAAGTGGGGAGTAATTTGCAATCTACTCAAGCCAATGCAAAGGGACATCCTTGTTCCCATCCTAACTGTTGGGAGCACTGTCTGTTGACAGGTGTGATTAGAATTGCATTGCATTACGGTGTCACGACACTACATCTAATATCTGTCTGACTGGAAAATATATCTCTTCATTGCAATCATTGGTTTGAAAATCGGTCAATCAATGACACACTGACCAAGACTGAAAACATTATCAGTGGTCAAGATGACTATACATTTACCTTTCTTCTCGCAAAGACTTTAAGTTGTGATTCTACTTGAAGATCGCTTGAAAGGCAAATGAACCCATCAACGTCGTGCCAGATACCTACAGTTGAAAGATGGTGACAGCCATTGACTCAGGCACAATCTCCGAAGCCATAATTATGAGCTATTCTATCAGACTTCATCAGAGTTTTCCAAGTAGATCTTATGTAACAATTCAGACGATCAGGCGGCCATTAAGGCAATCAAGTTTGAGGTAGTCGCATGTCTACTCAAGCCTTTGGGCTCGTAGCACTAAAAAACTTTATTTCGATACAAGGAGACATTTTTTTTTTAATATTCTTTTTACAGGCCTACAGAATAATTACTTTCAATTGACTTGATTTTTTTGATATCTCTCTAGTCTTTCAAGGAGACATGTCAAGTCATACATATAGCTCGCCCTACAATACAATTTTTTATTGAACAGGAATTTCAACAGCTTTCTCCCCCTCTAGATGCCTTCCTAAAGGGGCCACTTCAAGTTACCAAATCACATATATTTTTGATAGCTCTCGATTATTTCGTGACATTTAATGCTCTGGCACATAGAATACTTTACATGCGTAGCGTCAAAGTATCCGTTCACGGTGAAGTACCTGAAGGAAGGGGATAACACAATGAATACTTCAACGCACAGCTGATTTCATTTGACAGTTTCAAGTTTGAATTGAAATTTCAAGTTGTTTTCCTTATTTATGCACAATTAAAATATGTATTTTAATATAAATACTCAGTTATAAACATTCCTTTATATTTTTATCTATTTTGAACGAGAACCAAACACCAAACATTAACATACAACATTTCGCATTCTCTTGAAATGTCACAATGTGAGTATTGTCAACACTGAAGGAGAGAGGAAAGTTAAAAGTTGAGTAAATACATCCGTCGCGTGAGCGGCAGCGTTTGTCTATGTTCCACTTCCCATAAGAACACATGTATTTTATGTATCTGTCAAAGTATTGCTGACGCTCACGCATGTAAAGTATTCTATGTTCCGGAGCCTTTAGTCATCATGTGTAGTTAGCATTGACATTGCAGTGTACAAAGAAATCAGGCGAACGACTTATGGAGGATCTAAGTCTGAGCTGTAGCTCTACGTGGTTGGCTTCAATCGCTGGTTCATGGCACTCAGCTTCCAGTCGTTAAGATCAAGCTGTCTAGCGTCATCCTCTATAATATCGGTCTTCCTCTCATTTTCGAGGCTCGGATTCAAGGATCCTCGAGCATTGGCGACCATGCGCTCCATGTGCTTATCTCAGGTGGAATGTGAACTTTTCTTCGTCGACAGCAGTTATTTTGTTTTGTTCTCTTTCATCTTGAAACCAGCTTGTCTCATATCGTCTTCAATCACCGTGTAAGCATCCACTACGGCACGTTTTGAACTCGTGACGATGTTGATGTCATTTACGCAACCCAACAGCTACATGTAGAAAATAGTCCATTTCGATCTTAGAGTTGCTCGCCACACTATATTTTCTAGTACTAAATGGATGCATAGTCGACACACACTAAATTTTCCATGGGTCCCGCTTTTGACCATCATTTCGAGTAGTTCCTTGCGATGAATGCTGTCGTACGCGACTGCAAAATCTATGACGGGATGGTTTTTATCGATTTTAAACTCGCTGATCTTCTCCAGAATTTGCCTTAGTGTTAAAATTTCGTCCATAGTAGATTTTCCCGCGAGGAAGCCGCACTGGAACACGCCTTGAAAGACAAGATTACACGAAATACCAGCCAGCATGAACGAAGAACTAACTCAAAATTAGACTCTCCATGTGGACCACTTGAAAAACGTACAAATGGCTGACAATAAATGACATGCATTAGTAAGTTAATCGAAACACAATTTTTGCATGCATTTGCAATTTTCCTGTCTTTTTCTTGACAAGTGCTCTTGGACTAACTTTTTTAGGAGGCGTTGCCACGACTCCTTGTAATTGCATGAAGTCAAGATGTGCATTGTTACCCTCTGAGGAATGCCACAGACTCACAAGATTTTAAGTTAAAATTCGAAACAATATTTTGAAGTAACTACAAACGTTTGCGATTTTTTTAAGCTCAATATTGGGTGATGAATGAATCCAATGCAGCTCCTCTATTTGTTTCGTTCCAAGCTGAGGTTCTTCACCTACAATGCCTAGTTGAAGTTCAAACCACTTTCAATGTTAAATAGAAGCAAATGCGCTTATAAGCCTCTTTCCACATCTTTCTTCGTAAGCCTTATCGAAATATTTGGACACGAAGTCACGGAGCCTGTTTGACACCACAATTGTCAGTTAAACAGAAATATCCTTCTTCGGTTCGTTTGATTTTGTCTTTTTTTCTTATCTAAAACGTGACCAGAACAATTTCTGCCTCGTGCATTTGTCCTTCCCACTCTGAGTGCCTTTTGAATCACAAGAAAAAATTATCTCCATTATCATTGACTTTGATTTCGCCATCATCAACAGCAATTGCGTCCATCTCCTCCCGCTAGCGGGCCTCACTCCAGCCAGTCGAGCCGTATCCTCGCGAAAGCCAGCACTTTCAAAGAAAACGTGCCTCGGACAGTGTTTCAAAGGACAAAACCCTCCGTAACGCTTTTAAGCCATGCACCGCTGACTTCTAATTCGCTAGAAATCCCACAAAGACCGCCGCCACGGTGGCCGTAATTTAGAGACGAGCAAAATTTCTCAATTGGAATAAAAGAATCCTCAGATGGACACATTTTTTCCATTTACCAACTTGTTTTGTTTCACCCCCAGAAAGCGTGCAAATTTTGAGTTGTTTACTTAAAAAATTATTCCCTTTCAGCCGCACTCGCTCCTCCGCCGCAAAAGGATACCCATTTCTATTCAAAGTGATTTTTAAAAGACAATAACAACAGAAATACGATCACGAATTGGTAAGGGACTTAGTTAGGACGGAGTCCCCTCCGTGGTTTGTTAACTAGATGTCCGCGAAGGCCGACCACGAGCCGAGCACTTTGGGCGAACACCCCAGACAGCGGGCAGGCGTCAAAGGACACACGTAATGGGCATTATTTGCCTTTGCTTACAATTGCTTGCCTTGTCTGTGTGGCCGGTGCGCGGTTTATTGTTTCGGTTAGAGCAAAGTGTCCTTGACGACGACATTACGTTGTTGCCCGAACAAATTGTTGGATGAACAAGTTCGCTGACTTATCACGCTCTGCGTGAATGTTTCCCACCCCATCGTGCTCTCGGATGATGGAACCCTCAAGATGGGTTGATGGATGTGCCGAGAGCTGTGCGAAGGTGTCCTCGTAGATTCATGAACTGCGCCGTAACTATGTCATGTGGAGACACAGGTGGGTGGTGATGTCTATTGGCCCGGCGCTGAAGCAGGAAACTTATGAACTCCCCGAGTCCTGTGAGTTGGATTCGCAAATTTATGGACGGATACCTACAGACAACCACTGCCTGGGAATGTGTGTAATAAATTATTGTGTAGTTGAAGAAAACTTTACGGTCTTGCGCTAGCTGAGTGAGCCGGAGATGCAGGGTGCAGGCTGCTTCGGATATGAATGTTTCGAGAAAATGATAAGTGGCTTTGAAGTTTGCACTTGGGGCCGACACAAGTTGTCAGTTTGTGAAAGACGAGGGATTCTGGTGGGGATTTTTTTCGGATTCAAATTAGAGAGACTCTGCCACAGAGAATGGATTTGGTGCAGAGGTAATTTGATTTCAGCTGCTGCTGGATGGGCATTGAATGGGATTCGTTGGTGCGGCATCTGGTGTGAATTAACCTGGAAATCTGTAAGTGAATGTGGTAGGCAGGTCAAATAGTGTTGATGGAGATCACTTGCGAACGAGTCACGCCGGGATGGTGGTGCTGTGAAGGTAGCAGACGAGTTATTCTGTTTCAAGGGGCTCTTGCGGGCGATGAATTCTGCATGGAGTTACGCAATTTGAGGGAGAATCTTCACGATGACTGGTGAGGTTTGGTGGTTGCATTGCTACTTGAGGATTCATTGAGGAACGAGTGGGATCAGGCTTAGAAATGCAAGTCACACTTTCTTGTTAGTTACTTCTTGCTCAAGTGGCGTCGTTAGTGTCGCACTTCAGCCGAGAATGAGGCCAATGACTAGTGAGTGGACACTGGGAAGTAGGTCAGATTCGCTGAAATGATGTCAGTGGACGTGAAAGTGTGTCACAGACCCAAGAGGACAGATCACTGTGGATGTGCGAAGACGCGTGAATAAGGCCAGTAAACATTCGTTATGGCAGCACAATCACAAGAGGCGATCAGTGTCCAGATTACATGCTCTAGAAAACAGGTAGCACTCTCTCTCTTCAGCGAAAAGGCCGGGACTGATAAGGTTAGGTTTGGTTGAAGTGGGGAGAAGCAGCAGTCACATTAAGGCCAGCATAGGCTAACACAATGTGCCTATGCTTACGCGGGTCTATAAACCTATATTTCACAGACCAGTTAGCGCTTAAGTAAAGCGGAGGAGATGGCTGCTTCTGATGCAACTAAGATCAGTCCGGTTAATGGTGTAGTATGCCTCCAGATGTCTAGGAGACATAGTCTAGAGGCGTGAGTCCCAATGGCGAGAGATTCGATCAGCACAATATAGTCAGGCTAAGCGATCGCTTACGGTCAAGCGTAAGCCAGAGTTGTTCGGTAACGAAGCATCATGTGCCAGTTGACATTCTACAATTTAATTGAGCAAGTTTTTAAAGCTTCAATAGAAGTTTTACAGTGTGGCCGTGCCGTTGTGGGCATGTGCGTCGACTCCTACGCAACCTAACCCTGCAGCCTGAGTTTGATTCTCGGTTGGTGCGACAAAATATATTCGTAGTCGACATAAAACTGTGGGGGTCCCTTCCACTCGTATGAGAATAATAGAACGCACAACATAAGTGGTTGCTGAGAAGCTAGACCCTGGCCATATACGGGCTGTAGAGCCACCCATAATAAAAATAATAAAATGCTTTACAGTGGTGATAGGCATGGATGATAGACCACCATCCGGGAATAGTCCGGAAGTGGTACCCTTTCAAGGGAATTCACTCGCTATGCAATTCATTGGAATGTCACAGTCCTCGAACCCACAAATTTTGGATGTTAATATAAGTGGCCACCTCGTGAGAAAAAAGTTGTTTTTTAGCCAGTACTGCTTGATCGGTATAGTTTCAGCCTAAAAGACTCTACATTAGGTTATCTTAATCGGAATAGCTTCTAGTAACTGACAATGCTCAAAGAGTATTCCTGTCTAGAAACAGCTTCTCAAAGTCGCCGTTCGGAGTTGGCATTAAAGTTGTAGGTCCCTTTCACGCGTGAAAGAACAATAGCACTCACAACAGAAGTGGTTGCTGGGAAGCTAGGCCCAGGTCCACCTCAGACTGTCGCGCCACCCATATTATATTATTATAATCGGAATAGCTGGATTTTGAATACACGCCAGCACTCACCCTCTCCGATCCACGCGCGAAGATTCGAAAGGGATCATGCAGCGTCTGGGGTTCAGACTTGCAATTAGATCGGGGATGGGTGTTGGCTTAGAAGTTATTTTCGAAGCGGATCTTAGGCATTGCGAGGGCAGTGTCTAGGGACTATACCTGCCGAGGATCGTTGAGTGTCCAGACCAAAGTTCTTTCAAGATGTGAATCGATATCAGGCTGATCGCCGCATTAGCTGCTATCGGTCTTCCAACTAGTTCTATCGGTGGTAGGTTAAGGAGTATGTTTAGAGCTACGAATGAGGTTGTCCTTAGTGCTCCACTGATCCTCCTCCATGCCATCCTCTGTACTCGGTTGAGCGGTTTGAGATTGATGGTCTTTTTGAGCGCAGTCCAACCAAAGCGCTACACAAAACAACAGTATGGGTCTGACTTCTTCCATCTTTATTTGGCGCTACAGTCCGGGGTGAACCTGGGCCTCAACCAACAAGCCTCACCAGCTGGCACGGTCTCTGGCTAGCTGCCTTCAGTGTCGCACGTTGGTTGAGGTCCTTCTCCTGGGTGCGCCACATTAAACGCGGGCGTCCTCTCTTGCGTTGTCCCACGGGTTCGGAGTCGAAGACTCTTCGGGCCGGAGCTGAGTTGTCCATACGCTCTACATGGCCTAGCCAAGTATGGGTCTGAGTACTGGTACAAATAACCAGTGTCCCATGCGGGGTCTTAGTCCACATTTGCACTCTATGGTCTTCTTACAGCAGTATACCGTCCTGGAGGCTTTTTAACACGTTCCTGGATATTGAGCTAAAAACTTAGCTTCGTCACTTTGTACAGTCATTCACCTTTAAAGGCGTCCCACATAATGAGGGAGGGTTGGAGTCAGGGATCTTGTATTTCCTAGTGGAGAGGACTGGTCCGTTTTCTGTGGAGTGACGCGTAGACTGCATTAGTTTGAAGAGAGCCAATAGTAATATTGCCCGCATAGGCAACGACCTTGCTCTCTGTCCTTTCAAGTCTCGGTAGTAGTTCGTTCACCACTACATTCCACAAGAGAGGGGAGAGTACACCTCCTTGTGGTATACCTCTGTTGACAACTGTACAGATCATGGTCGCATGTAGCTTCGAGGTTATCGCCCTGCTATTAAGCAGCTGGTGAATAACAGACACTAGAGACTTTTCGATCCCGTGCATGTTGAGTGCTGAGGTTATGGCTTTGGGTTGAAATATTCTTAAAGGCTCCCTCGTTGGTAAGAGTGAACTCTTTGTGCTCGAAAAATTATTCAATAGGGCCTGTCACCACGTGAATGGATGTTTCAACAGATCTGCAATTTAATTTTTATGCGACCATGCGTATGTCTAATGAATACGTCAATCGGTATTTCCAATGCATTAAGTAGAAAGGATGACAGACTTATATGTCTTAGATCCTTTGGTTTGACGTGAGAGCACTTCTCTGCCCTTGGTATGAAGGCGACGGTGTTCATTCTCCAGTTCCCGGGTACATGCCCAAGATCCAAGCAGCCTTCAAAGAACAAAGTCATAAAGTCACAACAATTATCTCACCCCAGCAACCTCCCCCCATAGATGTTAGATCGTTTAAAATCAAACTATGTGCCATTTTCTCTAAGAATGCGAACAAATTGTCAACTTGGATTTGGTTAAGACTGTCGACACGATGATGGGTCCATTTAAACGGGGAACACGTCCCAGTGACAACACTTTCGATGGGGTATCAGCATCTTGTTAGCTTACGGTCGTCGGTGCCAGTCTGCAGGAGATTCTTTGAATTCCTCTTCTCTGCCAATGCATTCCACTACAAGTACATTGCAACCATCTTGAAGAATCAAACGAAAGGTACAACACCGATGTGCATTTTGCTTTTAACTTGAGTGGATTTCTCTTCCGGCAGGAAAGGAAAACGAAAACGAGTGGCATTCCTATTGTGAAGCAGACACACGCAAACACATCGCTCCCCCCAAGCCCACGGTGCGTTGAGTGTTGCGGCAGCTGCTGACAGGTGATGCTTGGGATGCTAGTTATGGTGCCCTATACACCTAATGACGTCGTTGCCATTGTGTCGGAGTTGTGTTCACTTTTGAGGGAATGTGCTAACGACATGCTGGAAAAAATAGAGGCAATCTTTTGTACTTTGAGATGGCCAAGTTGGAAGAGTGATGAAATTAGAGGTATCGGCTGACGGAGCTGGGAACGGGCAAGATTTCGAGGGAGGGAGTGTAGGTCACAGTTCGAGCTATATTCGGAAGGAAGGAAGGAAGCGAAAGGCAATCAGAGGGAACACAAATAAAGTGGCTTTGTCGAAGGGAGAGATGGACTGGAAAGGTCGTTGCGTGGCCACAAGTATACGCCTGATAAACAAGCGCATAAGATTCCTCTTAGTCATCTTTCGAATTTCTTCTTTCACCCTAATACCGATCCTCAACTCCACTCAGCTTCGAGACTCCTGAAAAATGACTTTCCTGTTGTTTTTATCCCACGATGGACAATCAGTTGCGCCTCCCCTACAAGTTGCCCGCTTCAGAGTGTAAAACTGGCTCATTTCCCGTGAAAGGTAACAACACCAAATATGCAGACATCAGATCTCATCGATGGTCAGGCATAAATGTAGACACAAGAGCACTTCATATGGCTGCTCACTTCGCTCCATCGGGGATAAGCTACGTCAATGAGGTTGGCTGTGCATTTACATCCCTGGATGGCCCTCGTGGTTTTCGCAGTTCCCAGCTCGAACGAACACAGTTACCTTTCGATTTTGCGAACCCTTATGGACTATAATCGCCCGCCTATAGATGCGCAAATAAAAATCCAAGAAAAAATTCCGTGAAAAATCACCCATCACATGCATTCGAAATCGATTGATTCTATTTGCCGGGCGGTGTGGGCATCATTCGGCTTATCCCGGCTCTCAACGTTGACCATCACAACCGTTTATGCTACGCAAACAGAAACCCCAACAAATGAACTCATCCATGTTTGCTGCATCCGTCCTCGGTTCGTTGGAAAAATGTAAAGGAAAACAATGGAAATGCAAAAAAAGGAAATACGGCAGAAACTACCCTGTTGGAGTTTAATCTAGTTATGCTCCATCAAAGAAAAATACCGACGTCACTGACCCCCAAACCCACCTCCTCGCCACCCTCCCCAGTGATCAAACCCCACAATGAACGCTTTAATCCGCCATGATTTACATTCACACAATAACGGACAGACATGGCAACGGAAACGTTCGTCGTTCTCGATGTGAAAATAAATAAAAATTATTATTCGAAAAAAAATGAAAAAAAGAACACTCAAAATTGTGAGCCTTTAACGAGGGCACATGCATGTCTGGCTGACCTGAGCCACTGGGGCGTATACGCATCGCAAATAATGCCGAGGCGGCACTGCTCGCTGTGACGTCGAATTCAAATGCCCGCTGGGCTGTGTTTTCTCAGCTCGATTCGGGGCGCACGTGTTTGTGTGTGTGTGTGTGTGGGGAAGTGCACCAAGGCATGCAATTCAGCAGCAGACCCGAAAGGGCAAAGTTAAATATTAATTAGCAAACAGGGTGGAAGTGATATGTGCCCTCGGTGGTAAACGCTGATGAGCTCTCGTGTGAGTTATGGAACACCTCGCGCACCCCCGAGCAGGGGACGGTCTCACAATCAAATTAAAATCGAACTCCTTCGTCCTTCTGCTTAGATTGATGAGCTACTCTTGCCATATGGTTGCCGGAAGGAGATCCAGATTCAATTTCAAACAAAAAGGTTAATTACACTCTGAGAGGGAGACAGATCGCATCCGGGCTAGAGGACCATCTTTGAAATTAATGATTTGCTAACCCTTCCATCCGTACACTGGCCCACTCGCCCATTGGTCACAATTCCGGTTTCGTTCTGTTCTCCGAGTGTCCGACCGGCTTTCTGTTGAAGTCTCTCACACCGCCTCTGTAAAGGGGAATTTGATTGCAATTCGAGTTCAATGTGAGGCACGATAATTAAATGAATGTGAAACCTTCACCAGGCCAGCGTGTGGATATTGGGAGCTGTGTGGCAGAGGAGGAGGAGGAGGGGTGGTGAAGAGCAAACTTACCACATGTGCGGAACTAAAGTGACTAACGAAGGAAGAGAATTAAGAAAAATCGTACGGAAACGAAAGTCATCCATCTTCTTTAAACAGGTTTCCGTTGGAATTGGCGAGGGGAAGCGGTGGCGTTGGCGGCGTGAAAGACTCTCCCACCCCACCCACCCCATCATCAAATAGAGAGAAAAAAACGCAGAAAACTGAAGGATTTTCAACGAATCATCTTACTTGGTTGTCCTGACGAACTGGACCATTTATCATTTTGACTAGAATACATTCGGTTTTTTTTCTTCTTCTTTCTGTTGCTACTGCCGCTGGGAAAGTTTATTACGCTTAGAAGTCTGTGGATCTTTGGAACATTTTTGGTAATTTGTTTCGCAGGAGGATGTCTTCTGGTTGGCCAGTCTCTGGGCGGCGGGAGAGGGGAGGGAGAGTGTTTTGCAAATGAGCTGAGAAAGTGGTGTAAATTGAGAAAACCACTTGACGGGGGTGTTGCTGTGTGTCTGGGTTTCCAGCAGTGTTTGTTCAGCTTAATTGGCGGGAAAGAGAATATGGACTGATGCTTACTGGAGGAGGTGAATCCTTTTTTGGGCGATGTAACTTTGGTGCTGATTGAGTGGATTTTGGAGTTTTGTTGAATGTTTACTCGGAAGAGGATGATTTCTCAGAAGAATGATGACGACGCACTGACTTTTTGCAGATGAAGAAGACTGCTAGATGGATTTCGGTTGGGTTAAGGTGTGAATGTGGCTGATGATTCTTGCCATCGACTGTATCCTCTTCTGAATGGCAGATGGCCAATTTTCAGAATTGCTAGTGGTTTGTTTTATTTGGAGTGTGAAGGGAAGTCAGTTCTTTCTGTTTCTCCACAGTTGGAGATGAAGTTCTTCTTAAATATTGGATATGTACGGCATGAGAGAAAGAACAACTTAGAAATTACACTCTCACCTCTAAGCGATCAATGCCCCAGCTACGATCTTAGATCGTTTAAAGAGATCTTAATGCTACGCTGTGCAAGTGGGCCACTTTTCTAGACTCATTGGAAAACACAGCCTGTATGAAAACACGTCCGAGAAAGAACTCTGGCTACTGGACTTCATGACAGGGTGAAACCTCTCTGTATCCAGCATGCGGTTCCCCCACATCAACGTTCACAAAAGGGATTTGGCTTTCTTCTCATCAAACACCAGATTGATCAAATTATGATCGACGTCAGACACTCGTCAAACATTCCGAGGATCCAACATCGACAGGGATCATTTCCTTGATGTGGGCAAGGGAAAAACGCGGATATGAATAGGGCAACAGAGTAGAGCAAGGCCAAAACAGTGTGATGTCAGTAAGCAACAATCGCAATTGACTACTAGGAACTTTTTGACAATCGAGTCTTTCTGATGCTCTCAGGAAGTCCCGACGTACAATGGAAGCCGTCAGAGAAGCTGCCTCTGAGGGTATTAAAGCGTCACCCAGAAAAATCCCCTAGTTTGACAACGATTGCAGGCAGGCCCATTTAGCGACGCAATTAATATATAAAGCCCTCCCGGACATGAGAGCTGTTCGTGAGCTCTACGAATTTAAAAGAATGATAAAGCACCTGCTTATCAGAAGGGGAAAGAAAGATCTTGAGATGCGCGTGATCGATGATGTATGGAGCAGTGTTACGGGAGAAATGATGTTCGAATGTTCTACCAACGGGTAAAAAACTACCCAGTTTGTACCCAAACTTCGGACAGAACCCTCTCGTGACAAAGAGTCGCAGTTGATACTGAGAATCTGGAAGGATCACTTCTGTAGACAGTTAAACGCTCAGAATGTTCCACAGAATGGACGATGATAGAAGATAATTTGATCCCCCGGACCTTAAAGAAATCAAGATAGCGATAGCGAGACTGAAGTCGAATAAAGTTGCTGGTGCAAGCAGACTGTCTGCGGATGTCTTCAAGGCAGCCGAGAATGAGCTGGTGGGGTACATGCACCGACTCATCAGTATGATATGGTCGACGGAAAGAATGTGGAATCATTTGCTACAACCGAAGGTAGATTCTCTACCGTTTTCTGAGAGCACCTGAAACCAATCATAATGCGGTTTCAGGGCGGAGAAATCTACCATCGACATCCTGGAAAAAACCCAAGAACTGCAAATCAACGCCACCACCTTTTTGTCGATTTCCAGGCCGCAAGAGACAGCGTGCATAGAGACTAACTATACACCACCATGCCCAGCTTTGACATTTCTGCCGAACTCGTCAGGCTTTCACTAGGGTAGGCATTGACTTAGAATTTGGCAGTGACCTCACAGCTCCGTATTCCGTGAATTCAATCACTTACAATTTAATCTAGTTCACTACCATCGTCCATCTCTTTTCTCTGAGAAAAACGAATGTGACTTATGTCTTGCACAATGATAGTTTGAAGCTCCCAATCCTAAAGCAAGGTGATTCGATTCGAAGGACCCCGTTTGAGTGCTGTGCAAGACCTAAGATTCCTTCAAAATCCTTCAAGCCACCGCAAAACATCGCGAAGCAGTCCTTTCCCTATCCCAACTATGAATCTCTTATCGAACAATTACGATTCAAACAGCGACGTGTACATTACGATGCCACAGCCCTTTCAAAGGCTAACCACGCACACATTATCTCAACCGCCTAAATGAAAAGCTCAACGACCAACCAGACCCACCCTCTCGCCCACCCTTCATCAATAATTCGCAAAAGTAAAGCACACCCATAGGATATAAATTGGAAAGCTCTTACTTTAAAATTCGATTCAGGTGTGCTTGCCCACTCAAACGTCGTGTACCATAAAATTCGTTGAATTTACTATTTCATTCAACCGCAACATCGTTTTTCCACCCCAACAAGCACGCATAAATATTTTACAATATAAACGGGGACCAACCTTAGCGCCCACCCCTTCAGTGCTCCCGTAGCCGCTGCCGCGCCGTAAATTGCAAAGTCAAAATGAATTATTAAAGAAAACGAAAACGACAAAAGTGCAAAGAAAAAAAAGAGGAAAACACAAAATCCACCAGCCCCCATTCAACTGAAGTGACCCCGACGTCAAACCGCAAAATTTCCAATGCCCCCTGGCACAATTTTTATACAGCACTTCATAAATTATCAACCGGAATTGTGAATTCGGGCAGATTTTTCGCTCATATTTAACCAGGCACACCAACGTTCGTCTGTCCTTCCCCCTTCCCTTGTCTCATCGGACTGAACTGCTCGACCAGGGACGATGGGGAAAACGACGATGACGACGACGACGACGAAGAAGAAGACCAACGAACCTATCGAACTTGGTCCAATTAATTATAATTCACAGCACCTTCCTCCTGGCCGAAGCAGTCACTGCTGGTGTCCTGCCACGACGGCATTGTCGTGCCGGGCACAGAGACGCTCGCCTGTCTTGAATTCTTTTTGGCTCAGCCCGGCCTGGTGTGCTGTGGGTATTCTCTTGCCGAAAATATAATTAATTTGCATAATTCTACCCCATCCAAGGGGGTACGACTCGGTGTAGTCATCGTCGGCGTCGTCGACGTTGTTGTCGTCGTCGTCGTCAACGACTGAGAAGGAATGTGCAAATGACGGCAACGTTGCCACTCGTACCGCTGCCAAGTGTGGTGTGGTGCTGGTGGGCAATCCGAAAACATAATCAAATTTGATAACAACGTGCTGGTGGAGTTGGGCGGCCGTCTGCGGCACCCTGCCACAGAGTTGGAAAAATTCGAAAATGAATTATAAGCAGAAAGTTCAATTCATTTATCATTAATGCGGCATCCCGGTCAATTCCCTTAAACGTAATCCGACGCTGCCTTTGCATACGCCCTATCCAGTATCCACACGGTTGGCTCAGTGTTTGCGGGGAATGTTTGAAAGTTTTTTGTTTTCTCACCCATCGCTGCTGGCGGCAGTGTGACGGTGTGAGTGTGTGTGTGTTGGCAGCGGCGGCGCCACTTTGCGATAATGGTGCTGGGAAACCTGGTCAAGCTGGAGCCACTATTACCTGAGGGCGGATGGTGTCCAAATCAGCACACGGACTTTTGCTGCTACTTCATGCGATACGCTTTGAGAGATACACAAAGAAGTTGTTCTGACAGTCCCCCACCCCAAATCACTTTGTGTCCCAACACCACGCGGCTGCTGGCGTGTTTCATTTGTGGACAGTTCCAATTGTCCCGGTGCATGGCAGCTCCTCACAGATAGTGTCATAAGAGGAAGTAGAAAGAAAATTGCTTTTCGAGATTCCGTTCCGCGATAGAATTTCTTAATTTCCAGACAGGAATTGCACTAGATGTGGGCATGACTGGGCCAGAGGATGAGCGGGGGTCGTGCGCATTCATGTACTCCGCCGTCCTGCCGGCGTTGGCTGCTTTCGGGTGGAAATTGAGAAACAATGATGTTATCGCCTACAGTCTATTGTTACATCCCCCGACTGGGGGGAGAGTGAAATATACGGTGTCGTCTTGGTTATTTTGTTTTTCTTTTGCTCCCTTCGGTGTCAATTGGATGTGATGTTGGGTCGTGGGTGGAACGTGGGGAGTGACATTAAGAACGCATTTAGAAGCGAGCACAGATGGGGCTGCGGGACATAGGGGGGCGTGGGTCAAAATGGAGATTAAGGGGAAAACTTTCGGATTTGATGGGAGTTTAAGGAGAGAACTTGAATACGGAAAGTTGTGTCCTCAGCATCAAGCAGTCGGAGCGTGAGGATTGACTTTGATTATCAGCATGGCACTGCCAACTCTTGGGGTGAGATGCAAAATTTATTTATTAAATCCCCAGCGCAACTGATGAGATCCGATTGAACTTTGTTTTTGATAAGGACACAGTTTTGTGTGTGAAAGGCAATCCATTCGATGTCTGCGATGGTGTCAATTAACAGAGGGAAATGTTATTAAAACGACATCATCTGTTGTTGAGACTTGTTGAGAGACTGGGGGATTGAAAATTCGGAAAGCAGGGTGATTGATTGGTCTTGCTAAGCCACCAAGGTTGATCGGTGAATGGGCCACAAACACTTTGAACTGCTATGGATCCTGAACAGCACACGATCCAAGATTGCTCCAACACATTGCGCCCAATTTTCATACGAAAAGCTGTGCTGAGGACTTCATCTCATACTCCACAGGACGCATTTCCAGCCGGGAGGCGGTAAGAAAGACCCCGGCAAATTGGCATCTGTCAGTACATACGACAGGCACGTGCTAATGCACAGTCCCCGGCGGACATTTATCCTCACACACTCATGCACAATGCAAACGAGACAAATAAACAAATTGCTCAGACGGAGAAAAAAAATGAATAGTCTCCACCTGACGAACAGAAACAACAACAACCGGGGGAAAAAAACCAACCGAAGAAGACCGGCGAAAAGGACATCCATCCTTGGACAAATTGATCGATGGTGTTGCAATTACTCTTCGGTTTCCTCCGAAATTCCGCTCTCATTGAATGTTGCCGCCCGCCATCACCGCCACCACTACCGTTCGTCATTCAGCCAACCTCGCCTCGTCGGCAATCACAAGGAAGAAATCGATTCATTAATCATTCGACGGCACATCATCGGCAGCAGCCCATCTGTCCATTTGTTCGGAAGAAAAGGTCTGTGCTATTTTGCCAATAGTCTGCCTCCTCTCCCCATCGCACCCTCCGCCACAACCTGTGCCGTCATTGGCATTCAGGTGCAAAAAAGGATTTCTTATGAAAATCAGGTGTTTGATTGTGAAATTTTCGAATTGTTGTCAATTTATCTTGTCTGCTGGCGGGAGGACCGGACACTCGATTGGGTCTCATTTTGCAGCCACAACACGATTTCGTAATATTTACTCAATTTACATGAATTTTTAATTTTTCTCCACCGCCTGGCATCGCCTAGCACCCCCCTTGCGGGTGATATTTATTATTTGCCCGCAAATGAAGTGAAAATGTTCGGTTTCATTTTACCCTGGTTTTGTCTTCGTTCATTTTGCATTTTTGTTCGGATTTTGTTCATAAATTGATGGAAGACTTTACTGCCGCAATATATTGTGAACACTTGCGACCGCAATGAATGGTAACTCTGTTTGTGAATGCGCGCCACGAAATGGTGGCCCTGATGCCGCCCACCGCCGGCCGCCGCGTTGGAGTGATGTTCGGATGAAAATGTACACCGGCAACATATATTCCAATCAGTGGCTGAATGAAAGAACCAATAAATGACAGCCATAATGGAAATTAATGAAAATATTCAATCACAGTTGGTGGGCAGTTGTTGTTTTTTTTTTGTTTTTTACCGGCCGCGGTGGGAGAAGCCGCGCGCATTTATCTCATTTTGGAGTGGCGCATGAGAGATGTGAATATTTGAGGCAGAATTTATTGACACACAGGATCGGACGAGTTGACGTCCGTTTTTATCTCATTAAGAGCTTTACAAACATCAATTTGGTCGGAACGATGGGTCAGTTGAAACAGGAATCGATAAGCTGAAATTCACCCAGATTTATGCTTTAACAATACGCCTGAAGTTGACACGACGCGACGTGGTGCACTTTAGGTGATACGGGTGTGGATGGAGCTCGAAAGTAAATGTATTTTCTTAAGCTCACTTACAATGGATTGAGGGATTGGGGGTGACCACCGCTGTAAGCGATACAAGCAGCATGAGTACAGTGATCGAGTGCAGAGTATGTCCAGGAACTCGCTGATTGTTTTCGGGATCAAGGGAATTGAATAGTTGAGCGGTGAATTTATGCAAAAGCCCGACCGTCTCTCAGTGCCTCTCCAGCTGGCACAATCTCCAATATCCCAATACAAATAGAAAATACAAATACTTCACATACGCCATGTGGTCCCAGAATATTCCACAAACGCCGTGTGGTCTCAGAATATGCCACATACGCCATGTGGTACCAGAATATTCCACATAGGCCGGTCTGGTTCCAGAATATTCCACATACGCCATGTAGTCTCAGAATATTCCACATACGCCATGTAGTCTCACAATATTCCACATACGCCATGTGGTCTCAGAAGAGTCCACATACGCCATGTAAGCTCAGAATATTCCACATACGCCGTGTTGTCTCAGAATATTCCACATTCGCCATGTGGTCCCAGAATATTCCACATACGCCATGTAATCCCAGAATATTCCACATACGCCGTGTGGTCTCAGAATATTCCACATACGTCATGTAGTCTCAGAATATTCCACATACGCCGTGTTGTCTCAGAATATTCCACATACGCCATGTAGTCTCACAATATGCCACATACGTCATGTGGTCTCAGAAGAGTCCACATACGCCATGTAGTCTCAGAATATTCCACACACGCCGTGTGGTCTCAGAATATTCCACATTCGCCATGTGGTCCCAGAATATTCCTCATACCCCATGTGGTCCCAGAATATTCCACATACGCCGTGTGGTCTCAGAATATTCCACATACGCCATGTAGTCTCAGAATATTCCACATTCGCCATGTGGTCCCAGAATATTCCCCATACCCCATGTGGTCCCAGAATATTCCACATACGCCGTGTGGTCTCAGAATATTCCACATACGCCGTGTTGTCTCAGAATATTCCACATTCGCCATGTGGTCCCAGAATATTCCACATACGCCATGTAGTCCCAGAATATTCCACATACGCCGTATGGTCCCAGAATATTCCACATACGCCATGTAGTCTCACAATATTCAACATACGCCACGTGGTCTCAGAATATTCCACATACGCAGTGTGGTCTCAGAATATTCCACATACGCCGTGTTGTCTCAGAATATTCCGCATACGCCATGTAGTCTCAGAATATTCCACACACGCCGTATGGTCTCAGAATATTCCACATTCGCCAAGTGGTCCCAGAATATTCCACATACGCCATGTAGTCTCAGAATATTCCACATACGCCATGTAGTCTCAGAATATTCCACACACGCCGTATGGTCTCAGAATATTCCACATTCGCCATGTGGTCCCAGAATATTACACATACGCCGTGTGGTCTCAGAATATTCCACATACGCCATGTAGTCTCAGAATATTCCACATACGCCGTGTTGTCTCAGAATATTCCACATACGCCATGTAGTCTCAGAATATTCCACACACGCCGTATGGTCTCAGAATATTCCACATTCGCCATGTGGTCCCAGAATATTCCACATACGCCGTGTGGTCTCAGAATATTCCACATTCGCCATGTGGTCCCAGAATATTCCACATACGCCATGTAGTCTCAGAATATTCCACATACGCCATGTAGTCTCAGAATATTCCACACACGCCGTATGGTCTCAGAATATTCCACATTCGCCATGTGGTCCCAGAATATTCCACATACGCTGTGTGGTCTCAGAATATTCCACATACGCCATGTAGTCTCAGAATATTCCACATACGCCATGTAGTCTCAGAATATGCCACACACGCCGTATGGTCCCAGAATATTCCACATACGCCATGTAGTCTCACAATATTCAACATACGCCACGTGGTCTCAGCATATTCCACATACGCCGTGTGGTCTCAGAATATTCCACATACGCCGTGTTGTCTCAGAATATTCCACATACGCCGTGTTGTCTCAGAATATTCCACATACGCCATGTAGTCTCAGAATATTCCACATACGCCATGTAGTCTCAGAATATTCCACATACGCCGTGTGGTCTCAGAATATTCCACATTCGCCATGTGGTCCCAGAATATTCCACATACGCCATGTAGTCTCAGAATATTCCACATACGCCATGTAGTCTCAGAAAATTCCACACACGCCGTGTGGTCTCAGAATATTCCACATTCGCCATGTGGTCCCAGAATATTCCACATACGCCATGTAGTCTCAGAATATTCCACATACGCGGTGTTGTCTCAGAATATTCCACATACGCCATGTAGTCTCAGAATATTCCACATACGCCATGTAGTCTCAGAAAATTCCACATACGCCATGTAGTCTCAGAATATTCCACACACGCCGTGTGGTCTCAGAATATTCCACATACGCCATGTGGTCTCAGAATATTCCACATACGCCGTGTTGTCTCAGAATATTCCACATACGCCATGTAGTCTCAGAATATTCCACACACGCCGTGTGGTCTCAGAATATTCCACATTCGCCATGTGGTCCCAAAATATTCCACATACGCCATGTAGTCTCACAATATTCAACATACGCCATGAAGTATCATAATATTCCACATTCGCCATGTGGTCCCAGAATATTCCACATACGCCATGTGGTCTCAGAATATTCCACACACGCCGTGTGGTCTCAGAATATTCCACATACGCCATGTGGTCTCAGAATATTCCACATACGCCGTGTTGTCTCAGAATATTCCACATACGCCATGTAGTCTCAGAATATTCCACACACGCCGTGTGGTCTCAGAATATTCCACATTCGCCATGTGGTCCCAAAATATTCCACATACGCCATGTAGTCTCACAATATTCAACATACGCCATGAAGTATCATAATATTCCACATTCGCCGTGTGGTCTCAGAAGAGTCCACATACGCCATGTGGTCTCAGAATATTCCACACACGCCGTGTGGTCTCAGAATATTCCACATTCGCCATGTGGTCCCAGAATATTCCACATACGCCGTGTGGTCTCAGAATATTCCACATACGCCATGTGGTCTCAGAATATTCCACATTCGCCGTGTGGTCTCAGAAGAGTCCACATACGCCATGTGGTCCCAGAATATTCCACATACGCCGTGTGGTCTCAGAAGAGTCCACATACGCCATGTGGTCCCAGAATATTCCACATACGCCGTGTGGTCGCAGAATATTCCACATACGCCATGTGGTCCCAGAATATTCCACATACGCCATGTAGTCTCACAATATTCAACACACGCCACGTGGTCTCAGCATATTCCACATACGCCGTGTGGTCTCAGAATATTCCACATTCGCCGTGTGGTCTCAGAAGAGTCCACATACGCCATGTGGTCCCAGAATATTCCACATACGCCGTGTGGTCTCAGAATATTCCACATACGCCATGTGGTCCCAGAATATTCCACATACGCCATGTAGTCTCACAATATTCAACACACGCCACGTGGTCTCAGCATATTCCACATACGCCGTGTGGTCTCAGAATATTCCACATTCGCCGTGTGGTCTCAGAAGAGTCCACATACGCCATGTGGTCCCAGAATATCCCACATACGCCGATGTGGTCTCAGAATATGTCACATACGCCATGTGGTCCCAGAATATTCCACATACGCCATGTAGTCTCACAATATTCAACTTACGCCACGTGGTCTCAGCATATTCCACATACGCCGTGTGGTCTCAGAATATTCCACATTCGCCGTGTGGTCTCAGAAGAGTCCACATACGCTATGTGGTCCCAGAATATTCCACATACGCCGTGTGGTCTCAGAATATGCCACATACGCCATGTAGTCTCAGAATATTCCACATACGCCGTGTTGTCTCAGAATATTCCACATACGCCATGTAGTCTCAGAATATTCCACATACGCCATGTAGTCTCAGAATATTCCACACACTCCGTGTGGTCTCAGAATATTCCACATTCGCCATGTGGTCCCAGAATATTCCACATACGCCATGTAGTCTCAGAATATTCCACATACGCCATGTGGTCCCAGAATATTCCACATACGCCATGTAGTCTCACAATATTCAACATACGCCACGTGGTCTCAGCATATTCCACATACGCCGTGTGGTCTCAGAATATTCCACATTCGCCGTGTGGTCTCAGAAGAGTCCACATACGCCATGTGGTCCCAGAATATTCCACATACGCCGTGTGGTCTCAGAATATTCCACATACGCCATGTAGTCTCAGAATATTCCACATACGCCGTGTTGTCTCAGAATATTCCACATACGCCATGTAGTCTCAGAATATTCCACATACGCCATGTGGTCCCAGAGTATTCCACAAACGCTATGTAGTATCATAATATTCCACATACGCCGTGTGGTCTCAGAATATTCCACATACGCCATGTAGTCTCAGAATATTCCACATACGCCGTGTGGTCTCAGAATAGGCCACATACGCCATGTAGTCTCAGAATATTAAACATACGCCATGTGGTCTCAGAATGTTCCACATACGCCATGTAGTCTCAGAATATTCCACATACGCCATGTGGTCCCAGAATATTCCACATACGCCATGTAGTATCATAATATTCCACATACGCCGTGTGGTCTCAGAATATTCCACATACGCCATGTAGTCTCAGAATATTCCACATACGCCGTGTGGTCTCATAATGTTCCACATACGCCGTGTGGGCTTCGTCATGATGAATGGGAACAGAGTGCCGGTAACCAGTAAGATGGAGGCAGCTTTAGATAAGGCTTAACCTCAGACCCTCAATAGATTGATGGCCTGCGAAATATGTAATTATAGAAGGGCGGGTCCATGATGGCGGGTTAGAAGTTCCAGCTAGACTACCATTCACCGTCATCACTAAATCCGCTGTTTAGCAATATGCAAATATATAACCGCAAAAATGACTTACTATAAAAATATTCAATCACTTGCACAGGATTCATGGCTTTGCTCCACGAAGCATCGCCCATCCATTATCTGCTGGGCAACCCCGTCATCAGCGCAGTCAACAACCGCATCGCATCCACGACCTACTTAATCTAATTATAAATTCATGATGCACCTGAACCTGCAGTTGCATCACGACCACAGAACACGGGCGTCATCAGTAGCACGGCATAAATCACGCACCCCCACCGCATGAAATATTTCTCAGAGATTCATTACCGATAAGCGAAACTTAATTAATCGCGCATTATCTGTCCCACATCTCTGCCCAATTACAGAGTATCTCCTACCGCACCTTAGTGCATATTTTTCACTCGGCAAAGGACATTCCCGAGCGCGCCGATGAGCTTCCCTAATTTATACTACCGTCCAACCCGTACACCAAGGAAATTATCCGTACTTTGTTCTTAAGTAAATCACCGGATGCTGTTAACAAAAATCCAATTACAATGTTTCAACAGAGTGGAACACCCAATTAACTGTAACACTGTGCCACGGTGGCGGCGCCCACTTTCAGCAACGATTTAACCCCAAGCACCAGGTGTGAGTGCAGAGCCGTTCGTTCACCACAATCTCGACTTGTAGGTGTGTTCTCCTCGAGCATCGGGCTCAAGTCTTACCAATAAGCATCACCGCTGCCGGCGGCGGCCAGCAGAATAAAAAGCCCAAGCAACAAAGGCTAATTTACATTCTTAATGAGTCCAATCAACAGGGCTGGCACATTGGTCCTTTATTTTGCATATCCGCCTCAGGAGTTTCGAGTTTTCCTTCTCTCGCACGAGGCACACACACCCACGCACACCCACACCCACGCCTATCCGCCGCACATGACCATCTAACAACATGCTCGTGGGAGACCCGAAAAAGGTACTCGTTCCTGGCTTACAGGCTCACCTCTTTCGGTTCATGCCGGCAGAGATAATCTTGTGTCCTGCTCGTGAGACGGATACGGAGCTTGCAAAATATCCCTTTCACCTATCAAAAATTAAAATCTCCTCCAAGCAGAGTCCCAACCCCATCGAAGGACGTCGTCGTCCGACTGGAGAACGGCCAGATGCAGGTGAATGAAGTGGAAATAGTGTCCCGGGTCCCATTTGCAACCAACGTTCGGTGCTCTCGCTGTGAATGGTTTCGATACACACAGGTACACGAGGACAACAACCGAAAGGCCAGAGATGCCTAATTGCTTCGGAGCAGATGCTCCTGGGCGAGATGTGGGCGGGTGCTGATGGTGCGAGGACCGAGGTCAGATTGGGAAAATTAAAACTAAGAAGGCAACATTTGCGAGATGCTGCGTCCTGGAAGTTTTCGATCGGCTATCTAACCGCAGGCTGGCGGTTAAGTGAGAAATCTAATTCGACATGTGGGCAGTGGACTGTGAGCTGTCGTGGTCATACACTTGTCCACTTCGTCGACAGTCTGCTGATCAGGCGAGAAGTCTCGACGAACAAATAGTTTTCAAAGTCCTTCTTCACTACCCTCACATGACCTTGATTGAACTGTCGGTGGATGTGTGGCTCATTTCCTGCAAATGAAACCGTGTCAAGGTTTACCTGACACTCGCTTGTCGCCAACACTGTTCACAGTTTGACCCAGTCTTCGTCAAATGGAATTACTCTTAGCTCTTTGAAGTTTTCCCATGTTTTTTTTTCTTTTCCCTTCGCACACCAACACAAGCAACACAGCCAGTCTGAGAGTCCACCTGGTGGACGTACTTTCCTGCCCGATAGCAGGGCGGGCGAAAAGGATACAACAAGAAACATGAAATCCCTTCGTGCAGCTCCTTGATTCTCGAACTCTCGTCACGGCCACTACGTGAAACCATAGAGACCTCTGGAACCGATGATGATGGCAGTCGAAGTTAATGAATAGAATTTGTGTCCTTTTAACTATTTTAATTTTTATGGTCAATGGACTTGACAAGTAGTTTATACTTTAAGCTCGCCCAAGTCACTCAATCCACTGCGAAAAAAAAAAAAAAAACACCCCAACGTCAACAACGTTGACTACGATGACGATAAAGACGACATAGTACCAAGAAGCCCTTACAATCTCTTGACCTTTTTTTACAGCAGAGTGCACATGAAAGGATTAATAGTTGACCGGTACTGGACGAAGAAGTTTTCAATTAGCTTTCTCTCGCTCTCTCCTGCTGCTTATGTGAAGGGGGAGGTAGCAGTGACCACGTTTTCAACAGAAGGTAACAGGAAGAAAAACTAATTGCATTTCAACGAATCTGTCACGCGAATCCTTTCAAGGATAATTCAAAGTTCCTCACTTTTAATTATTTTCACAAGTTGAAGAGGCATGTTCCAATGGTGAGACTGAAACTATTCCCCTAGACACAGATACTTGTGAATTTTCATTCAAGAAGTAGCGGGAAAAAAGGACTACAAAAAAAACATGCTGAAATGATTTTGAAAGAGTTTTTCCGTGTCAACAGCCTTTTGAAGCGTTGAGGTCGGGTCAGAAGCGGAGTTGCGAAACTTTCATGTTGACTTGTGGGATGATTAGAATTTCTGAGTTAATCGCATTCACCTGAAAGCGGAATCATGCGATGCACCTGGCAAGTTGATGTCCAGTTTCAGTCATTTTCTCTTGCCGTGAGGCTGGGGAACGATGGTGTGCGCATTTGAAAGGGCAATTAAACAGACCGATTACAGCTTGATGACTTTCTTTATTTAATATGCTTATCCTCGGTGACTCTCTGGCGGGTATCGGGGAATACTGGAATCCAAGGAAACGAAAAGGGGTGCAGTCTCACGAGGAAAGAATCGGAGCTGAGAGAATCCCTAGCAATCACGTAGGCATATGCTCAGCTCCATAAGGAAAAAACTAGAAGACGAAGATCTGGATAGAGCCAGAAGTCCAACGATTGATGTGGGTTTTAGTCGATCTATGACCGACGTTGACGAAAAAGTGATCAACAGCATTGATCGGCTTTAGGCGCAAGGAAGTACGCATGCCCATAGGACGGGTGACGGGAGGAGACCTGATATAACCTCGCCTGTTCGCTTAGTACTCTTGCTAACCGATCATTCCACATCTATTTATTCACTAGATTTGGTCGAACAGACAAGTCTACCATAAGACAGCTAAGCCCCTTAATACCAATTGGCACCAATTGGTTTCAGGTATAAGAGTTACTCAATCCGCCTGCAATTCCAATAAACCTGAGCGTGGCCTAATTGTAACTGCTTTTTGTAGCCAGCACTTTAACCTAACCTTACCTATGTACTCGACGACTGGATGGCGCAGTTGGTATAGTGCCTGCCTCTAGTTAGCGGGGTCCCCTGTTCAAATCCCAATGAAAGCGAAGTTAATACGCCTTAATCTGGTCCAGTCACCATTTGCCGTTGGGACCAAATTAACGACACTATCATTGGAGTAGTCAATCAGCGGTAATAGTCTGACGCAGAAGAGCTGATTAGGAAATTACAATTTTGCGTTGGACCATGAATGGAGGAGAACTTTGGGAGCTGTAGCAAGTGGCGGATATGCCTTAATAGTCTGGGAGGCCAAACAACGTGACGTCGACTACTCTGGTTCACCTACATCGAGTGCATGGCAATGCTCCAGCTAATATATAATACCGATCCTCCCAGTCCGAGGAAAGGACCGACCCTCTGGTGTAAGGTCCATGTCATCGTGGGCTGATGATACCAGGAAGCACTGTGCAGTAGATGAACCAGATTCTTCATGACCTGAGCCTTCAGCCTGTGAATTAAGGACACAAGTAAGTGGTTTTATCTACACTATCACTTAAACTTTAGACGGTCTTCACCGGTCTTCACATGTCCTAAAGCAAGAAGCTCGTATTCGCATTCGAAGGCTCAATGTTTAGCCGTTCGTTGTCGGCTAAGTCTTCTGGTCGTCATTTTGTAATGTGTGTAATTGTCAACTTCAATCCGGTTACAAGACCATGTATGTCGACCTAGTCAATGACATCTGTCACTCTACAAGTAATAGAACTAGAAGAGTGATTACTTCACAAGCTAGAAACTAGGGTACTGGAGACAACCTGTGCTAGGTACTTGTGTCTTAAATGTCTGTGGGTCGCAGCCGATGTGAAATAATTCGCTGGGAAGAGGCTTCCATATTACTGTGGTTCCGCTGAAAATCGAGGCTATAAGCTTAACTGGCCTCTGACCCGTATTCAATATCTACTATACAATGCGAGTGATGGACACTGGAGGGTACCAACTTTTAGTTTTCACACAGAGTCGCCATTTCCAAGAAGTCTCCTCTTAGACCCTATGAAACGTAGTACCCTCCTGACAGGGTACCATACAGTGGACTCTCCCTAAGTCGAACTCTCCTTAAGTCGAAACTCTCTCTAACTCGAACTTACATACATTTCCCTCAATTTTCCATTCAAAAATCTCTCTCTAAGTCAACCTCTCTCTAACTCGAACAAATTATGGTATCCCGTGACAATTGGACTTAGGGAGAGTTTACGGTAGTTGGTAACTGAAAGGAGGAAACTGAAACCGGTTGATTTGTTCATTCAAAGAAGTCGGCTTACAATTTTAATCCATCTCCCCCTTTAATCCACACACAGTCCAAATACATCGGTTACAACGACCAAACTCATCAGTCCTTTGAATGTCGTTATAACCGATTTTGACTGTAGTTGTGCTTGTTCCTTCATCCTGGACATAGCACGCATAGTAGGCAACTAAAAATTGATCCAAAATTGTGTACACTTTCGCGGTTCCACTTCTTAAGTTCATAACTTCCTTGTATACGTGCCAACACTTGTGCACCACATTAAGCCGACAAAGTAAACTCCCGAATAGTCTCCCGCCAAGTGGTGCCATCGACATCATTATAATTCACAATTCATGGGAGCCCCTTCCCAGCCTCCGGAGCGATCTTGTGTGTGCATTCATCACATCCCGTCCGACTCAGTGCACTGTCTTCAAATTGTTTCCATTTACCAACGCACGCCTTCACAATGCAAATGCAAATGCGCTTCAAAAATACACTAAAAAGCACTTAAGTCAACTCAACATTTCATCGTAAAAACACAAAAAAAAAAAACAACAAGAAGAAAACTGTATGCGCACATAAATAATTTTATCGATAAAGAGGACGACTCGGGGCGAAGTTGACTCTGACTCTCTGACATCTCTGGCACTCTGGCACTCTAGCGTACAAATTGTAAACAAAGCAAACAAGGAGACGACTTCATATTTTATGCATTTTCACTTTTATTACCATGCCGCAGGACATTAAGCAATGAGCGGATAAATGCACATGCACACCCAGCGAGACCATGTCTCGTATCTGCAAGTCATGGGACCATGCCACACCATGCCATGGCATGGCATAACCAAACAACAGTCGAGATAAATGTCCCTAAATCCTTTGACATCAATAAGGGATATTCATTGAATGGCCCGAACATTTCAACTCTTAATTCACTTCACAATAGAACTAGGTGCCGGTGGTGGAAGCTCTATGGCATACCAAAGAACATGACACCAACGACAAGGACACACAACAGCAACAATTGCAATTTAATTTCAAGAATTATTACGACTTCCTGTTCACATAATACGGACTTCCGGCGTAGACAAATAAAAGGCCAGCACACAATAGCAAATTGAAACAACTTGTATGCGAATAAAAATGTCAAGTCTTGGAATTTGCATGCGAGGCAGCCGGCGCGTCGGCTGGGTTTGAGTGTGTGCGTGGGAAATCCTTTATGAGGAAGATACAATTACTTGGCATGGAGTAATTTCGTAAATAATCTCCAATCCTTGCACTGGCAGGCAGCTTCATGTTCTGTTGCGGCGACGGCGGTGGTCGCCTCTCAGACGTCCCAGTCAGTCTCCCGGTCGAAATGAATGGGTAATTGCTTTAGTGAGCCGGCACTCTCGGGAAGTTCTCTCTTTCTGAGTGCTGTTCTGTTTTTTTTTTTGTCTGCTCCTCTGCCTCGGAGGACAATTAACAGAAAGTTTTCGATTGTAAAAGTGAGCAAAACATGTTCTTGGCAGTACTGCCCGCAGCTCTGGAGGCGATATGATGGTACGGATTTAAATGCTAATTCTGAGCATTAAAGTCATCGGTTTGTCATGGGACTGGTAATTGCGACCCAGTGGGAGGATCGTTGGTGGCAGAGTTGGAGTTAGGCGTTTTCGAGTGAATCGAAGGCGGGGGACAATACTCTGGAGTTTGACGAAAAGTTTGTGCATTCATCTTGTTCAAGGATGTTTTGTCCGAAAAGCGGCTGATGACAAGTGTGATGGATATTTTTTGCGGCGACCTGCAAGTTTTTTTACTGATGGACTTTGGTTTGTCCTGAGAGGTCTTGTCCAACGAGGAGGGGACCGCAAATTTGGCAGAGGCCAGGTGGTCTTAAAGTGGGAGAATCTGATGATTCTGTGGATTGGGAGGTTCATCTTTACAGTACCGTCACTGAAAAATTTGGCTTCTTATTCCAAGGAACATACAGCCAAAAAAGAGTCATGAGCTTATTTGTGGCAACTTATAGCTGATGGGCTGCAATTATAGGCATATATACAAGTTCGAAGAAAATATTCTCTGTAGCAGGGGAAGTGAGTGAAAATCAATCATGGAGGAATACTGTCCTCAGATGCAGCGAGCACTTTCCTGACCTGCTCAATCCCGAGCTGGCCTATCCGTTGTCTTTAGTGGAGCGGCAAATGGCCAAACAGTGGAAGACGTCGAAGACGATAGTTGGTCGACGGTATGTGTGAAATCTGACCAGACGCTTAAGGCAATCGGAAAATAGGGAGTTTTATGACACCCTCGTGGTATGGGAGGTAAAAGCGGTAAAAGTTTGACTAGGGGTATCACAATGGACCAATATGGTCTAAGTGTGCTGGTGAATGCACTAGCAGCCCCCTACCTAACCTTACCTAACCTAAGGTGTTGGAAATGCCTTCTAGAGCTATGGTCGAGCCCAGGATGGGTGATAAACATTGTGGCTTTCGTCTCGGCAGAAGTAAGAACTAAGAATGGTACGTGAGAAGTCTTAGGATTGTGCCAAACCCATCTACAGCTGCTTGGAAGATTTGGAAATATGTACATACGAGGCTCTTGAAGTAAACTCTGGAGTGTTCTGCAGGAGTATGGGATTGAGGGTCCTATTAAGAGGGCCATTCAGATTTTATACACAAACTGTAGTAGCTGTGTTCGGGTTAAAGGTGCTAAATGAAGAACTTGGACCGTAGGCATTGAATTTCGTCAGGAGCCCGTCTTGTTACCGCTCCTTTTATATATGGATTGGATTTTCAGCGCAGAACTCGTGCTGTTTTGGGAATTACTCGCATGAGTAGGGTGGAAAATCCAGCAGTAGGCGAGAAACTCAATGTTGAGCAGCTGATTCTTCAAAGATGATTTGGTCACGTGACATGAATGTCCTCGTCATCACGACTGTCGATGCGTGTGCAAACTATTCCAGCAGGAAGGCCTCCGCTTTGCAGACCCAGGAAAGGGTGATTGGACTAATCCTAAGACTTGACTGCTTGCGTATGGCTATAACTCATGATAAGTAAGAGTCGATGACGAAAGGTCTTAATTAGAGATCTCTCTTGTATATTTTGCCTCCGCCATCCCTTTAGCAGATCATGCGGGCTAATGAAGGTGATAATCTCTGTAGAGTCGACTTTTGACACCTATGCGCATAGTACTCCTTCTTCAACAGACTGGCAACATCCGTTTGAATTTCATTTCGAAATTGAAAGCCGGAATCTTGATCTCTTTCTGATTGCCTTCGATTTCTCAATAAACACTGAGGTTCCATAAAATTGATTTAATTCATGAACTTCCACTGAATTAATCAAATTAGCTGCCCATTCATATTTTTTTCGCGAGAAAAGGGTCCCATTTCGTTCAGCTGGATTTCCGGCGGTGGAATGTTCATACATCTCTATTATCCGGCTAGCATTGCATACTGTATCTCTTGATCCATTCAACAAGGCGCCGGAAGTCAATTTCCAAGGTTAAGTTCGTCACGATATTCTTCGTTTGTGTGCCTTGTGCGCAGTGTCCGCAGTACCGACAATGCGTCTTATTTGCCCTTCGCGTTAGATGCCCACTGGGACAACGCAATGGGGGACACCATGCTTTGCGCAGTTGGAGACAGCTGAATAAAGATCGTGCCGGCTGGAGAGGCTTACTGGTGGAGGCCCAGGTCCACCCCAAACTGTAGCGCTACCAGAAGAAGAAGAACTTAGCTGCCCTTGATATCTCTACCGGCCACTAGTGTATCAACCGGCAGTACGCTTGTGTGGAAATGTCTAACAGTTGGACTGGCGCAGCATGATTTACGTCTAACCACACAGCGTTCTTCAGTCCAGCCTCTTCAGTGTTAACCTTAGTGAGTAGTCCATTTGGTTATCTTTTCTATTTGTTGTACGGAAGGATTTGCCTTCACTCTCAGTCGACTGCAAGTGTCATTGGGATGAGGTAGGGTATGTGTCATATATTATGATGCATTCGTTTTTCTTAGTTAGACAATATTATAGTTTCTCTTACTGAGCTCTTTATCAAGTCTCCATACCTATCTTGTTCGCAGAGGTAGATCGTCGATTTATGGCACTTCTGGGGGTCCTCTTGTAATTACTAGCAACTAACGGGATTTTTTAAGGCGAAACGTCTAGATTATTATCACTTTTTTCAGATTTATCGCGTCTACTGCTCAAATGTCAGCAATCTTTTGTTTGCCTGTTTCACTGTTAACGGTTAGAGTTGGCTGTTCCTTGGCCCCTCTTACAGCATTATCTCTGTGAAAACAAACTTGACATTTTGACAATATTTTCAGGACTTACTCCGGTATGAATTTATGCCTGTCATGTTTGTAAGCAGTTCCCATAGACCGCCTTTATTGTGGCCAGACAGTCCAATTTTACGGGCAACAGTAAGTGGCTCACCAACTAAACCCTCTATCCCTCCGTCCAGTCCAAAGGCACCAAAGCACTCTTCCATAAAATCTGACGCCCAATTCACATTCCTATTTGCACAAGTAATTTTCTGGCTTCCTGCTCTGACTCCGACTCTGTCTCTTTTACCTTTCCAAGTGCACCGAGTGTGTAAATTAACGAACTTTAAGGCTCTCCATGAATATTTCATAAGTACGCCATGAGGATGAAAACGAGAACCTCTTCAAGGGCATACCAAGCACACCGGCGTTCGTTAAACTTTATGTTGCCTGATGGTGAGAGGGTGAGGCTGAGGCAAAGAAGACGGCAAGAACTCAAAGATGAAACTCAACAGATCCCAAAATTTTCAACGTTCACCCGAACGTTGTTGGCCCTCGGTTTCGCACATATTTTCCAGTGCGTGAAAAGGTGAAACCCACGCTATCTCCGGAGCTTTGTAATGCTAATTGCTTGGCTATAAAAAAGTCAAAAAACTTCAAGAGCAAGGCCTTCACTTTTCAACCGGTTTTAAGCGAACCACTGGCAGTGTGGTATTCGCAATGAATTTTATTTCATTTTTGTGGGAGTGGGTGGTGCCTGGGGGGGGGGGGAGTAACGAGGAATTATGAAAATTAAGGTACAAAGTATCGCAATAAGCATCTTTGACCAAGAGTCCTTTGGGCAATCCGCGAGAGGTTTTAATTACTCGCAGGCATCCTTTTTGATGGAAAAAATGATTTTTTGTTGGATTATCCTGTACTGAGGAGGATGCTTTTGCTCTGAGAGGGAAGTTGGTAGAAGCCGAATGGTTATGAATAGCTGATGGGTATCGAAAGGATGGCACGGACGGGATGGGGTCAGTTTTATTTGTTAAGCAAATCAAGTTGGGAACCGGAATAACAATGATACGCATGTTTGAAGAAGGGTGTCAATTCTCAGAACGAATGGGTCTGATTTGGTTAATTTGGCATCTCCGAAGATATTTCAAGTGACCGCTTGATGAGTACGACTTAAAAAAGCTCTGCAGAAATAAGAGACAAGCTTCAAGGTTGCTTGCAGTCCAATCACCAATTGACAGAACTTTTAGCCAGAGGTCATCTCCGTGCAGACAAAACTCGTTCACCTTTTCTCTAAGCACACGAAGCACGCCAGTCATTGAACTGCCTTGTTTGTTGGCCTTCGGCCTCCGAGTGCCTACAGTTAATCACACACTCACGTACATGGTCATTCGTTCGTTCACTGTCCACCCCATCGCCATTCACATGACCAGTCACAGAGCAATGACACACTCAGTCCAGACTTTGACGGACGTCCGGTAGTGTGTCGACGCCGACGGTTCACCTGTAACGTCTCTTGTCCTTTTAGGCGGCCCATGTATCATGGGTGCCGAGCACCACCTCCACCACTTCCACTGCAAACTTGTGAACATTCCATTAGTCCATGCTTCACTGAATTATGACAGACATCAACGCAATCCGTTCGTGTCACTCTACTGGTCCCTTATACAGCATATCCTGAATTGTTTATTATTTATGACAGGACCCTCCGTGGCGTATATAAATCCATTGCAACCAAACAATAAATACACAACGCTCCTCCTGCATAAATATTTACATATTTAATCAACCAGGAATGTCGATGTTGTTGCCGTTTCGACAACCAAGGCCAGGACGTAACCCAAACGCATTACATCCTTGCACGCACGAGTGCCGTTCCGATGTATGAAATAAAATACATTTTGTCTCTGGCTGTGATATTTATTCAAAGACTTCTCGTTCATATCACCGCCAGCAGGAGCAAGTCCCACAATCACTGTGTGACTCCGTCTTTGATATTTCCCACATCGCAAGGATGTGACAAACGGCGGATGTGCCAGTTTGTCTTGCGATATCCTTCGTCACACATAATCACTGCGGCTAGCCGCGGTGGGAACAAATAAATCATGTGATGAGATTTTGAAGCGGACGAATTCTTGTATTTATTCTTTATTCCCGCGGAGGAAGCTCTCGGAAGAGTGGGTGTCGCCATGTGGTATTACTGGATGGATCTGTCTCCAACACCAACGATACCATCGCCCACAAACTGTGGGCCACCTTAAGTTAATCCTTCATTGCTCAGAAGTGAAATAACTCCTACGTGATCTTCATCGAGATGCTACCGTAATAGAGTCCTTAAAAGTTCCAAGTCCTCTTCGGTCCGATTCGAGACTCCTTAATGGATTTAGGCATTAGAAGTTGAATAATCCAAGCCCCACACAATCGAATTGAACCAATCCATCTACTCCCTGTACACACCAGCTGTCCTTGTGCCTCTTTAAGCAAACGTCAGGGAGCCCTGCTTGCATTCATCAATAATTAACTGCGAAGAGAATTTGTTCACTGATGACCTCTTCAAATTGTTTTATTTAATAATACAACGATTTCCAAATGCTGGATATATCCTTGTTATCCTTGAGACAATGCCACCCTGGGACCAGGGACTATCACACAAATCACAAGAGGCTTCAGAATTGGCCAGAAAATGAGATACAATTCTGGAAGAAATTATATTTGAGCAGAGTTTATGGCATCCTTGCCTAGGATTAGTCGACACACACGCACGCACGCATCGCAAGGACATCAATGCATTCGTCATGAGTTTGTCTTTGGCTGCAGTGTTGTTTGGTCAATGATTTTCGAATTGCTGGCTCCCCGAGCAGGAGACAACGGCAAGAAGTTGTGTTTGTCTTTCGAAATTGTGTAACTGGATTGTGTAACCCTCTTGTGAAGGACAATGGGCATGGGTTGGATTTTCTGCTGCTGCTACTGCTGTTCAAAGAGATGATGGTCAGGGGAATAATTTATTGTGCATCCTATGCATAGGAATGCCGGACTTATCGGCTTTTAAATCAATATCACAGGGATTCTCTAGCATCCAGACGATGCGCTGGACGAGGAGGATCAATGTTGCTTAAAGAGATACGAGGCATTGTATACTGATAAGGCAATGCTCCGGATAGCAGATATGGGAATGTCATCAATCAAATTTAACATATCTTCTGGGTGGTTTGTTTTGAATCGAAGATCGAGAGTTTCGTTTTAGTTTTGATTTTCGGAAACTCCAAGAATCAGAGAGGTTGGATGGAAGGGGTCTGGGATGTCTTACTCTGTGGGAACAAGTTGTATTTTGTGATTTCAAATCTGTTATGTCTAAAAGGAGGGATTCCCTTAGAAGTGGATCCAAATGCAAGGCGGTGAGATCGACAATGTTATTGGATTTATCTGGCTGGTTGGCTAGAATCTCTCGAAGGGAAAGCTTATTCAATTTAGCAGAACTCACGGCTTGATTAGGTATGGGTACAGAGACTGACCTAACATAACCATATCAGTGGCTAAGCCGTTGTGCTATCGCGAGATATATTCTCGCCGTCGACCCAATCCATCAAATAAGTTGATGCTGACAGAGATGTGTGGGGTTGTTTGAGTGGCGGCGGTGGCAGAGTAAATGGTGTAGGGTTGTAGAGATTTGAGCAAGTGGCTTTGCTGGTCAGTACGAGTGGATGGGAACATTTTAAAACACTTAACCAAATAGCTTACATGGCGTCCGAAGCGGTGGATGGGAGACAACAACACGACGTGAGCATGAGTCGCTTGAAATGGGTGAGTTGTTGCAAGCCTAGATGTGAAGAGGTTACTTTTAATATGGACAGGCACTGAGTGAAACAAAAATCCAAGTCACTAGGCATAATGTGGGTTCTAGAGAAGATAAGGAATAGAACTGGATATAAGGCAACGTCGGCGTTCCTTTGGACAAAGTGCTTATCAGAAAAATGATTCTGAAATGTGTGCAGTTTGGAAGTAACATAAACCACTTCTGGGAACTGCACAACTGGAGGGTAACAAACGAATGTCTTGGTATTTATTTTTTTTTGTTTTGAGGTATTTAAATCGATACACTGGAGCTTAAAAATTGGTATATTTTACTGCCAGTCAGTAACCTAAGTTAGGTTAGGTTAGAGTGGCTGACTGGTAGCCAGACTTAGGCCAAAAGCAAGTCCGTTGTCTTACCACAAGTTTATCCGGATCCCCGAACCAACTGAAGCTTTTAATAAAACAATCAAGTTGACTGATGCTAATATTACCTCGTTCTGTCATGTCGTAGAAATATGGGGCGTCCAATAGTCCAAGGGAAAGAGAGTGTCGAGGTGGTTCTCTTTCTAGCGAGTTCGTCCTGTTCACAATTTTCCGGGAAGTGACTGTGTCCTGGCACCCACTTAAATTGGCTGCTGAAATACTTGGCGTTCTCGTTAAGAGATAGGCGGCAATTGAGGGACTTCTTGAAGTTAAATTTGTACTTAATATTACATTGTTTTTTACGCCGGACAGAGCTTTATTTAATCGCTAAAGTGTCTGCCTGAAAAACACTACAGTAAGAAGGTAGTCGAATGGCAGTTAAAAATGCAGATGCCGACTACGATCGGTGAAGTTTGAGCGTGTCAATGTCTCGAAAGAGGTGCAGCTGTGGATTATGAGAGGTGGTGAATTTGAAATCGTACCTGGCACGTTCTACGCCTGAGTCAACGCACCAGCCCACCACAGCACGGTGACCCACAACACACTATCAGTTGATGATTTACTAATCCCATTAAAATGGCGCCCTAACAAAGACCTCGGATTAGCAGTTGTCCTTCAAAAACATGTCCGCCTCCCTTCTTTCATTCCTTACCTGCAATGCCAGGATTATTATCCTTCTCCCACATCAGCATGTAACTCCAAACAGTGTCGTACAAATACGACCTCCCTCCGCTCGACTCATCCAAAGATCGCCTTCAGTAGCTCCATTTCAAAGGCACTCGAACAAGATCAACATCTCCCCCAGCTGACACAACACAACTCTCTCTCGTGCTAGTCCATAACATAATTTGATTACCCGATTGTAACTTAATCACATCCACAGTTGCGACCACTGCTTCCGTGCTTTCCATGTTCAGCCCGATATGTTGCGACTGTGACAACTATGCGAATGTTGATACAGAAAAAGTTAACCGCCGGCTGCTGACTATGATCGGGAGAAGTTTGTCCACCCCCCACCACGCCACACATCCCCAGTGCCGGCATGTGGGATGTCCGGGTCCCCGAAAACTTTCTTGTCGCTCTGCTTTATCACATGCTCTGTGACAACATTGCGGTGAAGCGTGTTGTTCCTGCTCTGGGCCTGCACAGAAATGTGCCGAATATCAGCTGAATAATAGTTTTCCGGATCTCCTGTGGCGTTGATGGAGTTCTCGAACAGAAGGAGAAAACAAAAACAAAAAATAGCACCCGGCCCAGTGGGCCTACAAGCATCTGGGAGTGGATACGAAAAATCTCGCCCCATTTCGGTTCCTTGGTAATGTAATTGCATTAGATATGCTGCCATTGGAGTGGAGTCATGCATCAAAACCGTGTGCGGCCCCCGGAAGTCGGTGGTGGAGTAGAAATGAGCGTAAGTGTTCCACAACCACTGCGGTGGCCTGTAATCCTGTAATGCAGTTTTCACTGCTCCGGAGTTCCGCCTGTGCAAACTCACCGATTGCTTAAACATGAGCCGGTGGCACAGTCGCAGCAGGGTTGGACACACCATGATGCTGCTGCTGCTGCTGTGTGTCTGAAGCTGATGGGGTGGGTGTGCGGCCTGTACTGTATGGCGGTGTATCAACGACTGCCTTAAGTCACTCGGCAGCATGGTGGTGGTGGTGACTGAATGGTGGTTCAAGTGAGTAGCTTTGTCCGGAGAACACGATGCTGGTAAAGTTTGCAAATCATGTTAGTAATGGGTTGTGCGTACGACGGCAACGGTTGTGGGTGTGGTGGTGGTGGTGGTAATGGTGCTTGGGGACGACGCAATAACTTTCGTTGAGTCAGAGGACTGCTATCTGCCCATCGGAATGCAGTTGAGTTCTTGGCATGGAATGTGCACCAAGGTGCACAGGGGGTGGCGAAGAACATGCTTCCTGCATTGAGTCGGACCTAGGTGGAGTCATTGGAGGATGACCACACTTGAGGTTGAGATCGGTACGGACGATATGGCATTTGATTTATGTATATGTGACATTTCTCCCCGGAGTGTGCTGCGAATTCACTTGGCTTTGATTGTGCTTCAGCAACCATGACGATAACGAGGTGCCGCAATGCACACATCCATCGGTGGATCGGTGGAGGCTTTCTTTTCTTGAACGTATGCTTGTCCTCTTGGCAGGTTCAAGGAAGGCAAAGGTTAAGTGAAGCCACGTGAAAGAATGCCTTAACAGAGGAAAGAGGCACAGATTTGTGCATGTTCAATTGCCTTGATTAAATGTGTGTCTCCCCACAAGCAAATCTCTCTCATAATCCCCTCCTAATGGCAGTCCCCAGACAGCATTCGCAATTCAATTTTGACAACACCTCAACAGGTCACGAAGGAAAGCACACCTCCCCGGTCTGGCAGTCGCTCCCACGAGGATATTTACTTTAAACGTTGAGCGACATACATATGTCTCCACTAGCCACCGGATGAGTGGGCGTACATTCTCCCCCATCTCCGTGCGCACCCATAAATCCTAAATTCCAACACCAGCACTCCGACCGACGGAAGGGATGGTGCAACTGTGCGTGAAATGAAACAGAAATCCTTCCGACACATCTCTATTGTTATCGATCCTAGACCAAGTTAATATTTCACTTAAGACTGACAAATTCGATTCGGCTCCATCGGGTGTCGATTATTTGAATTGCTCCTTGGGAGCATGGAAGCATGGTGGCACTGAAGCACGGAAGCATGGAGGCAAGGAAGCATGCCAACGCCTGCCTTCAAGTCTGGTATTTTAAATACGCGTTATCTCCACGAGGAGCCAATCAATCTTCTCCAAGATGTGACACCTCCACCACCACCCCCACCACCCACTCAGCACTGAGACTATGGCATGCCTACTGTGCTCTACATGATTGATGACAGTTTGCTTATTGTTTATTTCTTGTGCCTTCTTTCGTAGTCAAGACTGTGGGATTGAAAACTTTTGCGGATTTCATCCTTTCTTTGATTGTCTCCTCGGGGCAGGCGCATGCCCTCGCACAGATGCGACAGATGGTGGCGACATATTTCCACAAACTTGCTGCACAAGATCGATTTAATAATGTTTTTGTGCACTCGAGCGTCGGAGTGGAATTCATGTTTTCCCACAGTCCTTCGCAACACCTTCCCTCCTCCACACGTAGGCGACATCAATCAATTAGGTCTCGAGAGCGATTCACCCCCACCACCAACTGGCTCACTAATTTTTTTCTCCTCGTTTCGAATTTTTTCCACCCAGACTGCACACAGGAACCCTCAGGGGATGAAATTGAATTACTGCCCTCGAATGGGGCGGAATGCAGATTGCATGCAACTCTGGTGGCGTGGCACAGGAGCAGCGCGCTTCGCCGCAGAGTAATTACATAAACAATCATCTTAATAATTTCCATTGTTCCTCGCTGCAATCTTGTCCAGTTACACGGAGATAAGTAATCCTCGGAGGAACTATGAATGAAAATTGTCCCCTCGAGTGGCCGGGATTCAGTGGTATTTATTTCTGCTCTGCGGGTAAGCTGATGCACAACAGTTGGAGATAATGCGCACGTGTACAACGACAACAAACCCGGGATAATGAAGGAATGACGAGTGGGGAATTTTAATTATCCCATGCTTGCAGACATTTTTAAGCGCAATGTTCATTTGACTGCTGACAAGATAAGCGAAATGCTGTCTTACAAATATGGGATGAGTGCTATTAGGAGTTGAGCAACGAGAAACGAGGGGGGGAGTGGATTGAAATCATGGCAAATGCTCTCAGGATGTGTATGATCTGTGAATGGTAGAAGTCAGCTTATGTGCAGTCAGCTAGGGATTTTTCTAACATCTCTTTTTTTCGAACATGCTCTCCTATAAAATCATACACGATTTTGAATTGAAAACAATAGAGATCCTGAGGCACTCCAATCCTGAATAGTCCAGGTACATGGACAGTTTGCGAAACGGTTTTGAGTTAAACCTTTCAAAGGAAATCCCATCTAAGAGATATGTTTACGTTAGATGGGTTAGGTCAGCGAGTAGACGGGCAGCAGATAGACGTCTCACTTCGTAGAGTGGATTGGGTCGAGATCGAGCTAATTCAGAAGTTATTATAAGCGTGGTACACTTGAAATGGCAAATGAAGGGTTTATGCCTTGGAAGTATTCTTTTACTTACACAAGATGGGTCAAGGACAGGTTTATTTTTAAGAATTTAATAAAATGGGGAAAATTAAATTTGTTCCACAAAAATTATGGATTTATTAGTAAGAACAAACACTCCCAGTCAGTTTGAAATACTGCGTCGGTTAAGTGACTGCCTGGGCTGGCTTCCCAGTAGCGCATGCTGTCACCTCAATTTTCTAAGACCTTGTTGATGGTTTGCGCCTCCAGCTCACGGATTGCTTGGATGATATTGGTCTTAAGTGCTTGAATCGTTTCCGGATTGTTGATATAACATCGGTCTTTCACGGTTCGCCACATAAAAAAAAAGGGGTCGAATCGCAGCTTCGAAACGGCCAAGACGGCTGATTTCCCACTGTGACCACTACAGTGGCGTGGCTTGAAAAATTTTAAAAGGTAAAAATATTCACCTCTAAACGCTCTCTGAAATTGTATTGCGTATAGCTCTCTTGCTAATCACATACAAGTAAAGTTAGTTTTGCATACATTTTCATAACAGATTTTTTCGAACCGAAATAAAAAGGAAAAGAAAAAATCCAAGCAAGTTATTTTTTGCACAAGAAAGCATGTGTTAAACAGAGAGGAGTTAACCACAGCGAACGATGAAGGCACCTTGTTGTGCAGAGAATCCAATTTGCTCTAACCAGCCAGATATTGCGTAACCCGAGATTTTTCGGGTTACTATAATTTTTTACTCCTTATTTTTCTGCCGTTTTGCGGTTGTTCTCTTATGGGTTATGGAGAAGAAGCATGCAATGATGTGTATAGTGTATGTTAACGTAAAGAAGTAGAACGATATGAAAACGAATGACATTTGTCTCTTGCATGTGCAGGAGTAGGAATGTTGCGCCACGGCAACTTGCTTAGTTAAAACCGAACACTACGATGTGAATACAAAAAAAAAACAAAACCACAAATACTTGAATTTATATAATTTGTTTTATTTTCTCTTTTTTTGTGATACTTTACAATTCCGATTACAATGCTTGTATCATAAGAAAAAAAAATGTGCTTGGTCCGCTGGTCGTCCACGTACTGTCCGCCTGGATTGCCATCAGTCCAGCAAGTTCCACAGCCGCAGCCAATGCAGAAGCTTGAACCAAGTATGGAAGGCGGTGCCATACTTCGTTGATGCGCCATCAAACGTGCCCACGATCGCTATTGCCCAGTATACTTTCGACATCGTCAGCTGAATCGCTCCACCGATCATGTTGTCGCACCCTTTTGTATATCATAAGCGAGGGCAATTGTCCCTGCCTTTGTTAACAAAGAGACTAGGGCAACTTTGATCATGTGGGTGATTCATTCGCCCTTATGTTTTGCTGCTCGAATTTCCTGACCCCGTGCTCTCGATTGAGCATTGCAGTGGTGGGTATCATTACGTCAAATGCCTGTGGTCAATCGTCCGCTATGGAATGCGGTAGCTTTCATCGTGTCAAGTGGCTGATGGCGATCGTCTGCCATGATCCCGGTTGTTCTGGCTTTTTTTTTCTTCGTTGGTGATGATTTCATGCCAGCGTTGAACATATTGCAACCAGCAACAAGGAAACAGACAAATATTATGTTTATATGCACATATTAAGATGCATGTTGGTTATTATATCGATACATTGTTGATGAGTGGAATTTTAAAAGGTAACTCGGTAGGAATCATGTTATATGGATCCCACGCCATTGTAGCACTATTGAACCTAGCACAGAGCGTTCAAGTGGTCTCGCAGTTTGTTATAGCGAATCACTCTAAAATCAAGACATTCACTGGCAATTGATGTGCTGTACATTGAATGGTTAAAGGAAGTAGGAGGCAGGTAGAAGGTGAACTCACCATAACATTTAGACCCAGCCTGATCGATCACTCCAGTGTTAGTGCGGGTACGGGACCAGATTTGAAAAACGGATAAAAGAGTCCACCAACTGTGCCATCCAGTCGCCCTGGTTAAAGTAACAAGTGGTCAAGTGAAAATTATCATTACCCATTTGTCTCCGTAAGCTGAGCTTTTCGACAGACCTTTCAGCTGTACGAACTATTGGTCGCCCATCGACCACCGAAGTGTTTGGCAGTAAAGCGGATGGCACTATATATCCATTCACGTCTTGTCAGAAGAAGAAGAAATTTTTCCTTGCAACTTTTGCCGAACCTTTAGAATTTAACTTAAAATTAACCTTAATGTGGCGGTGGTAGCAACCTCATTGCAACAGTAACTCTTCGCAAAGCCAATATGTCTGTGTCTGTATAGCCCAGAAAGTCATAGACAGAGAGGCTGTGAGGTTGAAGACCAGTGTGCATCAAGTAGTGGCAAATATCCCTTGGGTCACTCACATCCACTCGAGAGTCTATCCCCATTATTATCAAGCTAATTTCATGTGGGCTCCAAAGTCTTTCGTAAGACAAAACATTTTGTGTCTGGATTTAATTTTGTTTTATTTAATTTGATTGTCTCCAGAATTTAAAGGAATCATCAGTGCTTTTATTTCCGTTTAAAATACAGGCGAATATGTTAGTCGTGAAACTCCTATTTTGCTGGTTATCAATTTAGGTTACTATCCTGACGTCTCTATCAGCTCTCAGAGAATACGAAAGTCATCTGGGGCTCCTCTCAATATTTAAGGACTGCACAAAACTAAATTCATGCGAGAGTCCACTACCTGCTTGAGTTCTGCGTATGCTTTGCCGAACTCCACGTCGGACTATAGCTTCACCCAAAGTAGTAAAATCATCTTCCTCAGTTTTACTCTCCAATTTGACTTCAATCGTCTCAAAAGTGTACGTCATTTTTAATTTGATTGTGCCTCTTGGTAAGAACCTCTCTCCTGTTCAAGGGGCTCGGCTGAAGCCATTAACTGTGTGCCTCGGCAGACAATTGCATGTCAATGTTGTATTTCGATTTCACCGTCACGAGACGCGGCCAAGTGCACCATATCTAAAAATAGCACTCATGCGTGACCGGGTTGACCTACATAACGAGGAACTCCTAAAATATAACAGAGGTAATTAACTCAAACCAATTTTTATCGGCTCATGTTGACAGCGACAAAGGGCACACATTTGAAAATCCTTCCCAATCGTGGAATCCAGCCCTTTTGCCTCAGTTTCTACAAAAAGAGAAACAAGTCCTACCAAACCCCCATCAACTCCTAAATTTTATTCGTGTCCCAAAGTTTATGACCAATTTTGGCTGACAAATTGTCCCCTTTGGCACTGTTGTGCGCAACAATTCAAGAAACTACACTAGAACTACTACAACACAACACACTCCCTCTGTCTTAAATCAAAAATCTTCAAAATGTTCCTCAGAGGTGATGAGCATCCGCTCATGAAGTTTCACCAAGTGCACATGGTCTTCGGGGGTCATCACAACGAGCAATCCTCTTCTATTAGCTTCGAGACAGTGGTCATGTTTATCCTTCGAACCAGAACTAAGTAAATAAATGAATAACATTCGTCGTGCATGAAATCCTTGAGCCAATGCTTTACCAACCAACTTTCTAGACAACGATGAATTGTGTTCGCCTCGACTTTTATGTAGTTATGAAGTGTAGACAGAGACAGCACACAACGATCTGCCGTTCATACTTGTGTGCGTGTATCTTGAATTGGAGTTACTTTGGGACATAGGACGGCTTTATGTTGGTAAGGACTTAGAGAAGAATAGCTTGTGATAGCTGCTAGCCAACGTGTTCAACGACGGGGAAGCAGACACCCCCGTTTGGTTGCCCCTGCAATGCATCAGATTATTCCCACAAGCCACCATCGTAATGCGATCAGCAGTGTTTCGATTGTGTCGACTTCATAAATATGAAAATACCTTCTTGCATCCGGCTCTAAGCACTTCTTGGGCACGTACGTGGCGGGACGAGTGCCTCGACCTGGTCAGACGAACAAAAATGCTCCTTGCACATTCCAGCAGTGTGCTGTTATTTACTCCAAGACATCGCCAGTCCCACTTTGCATGCACAGACCATGAGGCATTAGAGGTCAAGTCGGGGGCCAGCCACTGGTTTGTGCGAATAACTCCGGCAAAGGTGAGCACCACATTCCAACCGACGGTGGATTTATTTTAAGACCAGTTTCCGAGGAGTTGGTGCACGAAAATGTATCCAATCTCGTGCATGGTGGAGATGTTTATTGGATGCATTTGAGTTGCATTCATCGTGGGAGATTGACTAACACGTCCCAGCAGGAGGTGGGACTGGCTGAAAGATTGGCCATCGCTTGAGCCTCATCAATTTAAAACCTACCCCGACTGTCCACTCATAAACAACTCATTTGGGAAAATTGAATGTTTATCGTTCAAATCGATCCGCGTGACGCCCACCGTCGTTAAGTGGGACAATTTGTGTCGCGAGCAAGCTTCGACTCCAAATGAACAGCAATTTGCAACCGAAGCAACGGCCCTCACAATGGCAAGTTTAACTGTAACCCCTTTGACGACGCGGTCGATAGTTTGATGAATAATTCAGGCGGAAATTACTGGCCCGAAGCGTCTTTTGTGAACGATTTGCTGTTCACGTCGGGAATGCGGCCAGTTGATGATACGACATTTTCGATTCGATAAGCACATCCAATCAACGCGATGCATTACTTTTCGTAATTAGATACGTCGCAAACGAGGAAACTCGATTAAGTGTGATTGGTGATGTGAATGTAGAAAATTAAAGAGGCTCACTCAGAAGTCTGAGCAAAGACTGCACGTTCAAGGTCTCCTAACCACTTGTGGGCACAGGCTGTGTATGTCCCCACTTAAGAGCTTCCCTCGCTCAAGTTCAAGTGTGAGGTTATCAATTATGTCCATCGTGTTTCTTTTTGTCACACTTTTGGGCGTCGTCTCTTGTCCTTGTACGTCTGGCTTTTTGTTTTTCATCTGGCTGTCCCATCTGTCCGCCGTGGCCATTCAGGTGGGAGAGGTCAATTCGGCTTCGTACTCGTCTGTGGCAATAACCGAGGACCGTGTCGTCATTACTGTGAACCGTCCTCACCCAGATTTGGTGCTCTTTCTGGTCGTCAGTATGTGGAGGTATGTCACTTTAGGGGTTTTTGTCCTCTGCTGTCCTATGCAATGAGGCGACATTCGTAGTCGGTGGTGGCTGCCATGTTCAAGTGGGTAAGAGTGTTGACTCCGGGTCTGATGGTCCGTCGAAACCTGCTTACTTTCACATCACGCGACAATGAGGGCCGCAGAATGTCTGTGACGAAAAGGGCGACTTTTTTTTGCTTAAATCATTCCATAGACGATGTAGAAGCCGGGGTCTTCGGTTTGGAACGATGTAGCTGTTCGAAATGGACTTGGGTCGTGCTTCTTCAGTAATCACTCGTATTGTGGTGTGTTATTGTGGAGTGCTTTATTGTGGACTCGGCTATGTTTGAGAAGCCTCTAAGGATTTAACTGTGTACAATTAGCACAACAGTCGAGGCACTTCTTTCTCTTCTTTATTTGGCGCTACAGTCTGTGTGGACTTGCTCCTCAATCAACATGCATCTCCAACTAGCTCTAGCTGCGTTCAGTTTCGCGCACGCCGAATTGGTTATTGTCTTTCTCTACCTGGGTTTCCAACATTAGACACGGGCATCCTCTGTTGCGTCGTCCTATATTTTGAAGGTCCAAGGCGCTAATCCACAAAGAAACTGGTCATCTTCTGTGTGCGGTGATGTCCGTACGTTCATTAAGACCTGTTTTTAAAAAAAATGCAAATAAATCACATAAAATTAAGATTTTGGGAGCTATGTTATGTCCTGAAAGACAATTGTCTGACATTTTCTTTTTGAGTATAATTTCGTGTAAATGTTGACAATTGATCCAAATCTGGATCACTGCGCCGAGCGTTGAGCCGGTGTTTTCACAATTACTCGAGCAATTTTGGCTTCCAAATCATGGATCGCGTGCTCCACGAATCGTGGATTCTATAATGTACACCGAGACGCGAAATTTACTGATGGTAAAGCCAAAAATGGGCCCAAGGTCGATGAGTACACCATTTGATGGTCACGGAAAAGATTTTTTACAGGACGCCGACTATCTTAATTGTTAGACCAGTGACCCATGGTGGATCTAAGCTTGAGCTATAGCTGCCTTCCATCGCTGACTACCATCGGCTCCGCGGCACTCAGCTTCCAGTAAGCTGCACATTGAGCTCCCTTCTGTCCAGGGACCCAGACAAGATTCACTTTATTGTGCCTGACAAGGGATTGTAAAACATTTGCCCGTTTTGGAGTTCAGTAGGTTTGACCAGTAGGAAGATTTAACTTCCAGTGCCTTTAAGACATTAAAGGGAATAGCGCCTTGCGGAGATCTATCTCAACAGAGTGGATTTTGGCTAAAGACATGTTACAGTCTTTGTGTTTGGTCCATAGACTTCAGACTCAACTCCAGAGTCCGCCTTGATCCATGTTTGAACCATACTAGACTTCTAAGACTTTATAATTATTACTATCCGATAATTGAATTTCAAAAATAATGCTGGCTGCCCATTATACCCGGCATTGCACAAAACATGTCTGTATTAGGGATTGAGTTAAGTATCCTATGCTGGCCTGGTATGTCGCCTATGGCAGCTATCTTCTTTATGCAGATTATTAAGGAAGTTAGCCCGACTATAGCTTCAGGACATGTTGAGGGGCAAGTGAGCATGGCACCTGTTATGACAAGACACGTAAATCATGGAAGAGATGAAGTGGAAAAAGGGCTGAAAATCGACACTTGCTGTAGGACCCACGGTTTTTGAGATATGAGCAAGGTAAGGAAGGCAACATTTATGATTTTTCCAATGTTCTGGTGGTTCCCATTGAAGTTTTCACAGCTTATATCTCGAGAACGGTGCGTCCTAGAACAAAATTTGCGTACATATTTTTTGTAGCTTATGACTTGATCTAGAGGATGGATTTGGAAAATTTCCCAATTTACTATTATTTGGGGAAATTTTTGAGAAAAACAGGGAAATTTGTTTCCCTGGCGTAAATTATATGAAATTTCACATCGGCTTTGAAGGAAGGTCAATCTGAATTGTTGCTCTTGACGTGAATTTCCATTGTCCAAGTTTTCATCAACCTCCATCGTCGGCAAGTTGATAATTAAACTTATTTTACTACGAAATGTCCCTTTTTCATTAAAAATTATGCCCTGATAACGGTAGATCCGTCCATTCTCCAACTCCATCCTCTAGATCAAGTCATTTGCTACAAAATCGGTCTGCGTCACTTTGCTGTAGGACCCACGGTTTTCGAGATATGAGCAAGGTAAGGAAGGCAACATTTATGATTTTTTCAATGTTCTGGTGGTTCCCATTGAAGTTTTCACAGCTTATATCTCGAGAACGGTGCGTCCTACATATTTTTTGTAGCTTATGACTTGATCTAGAGGATGGATTTGGAAAATTTCCCAATTTACTATTATTTGGGGTAATTTTTGAGAAAAACAGGGAAATTTGTTTCCCTGGCGTAAATTATATGAAATTTCACATCGGCTTTGAAGGAAGGTCAATCTGAATTGTTGCTCTTGACGTGAATTTACATTGTCCAAGTTTTCATCAACCTCCATCGTCGGCAAGTTGATAATTAAACTTATTTTACTACGAAAAGTCCCTTTTTCATTAAAAATTATGCCCTGATAACGGTATATCCGTCCATTCTTCAACTCCATCCTCTAGATCAAGTCATTTGCTACAAAATCGGTCTGCGTCCCTTTGCTGTAGGACCCACGGTTTTCGAGATATGAGCAAGGTAAGGAAGGCAACATTTATGATTTTTTCAATGTTCTGGTGGTTCCCATTGAAGTTTTCACAGCTTATATCTCGAGAACGGTGCGTCCTAGAACAAAATTTGCGTACATATTTTTTGTAGCTTATGACTTGATCTAGAGGATGGATTTGGAAAATTTCCCAATTTACTATTATTTGGGGAAATTTTTGAGAAAAACAGGGAAATTTGTTTCACTGGCGTAAATTATATGAAATTTCACATCGGCTTTGAAGGAAGGTCAATCTGAATTGTTGCTCTTGACGTGAATTTACATTGTCCAAGTTTTCATCACCCTCCATCGTCGGCAAGTGGATAATTAAACTTATTTTACTACGAAAAGTCCCTTTTTCATTAAAAATTATGCCCTGATAACGGTAGATCCGTCCATTCTCCAACTCCATCCTCTAGATCAAGTCATTTGCTACAAAATCGGTCTGCGTCACTTTGCTGTAGGACCCACGGTTTTCGAGATATGAGCAAGGTAAGGAAGGCAACATTTATGATTTTTTCAATGTTCTGCTGGTTCCCATTGAAGTTTTCACAGCTTATATCTCGAGAACGGTGCGTCCTAGAAAAAAATTTGCGTACATATTTTTTGTAGCTTATGACTTGATCTAGAGGATGGATTTGGAAAATTTCCCAATTTACTATTTTTTGGGGAAATTCTTGAGAAAAACAGGGAAATTTGTTTTACTGGCGTAAATTATATGAAATTTCACATCGGCTTTGAAGGAAGGTCAATCTGAATTGTTGCTCTTGACGTGAATTTACATTGTCCAAGTTTTCATCACCTTTCATCGTCGGCAAGTGGATAATTAAACTTATTTTACTACGAAAAGTCCCTTTTTCATTAAAAATTATGCCCTGATAACGGTAGATCCGTCCATTCTCCAACTCCATCCTCTAGATCAAGTCATTTGCTACAAAATCGGTCTGCGTCACTTTGCTGTAGGACCCACGGTTTTCGAGATATGAGCAAGGCAAGGAAGGCAACATTTATGATTTTTTCAATGTTCTGCTGGTTCCCATTGAAGTTTTCACAGCTTATATCTCGAGAACGGTGCGTCCTGGAACAAAATTTGCCTACATATTTTTTGTAGCTTATGACTTGATCTAGAGGATGGATTTGGAAAATTTCCCAATTTACTATTTTTTGGGGAAATTTTTGAGAAAAACAGGGAAATTTGTTTTACTGGCGTAAATTATATGAAATTTCACATCGGCTTTGAAGGAAGGTCAATCTGAATTGTTGCTCTTGACGTGAATTTACATTGTCCAAGTTTTCATCACCTTCCATCGTCGGCAAGTTGATAATTAAACTTATTTTACTACGAAAAGTCCCTTTTTCATTAAAAATTATGCCCTGATAACGGTAGATCCGTCCGTTCTCCAACTCCATCCTCTAGATCAAGTCATTTGCTACAAAATCGGCCTGCGTCCCTTTGCTGTAGGACCCACGGTTTTTGAGATATGAGCAAGGTAAGGAAGGCAACATTTATGATTTTTTCAATGTTCTGGTGGTTCCCATTGAAGTTTTCACAGCTTATATCTCGAGAACGGTGCGTCCTAGAACAAAATTTGCGTACATATTTTTTGTAGTTTATGACTTGATCTAGAGGATGGATTTGGAAAATTTCCCAATTTACTATTATTTGGGGAAATTTTTGAGAAAAACAGGGAAATTTGTTTCACTGGCGTAAATTATATGAAATTTCACATCGGCTTTGAAGGAAGGTCAATCTGAATTGTTGCTCTTGACGTGAATTTACATTGTCCAAGTTTTCATCAACCTCCATCGTCGGCAAGTTGATAATTAAACTTATTTTACTACGAAAAGTCCCTTTTTCATTAAAAATTATACCCTGATAACAGTAGATCCGTCCGTTCTCCAACTCCATCCTCTAGATCAAGTCATTTGCTACAAAATCGGCCTCCGTCACTTTGCTGTAGGACCCACGGTTTTTGAGATATGAGCAAGGTAAGGAAGGCAACATTTATGATTTTTTCAATGTTCTGGTGGTTCCCATTGAAGTTTTCACAGCTTATATCTCGAGAACGGTGCGTCCTAGAACAAAATTTGCGTACATATTTTTTGTAGCTTATGACTTGATCTAGAGGATGGATTTGGAAAATTTCCCAATTTACTATTATTTGGGGAAATTTTTGAGAAAAACAGGGAAATTTGTTTCACTGGCGTAAATTATATGAAATTTCACATCAGCTTTGAAGGAAGGTCAATCTGAATTGTTGCTCTTGACGTGAATTTCCATTGTCCAAGTTTTCATCAACCTCCATCGTCGGCAAGTTGATAATTAAACTTATTTTACTACGAAAAGTCCCTTTTTCATTAAAAATTATGCCCTGATAACGGTAGATCCGTCCGTTCTCCAACTCCATCCTCTAGATCAAGTCATTTGCTACAAAACCGGCCTGCGTCACTTTGCTGTAGGACGCACGGTTTTTGAGATATGAGCAAGGTAAGGAAGGCAATATCTATGATTTTTTCAATGTTCTGGTGGTTCCCATTGAAGTTTTCACAGCTTATATCTCGAGAACGGTGCGTCCTAGAACAAAATTTGCGTACATATTTTTTGTAGCTTATGACTTGATCTAGAGGATGGATTTGGAAAATTTCCCAATTTACTATTATTTGGGGAAATTTTTGAGAAAAACAGGGAAATTTGTTTCACTGGCGTAAATTATATGAAATTTCACATCGGCTTTGAAGGAAGGTCAATCTGAATTGTTGCTCTTGACGTGAATTTACATTGTCCAAGTTTTCATCAACCTCCATCGTCGGCAAGTTGATAATTAAACTTATTTTACTACGAAAAGTCCCTTTTTCATTAAAAATTACGCCCTGATAACGGTAGATCCGTCCGTTCTCCAACTCCATCCTCTAGATCAAGTCATTTGCTACAAAATCGGCCTGCGTCACTTTGCTGTAGGACCAACGGTTTTTGATATATGAGCAAGGTAAGGAAGGCAACATTTATGATTTTTTCAATGTTCTGGTGGTTCCCATTGAAGTTTTCACAACTTATATCTCGAGAACGGTGCGTCCTAGAACAAAATTTGCGTACATATTTTTTGTAGCTTATGACTTGATCTAGAGGATGGATTTGGAAAATTTCCCAATTTACTATTCTTTGGGGAAATTTTTGAGAAAAACAGGGAAATTTGATTCACTGGCGTAAATTATATGAAATTTCACATCGGCTTTGAAGGAAGGTCAATCTGAATTGTTGCTCTTGACGTGAATTTCCATTGTCCAAGTTTTCATCAACCTCCATCGTCGGCAAGTTGATAATTAAACTTATTTTACTACGAAAAGTCCCTTTTTCATTAAAAATTATGCCCTGATAACGGTAGATCCGTCCGTTCTCCAACTCCATCCTCTAGATCAAGTCATTTGCTACAAAATCGGCCTGCGTCACTTTGCTGTAGGACCAACGGTTTTTGATATATGAGCAAGGTAAGGAAGGCAACATTTATGATTTTTTCAATGTTCTGGTGGTTCCCATTGAAGTTTTCACAGCTTATATCTCCAGAACGGTGCGTCCTAGAACAAAATTTGCGTACATATTTTTTGTAGCTTATGACTTGATCTAGAGGATGGAATTGGAAAATTCCCCAAATTACCATTATTTGGGGAAATTTTTGACAAAAACAGGGAAATTTGTTTCACTGCCTAAAATTATATGAATTTTTACATCGGCTTTGAAAGAAGGTCACTCTGAATTGTTGCTCTTGACGTGAATTTACATTGTGCAAGTTTTCATCACCCTCCATCGTCGGCAAGTGGGTAATTAAACTTATTTTACTACGAAAAGTCCTTTTTTCATTAAAAATTATACCCTGATAACAGTAGATCCGTCCGTTCTCAAACTCCATCCTCTAGATCAAGTCATTTGCTACAAAATCGGCCTCCGTCACAAGTTGATCGTCGGCAAGTTGATAATTAAACTTATTTTACTACGAAAAGTCCCTTTTTCATTAAAAATTACGCCCTGATAACGGTAGATCCGTCCGTTCTCCAACTCCATCCTCTAGATCAAGTCATTTGCTACAAAATCGGCCTGCGTCACTTTGCTGTAGGACCAACGGTTTTTGATATATGAGCAAGGTAAGGAAGGCAACATTTATGATTTTTTCAATGTTCTGGTGGTTCCCATTGAAGTTTTCACAACTTATATCTCGAGAACGGTGCGTCCTAGAACAAAATTTGCGTACATATTTTTTGTAGCTTATGACTTGATCTAGAGGATGGATTTGGAAAATTTCCCAATTTACTATTCTTTGGGGAAATTTTTGAGAAAAACAGGGAAATTTGATTCACTGGCGTAAATTATATGAAATTTCACATCGGCTTTGAAGGAAGGTCAATCTGAATTGTTGCTCTTGACGTGAATTTCCATTGTCCAAGTTTTCATCAACCTCCATCGTCGGCAAGTTGATAATTAAACTTATTTTACTACGAAAAGTCCCTTTTTCATTAAAAATTATGCCCTGATAACGGTAGATCCGTCCGTTCTCCAACTCCATCCTCTAGATCAAGTCATTTGCTACAAAATCGGCCTGCGTCACTTTGCTGTAGGACCAACGGTTTTTGATATATGAGCAAGGTAAGGAAGGCAACATTTATGATTTTTTCAATGTTCTGGTGGTTCCCATTGAAGTTTTCACAGCTTATATCTCCAGAACGGTGCGTCCTAGAACAAAATTTGCGTACATATTTTTTGTAGCTTATGACTTGATCTAGAGGATGGAATTGGAAAATTCCCCAAATTACCATTATTTGGGGAAATTTTTGACAAAAACAGGGAAATTTGTTTCACTGCCTAAAATTATATGAATTTTTACATCGGCTTTGAAGGAAGGTCACTCTGAATTGTTGCTCTTGACGTGAATTTACATTGTGCAAGTTTTCATCACCCTCCATCGTCGGCAAGTGGGTAATTAAACTTATTTTACTACGAAAAGTCCTTTTTTCATTAAAAATTATACCCTGATAACAGTAGATCCGTCCGTTCTCAAACTCCATCCTCTAGATCAAGTCATTTGCTACAAAATCGGCCTCCGTCACTTTGCTGTAGGACCCACGGTTTTTGAGATAGGAGCAAGGTAAGGAAGGCAACATTTGTGATTTTTTCAATGTTCTGGTGGTTCCCATTGAAGTTTTCACAGCTTATATCTCGAGAACGGTGCGTCCTAGAACAAAATTTGCGTACATATTTTTTGTAGCTTATGACTTGATCTAGAGGATGGATTTGGAAAATTTCCCAATTTACTATTATTTGGGGAAATTTTTGAGAAAAACAGGGAAATTTGTTTCACTGGCGTAAATTATATGAAATTTCACATCGGCTTTGAAGGAAGGTCAATCTGAATTGTTGCTCTTGACGTGAATTTACATTGTGCAAGTTTTCATCACCCTCCATCGTCGGCAAGTGGGTAATTAAACTTATTTTACTACGAAAAGTCCTTTTTTCATTAAAAATTATACCCTGATAACAGTAGATCCGTCCGTTCTCCAACTCCATCCTCTAGATCAAGTCATTTGCTACAAAATCGGCCTGCGTCACTTTGCTGTAGGACCCACGGTTTTTGAGATATGAGCAAGGTAAGGAAGGCAACATTTATGATTTTTTCAATGTTCTGGTGGTTCCCATTGAAGTTTTCACAGCTTATATCTCGAGAACGGTGCGTCCTAGAACAAAATTTGCGTACATATTTTTTGTAGCTTATGACTTGATCTAGAGGATGGATTTGGAAAATTTCCCAATTTACTATTATTTGGGGAAATTTTTGAGAAAAACAGGGAAATTTGTTTCACTGGCGTAAATTATATGCAATTTCGCATCGGCTTTGAAGGAAGGTGAATCTGAATTGTTGCTCTTGACGTTAATTTACATTGTCCAAGTTTTCATCACCCTCCATCGTCGGCAAGTTGATAACTAAACTTATTTTACTACGAAATGTCCCTTTTTCATTAAAAATTATGCCCTGACAACGGTAGATCCGTCCGTTCTCCAACTCCATCCTCTAGATCAAGTCATTTGCTACAAAATCGGCCTGCGTCACTTTGCTGTAGGACCCACGGTTTTTGAGATATGAGCAAGGTAAGGAAGGCAACATTTATGATTTTTTCAATGTTCTGGTGGTTCCCATTGAAGTTTTCACAGCTTATATCTCGAGAACGGTGCGTCCTAGAACAAAATTTGCGTACATATTGTTTGTAGCTTATGACTTGATCTAGAGGATGGATTTGGAAAATTTCCCAATTTACTATTATTTGGGGAAATTTTTGAGAAAAACAGGGAAATTTGTTTCACTGGCGTAAATTATATGAAATTTCACATCGGCTTTGAAGGAAGGTCAATCTGAATTGTTGCTCTTGACGTGAATTTACATTGTCCAAGTTTTCATCACCCTCCATCGTCGGCAAGTGGATAATTAAACTTATTTTACTACGAAAAGTCCCTTTTTCATTAAAAATTATGCCCTGATAACGGTAGATCCGTCCATTCTCCAACTCCATCCTCTAGATCAAGTCATTTGCTACAAAATCGGTCTGCGTCACTTTGCTGTAGGACCCACGGTTTTCGAGATATGAGCAAGGTAAGGAAGGCAACATTTATGATTTTTTCAATGTTCTGCTGGTTCCCATTGAAGTTTTCACAGCTTATATCTCGAGAACGGTGCGTCCTAGAACAAAATTTGCGTACATATTTTTTGTAGCTTATGATTTGATCTAGAGGATGGATTTGGAAAATTTCCCAATTTACTATTATTTGGGGAAATTTTTGAGAAAAACAGGGAAATTTGTTTCACTGGCGTAAATTATATGAAATTTCACATCGGCTTTGAAGGAAGGTCAATCTGAATTGTTGCTCTTGACGTGAATTTACATTGTGCAAGTTTTCATCACCCTCCATCGTCGGCAAGTGGGTAATTAAACTTATTTTACTACGAAAAGTCCTTTTTTCATTAAAAATTATACCCTGATAACAGTAGATCCGTCCGTTCTCCAACTCCATCCTCTAGATCAAGTCATTTGCTACAAAATCGGCCTGCGTCACTTTGCTGTAGGACCCACGGTTTTTGAGATATGAGCAAGGTAAGGAAGGCAACATTTATGATTTTTTCAATGTTCTGGTGGTTCCCATTGAAGTTTTCACAGCTTATATCTCGAGAACGGTGCGTCCTAGAACAAAATTTGCGTACATATTTTTTGTAGCTTATGACTTGATCTAGAGGATGGATTTGGAAAATTTCCCAATTTACTATTATTTGGGGAAATTTTTGAGAAAAACAGGGAAATTTGTTTCACTGGCGTAAATTATATGCAATTTCGCATCGGCTTTGAAGGAAGGTGAATCTGAATTGTTGCTCTTGACGTTAATTTACATTGTCCAAGTTTTCATCACCCTCCATCGTCGGCAAGTTGATAACTAAACTTATTTTACTACGAAATGTCCCTTTTTCATTAAAAATTATGCCCTGACAACGGTAGATCCGTCCGTTCTCCAACTCCATCCTCTAGATCAAGTCATTTGCTACAAAATCGGCCTGCGTCACTTTGCTGTAGGACCCACGGTTTTTGAGATATGAGCAAGGTAAGGAAGGCAACATTTATGATTTTTTCAATGTTCTGGTGGTTCCCATTGAAGTTTTCACAGCTTATATCTCGAGAACGGTGCGTCCTAGAACAAAATTTGCGTACATATTTTTTGTAGCTTATGACTTGATCTAGAGGTTGGATTTGGAAAATTTCCCAATTTACTATTATTTGGGGAAATTTTTGAGAAAAACAGGGAAATTTGTTTCACTGGCGTAAATTATATGAAATTTCACATCGGCTTTGAAGGAAGGTCAATCTGAATTGTTGCTCTTGACGTGAATTTACATTGTCCAAGTTTTCATCACCCCCATCGTCGGCAAGTTGATAATTAAACTTATTTTACTACGAAAAGTCCCTTTTTCATTAAAAATTATATCCTGATAACGGGTGATTTGTCCGTTCTTCAACTCCATCCTCTAGATCAAGTCATGTGCTACAAAATCGGCCTGCGTCACTTTGCTGTAGGACCCACGGTTTTCCAGATATGAGCAAGGTAAGTAAGGCTACATTTATGATTTTTTCAATGTTCTGGTGGTTCCCATTGAAGTTTTCACAGCTTATATCTCGAGAACGGTGCGTCCTAGAACAAAATTTGCGTACATATTTTTTGTAGCTTATGACTTGATCTAGAGGATGGATTTGGAAAATTTCCCAATTTACTATTGTTTGGGCAAATTTTTGAAAATAACAGGGAAATTTGTTTCTCTGGCGAAAATTATATGAAATTTCACATCGGCTTTGAAGGAAGGTCAATCTGAATTGTTGCTCTTGACGTGAATTTACATTGTCCAAGTTTTCATCACCCTCCATCGTCGGCAAGTTGATAATTAAACTTATTTTACTACGAAAAGTCCCTTTTTCATTAAAAATTATATCCTGATAACGGTAGATTTGTCCGTTCTTCAACTCCATCCTCTAGATCAAGTCATGTGCTACAAAATCGGCCTGCGTCACTTTGCTGTAGGACCCACGGTTTTTGAGATATGAGCAAGGTAGAAAGGCAACATTTATGATTTTTTCAATGTTCTGGTGGTTCCCATTGAAGTTTTCACAGCTTATATCTCGAGAACGGTGCGTCCTAGAACAAAATTTGCGTACATATTTTTTGTAGCTTATGACTTGATCTAGAGGATGGATTTGGAAAATTTCCCAATTTACTATTATTTGGGGAAATTTTTGAGAAAAACAGGGAAATTTGTTTCACTGGCGTAAATTATATGAAATTTCACATCGGCTTTGAAGGAAGGTCAATCTGAATTGTTGCTCTTGACGTGAATTTACATTGTCCAAGTTTTCATCACCCTCCATCGTCGGCAAGTGGATAATTAAACTTATTTTACTACGAAAAGTCCCTTTTTCATTAAAAATTATGCCCTGATAACGGTAGATCCGTCCATTCTCCAACTCCATCCTCTAGATCAAGTCATTTGCTACAAAATCGGTCTGCGTCACTTTGCTGTAGGACCCACGGTTTTCGAGATATGAGCAAGGTAAGGAAGGCAACATTTATGATTTTTTCAATGTTCTGGTGGTTCCCATTGAAGTTTTCACAGCTTATATCTCGAGAACGGTGCGTCCTACATATTTTTTGTAGCTTATGACTTGATCTAGAGGATGGATTTGGAAAATTTCCCAATTTACTATTATTTGGGGTAATTTTTGAGAAAAACAGGGAAATTTGTTTCCCTGGCGTAAATTATATGAAATTTCACATCGGCTTTGAAGGAAGGTCAATCTGAATTGTTGCTCTTGACGTGAATTTACATTGTCCAAGTTTTCATCAACCTCCATCGTCGGCAAGTTGATAATTAAACTTATTTTACTACGAAAAGTCCCTTTTTCATTAAAAATGATGCCCTGATAACGGTATATCCGTCCATTCTTCAACTCCATCCTCTAGATCAAGTCATTTGCTACAAAATCGGTCTGCGTCCCTTTGCTGTAGGACCCACGGTTTTCGAGATATGAGCAAGGTAAGGAAGGCAACATTTATGATTTTTTCAATGTTCTGGTGGTTCCCATTGAAGTTTTCACAGCTTATATCTCGAGAACGGTGCGTCCTAGAACAAAATTTGCGTACATATTTTTTGTAGCTTATGACTTGATCTAGAGGATGGATTTGGAAAATTTCCCAATTTACTATTATTTGGGGAAATTTTTGAGAAAAACAGGGAAATTTGTTTCACTGGCGTAAATTATATGAAATTTCACATCGGCTTTGAAGGAAGGTCAATCTGAATTGTTGCTCTTGACGTGAATTTACATTGTCCAAGTTTTCATCACCCTCCATCGTCGGCAAGTGGATAATTAAACTTATTTTACTACGAAAAGTCCCTTTTTCATTAAAAATTATGCCCTGATAACGGTAGATCCGTCCATTCTCCAACTCCATCCTCTAGATCAAGTCATTTGCTACAAAATCGGTCTGCGTCACTTTGCTGTAGGACCCACGGTTTTCGAGATATGAGCAAGGCAAGGAAGGCAACATTTATGATTTTTTCAATGTTCTGGTGGTTCCCATTGAAGTTTTCACAGCTTATATCTCGAGAACGGTGCGTCCTAGAACAAAATTTGCGTACATATTTTTTGTAGTTTATGACTTGATCTAGAGGATGGATTTGGAAAATTTCCCAATTTACTATTATTTGGGGAAATTTTTGAGAAAAACAGGGAAATTTGTTTCACTGGCGTAAATTATATGAAATTTCACATCGGCTTTGAAGGAAGGTCAATCTGAATTGTTGCTCTTGACGTGAATTTACATTGTCCAAGTTTTCATCAACCTCCATCGTCGGCAAGTTGATAATTAAACTTATTTTACTACGAAAAGTCCCTTTTTCATTAAAAATTATACCCTGATAACACTAGATCCGTCCGTTCTCCAACTCCATCCTCTAGATCAAGTCATTTGCTACAAAATCGGCCTACGTCACTTTGCTGTAGGACCCACGGTTTTTGAGATATGAGCAAGGTAAGGAAGGCAACATTTATGATTTTTTCAATGTTCTGGTGGTTCCCATTGAAGTTTTCACAACTTATATCTCGAGAACGGTGCGTCGTAGAACAAAATTTGCGTACATATTTTTTGTAGCTTATGACTTGATCTAGAGGATGGATTTGGAAAATTTCCCAATTTACTATTCTTTGGGGAAATTTTTGAGAAAAACAGGGAAATTTGATTCACTGGCGTAAATTATATGAAATTTCACATCGGCTTTGAAGGAAGGTCAATCTGAATTGTTGCTCTTGACGTGAATTTCCATTGTCCAAGTTTTCATCAACCTCCATCGTCGGCAAGTTGATAATTAAACTTATTTTACTACGAAAAGTCCCTTTTTCATTAAAAATTATGCCCTGATAACGGTAGATCCGTCCGTTCTCCAACTCCATCCTCTAGATCAAGTCATTTGCTACAAAACCGGTCGGCGTCACTTTGCTGTAGGACCCACGGTTTTTGAGATATGAGCAAGGTAAGGAAGGCAACATTTATGATTTTTTCAATGTTCTGGTGGTTCCCATTGAAGTTTTCACAGCTTATATCTCCAGAACGGTGCGTCCTAGAACAAAATTTGCGTACATATTTTTTGTAGCTTATGACTTGATCTAGAGGATGGAATTGGAAAATTCCCCAAATTACCATTATTTGGGGAAATTTTTGACAAAAACAGGGAAATTTGTTTCACTGCCTAAAATTATATGAATTTTTACATCGGCTTTGAAGGAAGGTCACTCTGAATTGTTGCTCTTGACGTGAATTTACATTGTGCAAGTTTTCATCACCCTCCATCGTCGGCAAGTTGATAACTAAACTTATTTTACTACGAAATGTCCCTTTTTCATTAAAAATTATGCCCTGACAACGGTAGATCCGTCCGTTCTCCAACTCCATCCTCTAGATCAAGTCATTTGCTACAAAATCGGTCTGCGTCACTTTGCTGTAGGACCCACGGTTTTCGAGATATGAGCAAGGTAAGGAAGGCAACATTTATGATTTTTTCAATGTTCTGGTGGTTCCCATTGAAGTTTTCACAGCTTATATCTCGAGAACGGTGCGTCCTAGAACTAAATTTGCGTACATATTTTTTGTAGCTTATGACTTGATCTAGAGGATGGATTTGGAAAATTTCCCAATTTACTATTATTTGGGGAAATTTTTGAGAAAAACAGGGAAATTTGTTTCACTGGCGTAAATTATATGAAATTTCACATCGGCTTTGAAGGAAGGTCAATCTGAATTGTTGCTCTTGACGTGAATTTACATTGTCCAAGTTTTCATCAACCTCCATCGTCGGCAAGTTGATAATTAAACTTATTTTACTACGAAAAGTCCCTTTTTCATTAAAAATGATGCCCTGATAACGGTATATCCGTCCATTCTTCAACTCCATCCTCTAGATCAAGTCATTTGCTACAAAATCGGTCTGCGTCCCTTTGCTGTAGGACCCACGGTTTTCGAGATATGAGCAAGGTAAGGAAGGCAACATTTATGATTTTTTCAATGTTCTGGTGGTTCCCATTGAAGTTTTCACAGCTTATATCTCGAGAACGGTGCGTCCTACATATTTTTTGTAGCTTATGACTTGATCTAGAGGATGGATTTGGAAAATTTCCCAATTTACTATTATTTGGGGTAATTTTTGAGAAAAACAGGGAAATTTGTTTCCCTGGCGTAAATTATATGAAATTTCACATCGGCTTTGAAGGAAGGTCAATCTGAATTGTTGCTCTTGACGTGAATTTACATTGTCCAAGTTTTCATCAACCTCCATCGTCGGCAAGTTGATAATTAAACTTATTTTACTACGAAAAGTCCCTTTTTCATTAAAAATGATGCCCTGATAACGGTATATCCGTCCATTCTTCAACTCCATCCTCTAGATCAAGTCATTTGCTACAAAATCGGTCTGCGTCCCTTTGCTGTAGGACCCACGGTTTTCGAGATATGAGCAAGGTAAGGAAGGCAACATTTATGATTTTTTCAATGTTCTGGTGGTTCCCATTGAAGTTTTCACAGCTTATATCTCGAGAACGGTGCGTCCTAGAACAAAATTTGCGTACATATTTTTTGTAGCTTATGACTTGATCTAGAGGATGGATTTGGAAAATTTCCCAATTTACTATTATTTGGGGAAATTTTTGAGAAAAACAGGGAAATTTGTTTCACTGGCGTAAATTATATGAAATTTCACATCGGCTTTGAAGGAAGGTCAATCTGAATTGTTGCTCTTGACGTGAATTTACATTGTCCAAGTTTTCATCACCCTCCATCGTCGGCAAGTGGATAATTAAACTTATTTTACTACGAAAAGTCCCTTTTTCATTAAAAATTATGCCCTGATAACGGTAGATCCGTCCATTCTCCAACTCCATCCTCTAGATCAAGTCATTTGCTACAAAATCGGTCTGCGTCACTTTGCTGTAGGACCCACGGTTTTCGAGATATGAGCAAGGCAAGGAAGGCAACATTTATGATTTTTTCAATGTTCTGGTGGTTCCCATTGAAGTTTTCACAGCTTATATCTCGAGAACGGTGCGTCCTAGAACAAAATTTGCGTACATATTTTTTGTAGTTTATGACTTGATCTAGAGGATGGATTTGGAAAATTTCCCAATTTACTATTATTTGGGGAAATTTTTGAGAAAAACAGGGAAATTTGTTTCACTGGCGTAAATTATATGAAATTTCACATCGGCTTTGAAGGAAGGTCAATCTGAATTGTTGCTCTTGACGTGAATTTACATTGTCCAAGTTTTCATCAACCTCCATCGTCGGCAAGTTGATAATTAAACTTATTTTACTACGAAAAGTCCCTTTTTCATTAAAAATTATACCCTGATAACACTAGATCCGTCCGTTCTCCAACTCCATCCTCTAGATCAAGTCATTTGCTACAAAATCGGCCTACGTCACTTTGCTGTAGGACCCACGGTTTTTGAGATATGAGCAAGGTAAGGAAGGCAACATTTATGATTTTTTCAATGTTCTGGTGGTTCCCATTGAAGTTTTCACAACTTATATCTCGAGAACGGTGCGTCGTAGAACAAAATTTGCGTACATATTTTTTGTAGCTTATGACTTGATCTAGAGGATGGATTTGGAAAATTTCCCAATTTACTATTCTTTGGGGAAATTTTTGAGAAAAACAGGGAAATTTGATTCACTGGCGTAAATTATATGAAATTTCACATCGGCTTTGAAGGAAGGTCAATCTGAATTGTTGCTCTTGACGTGAATTTCCATTGTCCAAGTTTTCATCAACCTCCATCGTCGGCAAGTTGATAATTAAACTTATTTTACTACGAAAAGTCCCTTTTTCATTAAAAATTATGCCCTGATAACGGTAGATCCGTCCGTTCTCCAACTCCATCCTCTAGATCAAGTCATTTGCTACAAAACCGGTCGGCGTCACTTTGCTGTAGGACCCACGGTTTTTGAGATATGAGCAAGGTAAGGAAGGCAACATTTATGATTTTTTCAATGTTCTGGTGGTTCCCATTGAAGTTTTCACAGCTTATATCTCCAGAACGGTGCGTCCTAGAACAAAATTTGCGTACATATTTTTTGTAGCTTATGACTTGATCTAGAGGATGGAATTGGAAAATTCCCCAAATTACCATTATTTGGGGAAATTTTTGACAAAAACAGGGAAATTTGTTTCACTGCCTAAAATTATATGAATTTTTACATCGGCTTTGAAGGAAGGTCACTCTGAATTGTTGCTCTTGACGTGAATTTACATTGTGCAAGTTTTCATCACCCTCCATCGTCGGCAAGTTGATAACTAAACTTATTTTACTACGAAATGTCCCTTTTTCATTAAAAATTATGCCCTGACAACGGTAGATCCGTCCGTTCTCCAACTCCATCCTCTAGATCAAGTCATTTGCTACAAAATCGGTCTGCGTCACTTTGCTGTAGGACCCACGGTTTTCGAGATATGAGCAAGGTAAGGAAGGCAACATTTATGATTTTTTCAATGTTCTGGTGGTTCCCATTGAAGTTTTCACAGCTTATATCTCGAGAACGGTGCGTCCTAGAACTAAATTTGCGTACATATTTTTTGTAGCTTATGACTTGATCTAGAGGATGGATTTGGAAAATTTCCCAATTTACTATTATTTGGGGAAATTTTTGAGAAAAACAGGGAAATTTGTTTCACTGGCGTAAATTATATGAAATTTCACATCGGCTTTGAAGGAAGGTCAATCTGAATTGTTGCTCTTGACGTGAATTTACATTGTCCAAGTTTTCATCACCCTCCATCGTCGGCAAGTGGATAATTAAACTTATTTTACTACGAAAAGTCCCTTTTTCATTAAAAATTATGCCCTGATAACGGTAGATCCGTCCATTCTCCAACTCCATCCTCTAGATCAAGTCATTTGCTACAAAATCGGTCTGCGTCACTTTGCTGTAGGACCCACGGTTTTCGAGATATGAGCAAGGTAAGGAAGGCAACATTTATGATTTTTTCAATGTTCTGGTGGTTCCCATTGAAGTTTTCACAGCTTATATCTCGAGAACGGTGCGTCCTAGAACAAAATTTGCGTACATATTTTTTGTAGCTTATGACTTGATCTAGAGGATGGATTTGGAAAATTTCCCAATTTACTATTATTTGGGGAAATTTTTGAGAAAAACAGGGAAATTTGTTTCACTGGCGTAAATTATATGAAATTTCACATCGGCTTTGAAGGAAGGTCAATCTGAATTGTTGCTCTTGACGTGAATTTACATTGTCCAAGTTTTCATCACCCTCCATCGTCGGCAAGTGGATAATTAAACTTATTTTACTACGAAATGTCCCTTTTTCATTAAAAATTATGCCCTGACAACGGTAGATCCGTCCGTTCTCCAACTCCATCCTCTAGATCAAGTCATTTGCTACAAAATCGGCCTGCGTCACTTTGCTGTTGGACCCACGGTTTTTGAGATATGAGCAAGGTAAGGAAGGCAACATTTATGATTTTTTCAATGTTCTGGTGGTTCCCATTGAAGTTTTCACAGCTTATATCTCGAGAACGGTGCGTCCTAGAACAAAATTTGCGTACATATTTTTTGTAGCTTATGACTTGATCTAGAGGTTGGATTTGGAAAATTTCCCAATTTACTATTATTTGGGGAAATTTTTGAGAAAAACAGGGAAATTTGTTTCACTGGCGTAAATTATATGAAATTTCACATCGGCTTTGAAGGAAGGTCAATCTGAATTGTTGCTCTTGACGTGAATTTACATTGTCCAAGTTTTCATCACCCTCCATCGTCGGCAAGTTGATAATTAAACTTATTTTACTACGAAAAGTCCCTTTTTCATTAAAAATTATATCCTGATAACGGTAGATTTGTCCGTTCTTCAACTCCATCCTCTAGATCAAGTCATGTGCTACAAAATCGGCCTGCGTCACTTTGCTGTAGGACCCACGGTTTTTGAGATATGAGCAAGGTAGAAAGGCAACATTTATGATTTTTTCAATGTTCTGGTGGTTCCCATTGAAGTTTTCACAGCTTATATCTCGAGAACGGTGCGTCCTAGAACAAAATTTGCGTACATATTTTTTGTAGCTTATGACTTGATCTAGAGGATGGATTTGGAAAATTTCCCAATTTACTATTATTTGGGGAAATTTTTGAGAAAAACAGGGAAATTTGTTTCACTGGCGTAAATTATATGAAATTTCACATCGGCTTTGAAGGAAGGTCAATCTGAATTGTTGCTCTTGACGTGAATTTACATTGTCCAAGTTTTCATCACCCTCCATCGTCGGCAAGTGGATAATTAAACTTATTTTACTACGAAAAGTCCCTTTTTCATTAAAAATTATGCCCTGATAACGGTAGATCCGTCCATTCTCCAACTCCATCCTCTAGATCAAGTCATTTGCTACAAAATCGGTCTGCGTCACTTTGCTGTAGGACCCACGGTTTTCGAGATATGAGCAAGGTAAGGAAGGCAACATTTATGATTTTTTCAATGTTCTGGTGGTTCCCATTGAAGTTTTCACAGCTTATATCTCGAGAACGGTGCGTCCTACATATTTTTTGTAGCTTATGACTTGATCTAGAGGATGGATTTGGAAAATTTCCCAATTTACTATTATTTGGGGTAATTTTTGAGAAAAACAGGGAAATTTGTTTCCCTGGCGTAAATTATATGAAATTTCACATCGGCTTTGAAGGAAGGTCAATCTGAATTGTTGCTCTTGACGTGAATTTACATTGTCCAAGTTTTCATCAACCTCCATCGTCGGCAAGTTGATAATTAAACTTATTTTACTACGAAAAGTCCCTTTTTCATTAAAAATGATGCCCTGATAACGGTATATCCGTCCATTCTTCAACTCCATCCTCTAGATCAAGTCATTTGCTACAAAATCGGTCTGCGTCCCTTTGCTGTAGGACCCACGGTTTTCGAGATATGAGCAAGGTAAGGAAGGCAACATTTATGATTTTTTCAATGTTCTGGTGGTTCCCATTGAAGTTTTCACAGCTTATATCTCGAGAACGGTGCGTCCTAGAACAAAATTTGCGTACATATTTTTTGTAGCTTATGACTTGATCTAGAGGATGGATTTGGAAAATTTCCCAATTTACTATTATTTGGGGAAATTTTTGAGAAAAACAGGGAAATTTGTTTCACTGGCGTAAATTATATGAAATTTCACATCGGCTTTGAAGGAAGGTCAATCTGAATTGTTGCTCTTGACGTGAATTTACATTGTCCAAGTTTTCATCACCCTCCATCGTCGGCAAGTGGATAATTAAACTTATTTTACTACGAAAAGTCCCTTTTTCATTAAAAATTATGCCCTGATAACGGTAGATCCGTCCATTCTCCAACTCCATCCTCTAGATCAAGTCATTTGCTACAAAATCGGTCTGCGTCACTTTGCTGTAGGACCCACGGTTTTCGAGATATGAGCAAGGCAAGGAAGGCAACATTTATGATTTTTTCAATGTTCTGCTGGTTCCCATTGAAGTTTTCACAGCTCATATCTCGAGAACGGTGCGTCCTGGAACAAAATTTGCGTACATATTTTTTGTAGCTTATGACTTGATCTAGAGGATGGATTTGGAAAATTTCCCAATTTACTATTTTTTGGGGAAATTTTTGAGAAAAACAGGGAAATTTGTTTTACTGGCGTAAATTATATGAAATTTCACATCGACTTTGAAGGAAGGTCAATCTGAATTGTTGCTCTTGACGTGAATTTACATTGTCCAAGTTTTCATCACCTTCCATCGTCGGCAAGTTGATAATTAAACTTATTTTACTACGAAAAGTCCCTTTTTCATTAAAAATTATGCCCTGATAACGGTAGATCCGTCCGTTCTCCAACTCCATCCTCTAGATCAAGTCATTTGCTACAAAATCGGCCTGCGTCCCTTTGCTGTAGGACCCACGGTTTTTGAGATATGAGCAAGGTAAGGAAGGCAACATTTATGATTTTTTCAATGTTCTGGTGGTTCCCATTGAAGTTTTCACAGCTTATATCTCGAGAACGGTGCGTCCTAGAACAAAATTTGCGTACATATTTTTTGTAGTTTATGACTTGATCTAGAGGATGGATTTGGAAAATTTCCCAATTTACTATTATTTGGGGAAATTTTTGAGAAAAACAGGGAAATTTGTTTCACTGGCGTAAATTATATGAAATTTCACATCGGCTTTGAAGGAAGGTCAATCTGAATTGTTGCTCTTGACGTGAATTTACATTGTCCAAGTTTTCATCAACCTCCATCGTCGGCAAGTTGATAATTAAACTTATTTTACTACGAAAAGTCCCTTTTTCATTAAAAATTATACCCTGATAACACTAGATCCGTCCGTTCTCCAACTCCATCCTCTAGATCAAGTCATTTGCTACAAAATCGGCCTCCGTCACTTTGCTGTAGGACCCACGGTTTTTGAGATATGAGCAAGGTAAGGAAGGCAATATCTATGATTTTTTCAATGTTCTGGTGGTTCCCATTGAAGTTTTCACAGCTTATATCTCGAGAACGGTGCGTCCTAGAACAAAATTTGCGTACATATTTTTTGTAGCTTATGACTTGATCTAGAGGATGGATTTGGAAAATTTCCCAATTTACTATTATTTGGGGAAATTTTTGAGAAAAACAGGGAAATTTGTTTCACTGGCGTAAATTATATGAAATTTCACATCGGCTTTGAAGGAAGGTCAATCTGAATTGTTGCTCTTGACGTGAATTTACATTGTGCAAGTTTTCATCACCCTCCATCGTCGGCAAGTGGGTAATTAAACTTATTTTACTACGAAAAGTCCTTTTTTCATTAAAAATTATACCCTGATAACAGTAGATCCGTCCGTTCTTCAACTCCATCCTCTAGATCAAGTCATGTGCTACAAAATCGGCCTGCGTCACTTTGCTGTAGGACCCACGGTTTTTGAGATATGAGCAAGGTAAGGAAGGCAACATTTATGATTTTTTCAATGTTCTGGTGGTTCCCATTGAAGTTTTCACAGCTTATATCTCGAGAACGGTGCGTCCTAGAACAAAATTTGCGTACATATTTTTTGTAGCTTATGACTTGATCTAGAGGATGGATTTGGAAAATTTCCCAATTTACTATTATTTGGGGAAATTTTTGAAAATAACAGGGAAATTTGTTTCTCTGGCGAAAATTATATGAAATTTCACATCGGCTTTGAAGGAAGGTCAATCTGAATTGTTGCTCTTGACGTGAATTTACATTGTCCAAGTTTTCATCACCCTCCATCGTCGGCAAGTTGATAACTAAACTTATTTTACTACGAAATGTCCCTTTTTCATTAAAAATTATGCCCTGACAACGGTAGATCCGTCCGTTCTCCAACTCCATCCTCTAGATCAAGTCATTTGCTACAAAATCGGCCTGCGTCACTTTGCTGTAGGACCCACGGTTTTTGAGATATGAGCAAGGTAGAAAGGCAACATTTATGATTTTTTCAATGTTCTGGTGGTTCCCATTGATGTTTTCACAGCTTATATCTCGAGAACGGTGCGTCCTAGAACTAAATTTGCGTGCATATTTTTTGTAGCTTATGACTTGATCTAGAGGATGGATTTGGAAAATTTCCCAATTTACTATTATTTGGGGAAATTTTTGAGAAAAACAGGGAAATTTGTTTCACTGGCGTAAATTATATGAAATTTCACATCGGCTTTGAAGGAAGGTCAATCTAAATTGTTGCTCTTGACGTGAATTTACATTGTCCAAGTTTTCATCACCCTCCATCGTCGGCAAGTTGATAATTAAACTTATTTTACTACGAAATGTCCCTTTTTCATTAAAAATTATGCCCTGATAACGGTAGATCCGTCCGTTCTCCAATTCCATCCTCTAGATCAAGTCATTTGCTACAAAAACGGCCTGCGTCACTTTGCTGTAGGATGCACGGTTTTTGAGATATGAGCAAGGTTTGTTTCAGGTCTAGCCTCATAACCTGTTTATCGTTTTCAAAGCTGCACAAGACAGCCACCATCGTTTTGAGCCGAATTCGGTATACCGGGCAAAATTAAATACCAGAACTTGATCGTGTCACGCTGTAAAAGAAGCGGTGCAACATCCAATTTGGGAACATTCCCCCAATCTATTTCAAACATGTTCCGGATGTCGGCAAGTTGCGCATGCGCTGTTGTGTGGCTTCTTGAACCTGGCACTGGAGCAGGTAGTGCGCAAGGCAGGCGTTAATACAGAAAGCACTATCTTTGACAAATCCGTACAAGTATGCAGATGAAATAGACTTCATAGATCGCTCCCGTCCGTTGTAGAAGCTTTCGCAACCCTTGATGAAGATGCGAAGCGCGTAAATGATGACAAAACCAAACTTCTGTTTTCAACAAACAAAGGATCATCAAACAATGCAAAATAAGAAAAAAAAAACTTGGCACTCTAGACTAGTTACGCGTAATATTTCGAAGAAATCCTATTGGAAAATACAAGTCTAAGGGAATCACTCGTTATTTTCATCATGCTATGGATGACGTTCGTATGTTCCTTCATCCACATCACAGAATGCCTCATAAAAAGGCAGCGACGTGTTGTCGCATCGTATGCTTTCTAGCTGTGGACACCAAGTGCTTTTCAGGGTCCTTCTCATCTTCTGGTGGTGTCGTCTGATATTTGCTCCTGTGTCCTTGTACAAGGAAAAAAATGAAAAAGACACAACTGCTCACAGAGTCCGGAAAACAAACATCCGCCATATTCACATAAACAACCATGCTCCAACCAAGATGGTCTTTGAATCCGAGACACGTAGTTTGAGAAGATGAGGAAGATCCAACCTTCAACATAAAAATTAAATAAAATATAAAATCGCTGGAACAGGACAAATCGTGCGGATGGAGACATCGTTCCTGGAACCGTCCAGCACGGCCAGTAGCTTCGTCTCACCCACAGGAAAAAGAAGGAGTTTTTGAAATTCTTGGAGATAACCCTGTGAAATAAATAAGAAAAATATAAGCACACTTATTTTTAGAACCTTCATACAAGACTTTAGGTTGCATTGATTCCCCGAATCGATGGTTCCTTCTTT